>NQII01000644.1:677562-707068 GCA_002778355.1 Clitarchus hookeri
CCCGCTCCCCCCCCCCCTGAATGATTGAGCTTGCATTTCGCTGCATCTCAGGGTTTTGCGAGACGTGTCAAATTACTGGTGGGCCAATTACGACAGTGGATACAAACATGAACGAACTGTTTTGCGCGAATTTTGCGCGAACTCTCTAATTGGACGCGGAAGCCGTAATACCTGGTTATGCATGGGCCTTTGCGTTGTGGGGAGTGACCCATCTCGACCATCCCCATCTCCCAGGCAGACCCGTTCACTGCTCCGTCACTCGGCGGCCGAGGAATTATTGACAGCCGACATGGCTGGCGTCACAGTCCCTTTACCCCCTGCCGAAAGAGTCAACGATTTGAGAACAGTACAAGCAACTTCTGGCAATCTCCTTCCTNCGAAAGAGTCAACGATTTGAGAACAGTACAAGCAACTTCTGGCAATCTCCTTCCTTCGTGCAACTCGTCGTGTAAAGAAGTTTCTGGGCTAAGTCCGAAGACACTATAAATCCCTCTGCAGCCGGTTAATGGGCAGTCTTTGTGGTAGCCATCTGGCTGAATTGCGGCTATCAAGTAAAGTTTGGTGAAGAAGAGAGACATCTGCGGATAAGACAGATGTCGGCGGAGGTTGCAAGACGACGGCAGACGAGTGTTTGTGCAGTGTGGGCGGACGAAAGCGCGTAGTACCTGACGAGTAGAATGCTAATGTTCATGGGGGCGCTCGGAGCGCTCTTGAACATTCCGGACTAGTGGGATGTGACTTAATTAAGGCGGGACTGTGTGAATGAGTTATACGAACTTAATTGTAAATATTGGAATTATCAAACATGGACATAGAACTGGTAAAATAATTCAATAGGTTTCGATATACTGTTTATTGGGACTGATTTTAGTAATTTGATTTCATTAATGCAAATGAGGTGTTTTTGATTTATATTGATAAAATTGATTAACATTAAATAGCAAGTGATAGTAATTTATTGTGAGTTATCAAGTCGAGTGTATTTTCTTTGTAGTGGCTGTAAATAAATTAGGAAATAATAATTAACTGTTTTACGTAATTAAGACTTCCATCCCTTAAAGAACCTGATTAAGTCTTCTGACTTTGAGAAACGGAAAGAGTACGTAGTTATATATCAACTGTAGTGCGAAGAACAGGGTTTATTCTTTACGTAAGTTCTAACACAATACACATATAAAGATTTTACACAATTATATTTATTTTACGAAAATTGCAGTTATCCCATTTACTGACGAACCAAACGGAAAAATCGTGTATTCGTGCGACACCAGTGCACTATGACAGCGAAAAGTTTTAATTGGTAAACTAAAATCATTGAGCTCCCCATTCTAAGTAGAATAAACCTTATCCCGGTATATGAATAAAAAAAAACTACTGATTGTTTGTTGTATATATCTACTCGCTGTGTAGGTGTAATCAATTCGCGGCATCTTCGCCCTTTTTTAATCAAACCTTTGAAAAATCTCTCCATGTACGTGTTTGCTTGTTTCTTAAATATGTAACTAATCACAAGCGTTTTGTACTCGTGTAACCAAAAACTTTTTTCCTTTTGATTAAATTGAAATATTACCTATATTTTATTTATAAATTATAATATTTCATTTATAATTATTATGAATAAAAGTAGAAAGAAAATAGGCGTGTTCGCAATGCCTAGTAAGAAATAGATCTCATACCAAATATTTAAAACTGAGAGAGCACAAATGCGGCGCGTTGTCCCTTCGATGTAATTTTCTAGACCTAGTTCAGCTTTGCTTGCATGAGGCGGAGGGATATCCTGGAAGCAGAACTTAAGCAGGGCTTCAGAAAAGACGGAGGTAACCGTGAATGGACTTTAAGACTGTATTCCGCAGTCGCATTATTAGCTGCTGCCAATAACATCGAACACACACTCGTTTTNGTGAATGGACTTTAAGACTGTATTCCGCAGTCGCATTATTAGCTGCTGCCAATAACATCGAACACACACTCGTTTTTATTCGTCCCGTGATGTGACAGAGCATTATACTTATATAGGCCCTAGGCGGTTCACAATTATTTAATCACTTTTGAAATCAAACTTAAAAAAAAACGTCACTGCTCCTACTTGCATACATTTTAACGAGAACACTGACTGACATGCGCCCTGTAAAGATGGCAACGACGTAAGGAAAGTAGTTCCGCATCTTAACATTGAACTAAAACAGTTTGGTAAATATTTGTGAACAGTGAAATTATACATTTAGCTTTCTGCTTCTCGTGCTTATAAGTGTAAGAATTAGCACATGCGTAAGAAATATTTACTTTTCAATAATTCCACAGTTTTGCTTGACTGGTCATTGAATAAAGTGATCAGGTCGATGGCAATGTTAATTTCGCATATGGTGGAGGAACACACTATGTGTGTACAAGCAGATATGAAGCAGGGCTTTCTAAAGTGCTCGGTTCACCTAGGACAGCGCGCAGCCTACTAGAACATTTCCAGGCAAAAGAAAGTGTTCGCTGCGGCGCCAAATATTATCCTGTTACATACGCCTGAACGAGACGAATGCCGAAGCTGCAAGACCGTATAAACTCGACTAAGGTTACTTCTACTACAGGGCGGGAAGACGAATGTTAAAAGTTTGGCAACGAAAACTTCTCGCTACTAGGTAAGCGCTAGTGTCGCATGTGTACCAGATTTTCTCTACTTTCTACGTTAAAAACAGGATCATTGCAATAATGATAAATAAAAGATAATATAACTTTCCAACTAAGAAAAATCTTTCTCTTTTATAATTCACGTTGCTTGAAGTTTTAATTAAAATTTACCTTTTGAAACACTGCGCATATAACGGTGGAAATTTTCACTATGCCAAACACTCCCACAAGATATCGCGTTTTGTTCCTAACCTGAATATAATTAACCTTAACTGGACTTGGGGTTTCCTGGGGAAGGGCTTGTCTNGATATCGCGTTTTGTTCCTAACCTGAATATAATTAACCTTAACTGGACTTGGGGTTTCCTGGGGAAGGGCTTGTCCCCTCGGAGTGGCCGCGTCGCACCACGTCGGCGCTTCTTTTTTTAAACCGGGGGAGGCCTTCGACGCGGCCTTNGTCCCCTCGGAGTGGCCGCGTCGCACCACGTCGGCGCTTCTTTTTTTAAACCGGGGGAGGCCTTCGACGCGGCCTTGGTGGCAGCCTCTCGCCGACACTTTACAGCGAGGTCACGCGACGACCAGGGGTTGTAGGAGGGGGGGTGTCGGGGTCGCCAGGGCCCTGGCAAAGGGAGGGGGGTGAAGTGGAAACGGGGCAGAGAGGGTCATAAAGGCGCAAGATGTACCTCACGGCAGACGGAATCGATATTTTCTAGTAGTTGTAGCCCGAGGGGGAGTGGTTGGTATGATGGCTGAATGGTGCGGGGAAAGGGAAGGGGGGATGTTCCCCACCGGACTCAACCCCCTGTAACTACCCCTTCCCCCTCCAACCGTCACCTGAACCGGGTCAAAGTACAATTCGCTCAGCTCGCCAACCGGTACCCGGTTCGCAGACCGGCCGGGGAACTAGTGATGGGCAGAATCGAATATTTCCTGCAATCGCATATCAAGAACTTTCACACGTAACTTGTGCATTCGAATACGTGATATGAATGTTTTTTTTCCCCTGAACGATTTACCATTCGCATTATTGTTGTAATAATATAAAAAGATGCAATGCGGGGCGGCGAATGCCGATTCCAGGCAACAATATAAAAGGCAATAAAATTCAAAACAGTGTCATAGAAGTCAGTAATAAACACAAAACAGTCTCTTTGATATCGGACAAAACATATTTTAAAACTTTATATCTAATATAAATGGACGAAAATACATAAAAATTCTTAGGCTTCAATATAAAGAGGATTAAATTTGAAAAGTACAATCATGTTTGGAAACATTCGAGAACAAGCGTGGAACGACGTAACATTTGCATGTTAACTCGAGTACTCCTAGAAAAGGAATGTGTGTGAGACGCGAGTACTACTGATGAATAACTTAGATAGATCACTCGGATAAAAGTATTCGAATACTTTGGCCACCATTCGAGATATCTCGATAACTCCTAAGAATCGAATTATTTGACAATTTGAACTCGAATACTACCATCACTAAATGGAGTGACTCGAAACTCAGTCCCCAGAAACTCGATTATGGAAAACGAATCCTTTCCACAGAGTACTTCAGTATACAGAGGTAAAACAACCGCTTATTCGGCGAACTCTAGCAGCACACGCAAGTAAAATGACGTAACTGACCAGAAAAATTTTGGAACGCCGTTCGCCAATCAACGTGTGGTAACCTACTCGCCAGCCGGCAGCCCAACCAATAGGGGACTTTCCACATCATGAAGTTAGCCAATCAGACACAGGGTCATCCCTAGAGCCTCGTGCAGCCAATCAGAGAATGGGTATGCTTACGTCTACGAAACCGCCATGCCATTTCGTCTCTGTGTATTTATCTACTCTGTGTCCTTACCGAAGATACCTGTAGTCGAAGTTCTACAATCTTACAACTTCATAATTTAAAAAAAAAAGTTGATTGTATGTCTAAAAACAACACTTACTACCTGCGCATCATGTAAATATGCACTAAAAAAATCAAGTAGTTTGTCTTTTTAGATATTGTATAAACGCGTACTTGGTTAGGTATTTTGATTGTGATAGCACAGCCTTGTGCATTTTCGTGAATATTTGTAAGAAACTGGTTTATAAAGTAATGTTTCATCTTCAAGATTACAATTATTGTTGGTGCACTGTCCCTTTGCTGTAATTTTCTAGACTCGGTTAAGGCGGAGGAATATTCTGGAAGTAAAACTTTAACAGGACTTCAGAAAAGTAATGGTGTAACCATGAATGGACTATAGACAAAGTTGGTTACTTTTTGGGCGTATTTGCGTACTTGCTGCAGTCGGCATATTGGTTTTTATTGTCATTTTGTCTTTTTAGAGGTTATAAAGAACGCCAATTTGATATTTTATAAATAAATACCAATAGGTAAACAGTTTTAGATAATCAATTTCCTTTTGTCTCAGTTGAATAGATTACATAGATATTTAAGGTTAGTAAAAGGGCTTTCACTTACTTGACATTTTGGGGATTCTTTCTACATTTCTAAATGAGTGACTAAAAAGCACATCATAACTAGAGATGATGATTTATCGCGGGAAAAGTTGACTGTTTTCTAGGATTCAGCGTACTGTTAACATGTCGGACAGTTTTTCTTTCCTTATTGGTTGTCACGTATGTTTGAAGCTACTACCACATTTCACTGGACTAATAAGAATTCTGATACTATAAGGCAGAACGTTAGTTATTGGTCTGCAAACAACTTAGCCTAATCAAAACCTTGTTCAACCAATTATGAAACAATAAACTAATCAGTGTTATAAAATATATGTTGGCTCAACATTTTTTTTTCTCGCGATTTTCCATTATCTGTAATCATAACTCAAAATCAAATTTAAAGGTTTATTGTTTTGCACGTAACTACAGAAATTTCAACTGAGAATAGAAACATGCTCATGTTTCCATGCAGTAAATGTTTCTGGTTTTTTGTACTTAATTCTGTCGGTCGCAAGAATGTGGGACGAGTGTAGTATAAAGAAAGGCGAGACCTTTCCGAATATTCTGGACAAGTACATATAGGCTAGTCTGTTCGCTTTTACTTCACACTTTTCGAATCAGACCTTCGAAGAATCACCCCCTGTATGACGTGATTAGTTGTTTACTAAATATATCATGTATCACAAGAGTTTAATACTTGCTTTAGCATTAAAGTGCCTTATTTTTGGTTAAATTTAACTTTTACGTATATTTTGTGTACAAATTACAATATTTAATTTATAGTTAATATGAATATAGACAGGGATAAAACAGGTATGTTGGTATGCCTAGTAAGAAATAATTCTCACGTAAAATATTATTACACTGATTGCGCACGAATGCGGTGTGCAGTTTCTTTGGTGTAATTTTCTGTTGTCGATTAAGCTTCGTTCGCACGAGGCGGAGGTATATCCTGGAAGCGGAACTTTATCAGGGTTTCAGATAAGTTCGAAGTAACCGTAAATGGACTACACACAGGCAAGCAAGTATTTGCACAGACTGTCCATGGTTAATCGAGCACTTTTGAAATCAACCTTTGAAAAATGTTGCTTTCCCTATCTGCATATGTTTTAACGAGCACACAAACTGGCACGCACCCAGTACAGTTGGTTACGATGGGATGAAAGTAGTTCCATGTCTGAACGTTGGATTAAAAATGCTAGGTAAACGTTTGCGAACAATGAAATTATTGCATTTGCTTGCTGTTCTTTTTAATTACATACCACTGTAATAATGAGCAAATTATTAAAATATTTGGTTTCCTAAAATGTTTAGAGTTGCAATTGACCGACACATGAATAAAGTGACCAGGCCCAATGGCGATGCTATATTACGTATGGCGAAATAATATAAAGTGTAAACCGACGATTAGGATACAGCCTGAGCCTACGTTCTCTACCTGGCGAAGTCTGCAGTGGCATCTTTGCGGGACGTGACGAACGAATTCTTTCCATCTCGAATACGTACGTCTCCGCTGCGGTCGATTCCCCGAAACTAGGTAGATGAGGGGGATGGGGTAGTAGTTTTCCCGCTTGCGGGGCGCGGAAAAGTCACCAGATCTGGTGGGAAATCCGATAAGATTGCGACACTGTTTCCCTCCCTGGCGCATGCGCTCAGGCCGATCGTCTGCCCTATTTACCCCTCCCCCCTTGCCCTTCATAAATCACCCTCCCCTTACCGACACCTTGGTAGTGGGGGAACTGGTCGGATGAGGAGAAGGAGCTAAAAATAGCCTGTCCCCGCTCTATTAATAGCCATGCAAGGAATAAAACTTAGAAGTGGTGGGGTCTAATGAAGCTCAGTGACGAAAAAGCATTGCCGAATTTGCGTGAAATGAAAGTTTTTTTTTGTTAAGTGTTCGAAAACAGGTTTATCATATAGCCGAATTCTACCTGTATTTCGACACAACATGTGGTGTCATTGTCTCAGTTTGCTGGTCGAGTAACTAAGACCCACAAAATTGTGAAATTCATTTCGCTAGACTTTATTCATGTCACTGCTAATTTTGAAGTAGCACCAAGTGGCCAGCGAATGTTTTTCACAGTAGGCAAATTTATGATCTGAAAGGCACTATATAAGAAAATATCTACCCATAAAGTAAATACCATGTACGTGAGTGAATATATTTTTCTACGAAACAGCACCAAGTTCACTAAAATCTACTCCCAATAACACCCGGAGCGTCATACCAAGAGACAGTGGGTTATTGAAAAAAATTTGAAAACTTTTTATATTGTTAAAATATACGACTTTCATGCCGTTACTGAATAATCTTCTGAGAACATATTGCTCTAGTTGTCATAGCTAATGACCATTTTGCTCCTGTAACACTGAAGGTTAGTGATTCATCAGCTAGCTGTTAACTTGTGTCAAAAATACTATCCTATTACAAAATTAAGACGATGCTACATAAATGAAATATATATTGGTGCGAAAAATAATTTTGTGACTTATTTTTTTATTATTAATTTTTAATTTTTGTTTTTTGCTCTGGGGCAGACTTGAGGAAGGGAGCAGGGCGAATTTCACATAGTAAGCGGAGAACGAAAATTTCGCTAATTCATACGAGGAGAAGCTAGATTTCAAACACATGTACATTTTACTTTATTTTTAAATTGGATCGTAGTTTGTAAGAAACGTCCTGGAAGAATTTGAGCCAATAATTAACCAGGAAGAAAATTAGGGCCGAATAGCGTGCTACGTGGTCTGTGGTAAAAATGTAGCATCAGCCAAAGAACAACTAACTGAGGCTCGAGTGTACAAAGGATTGTGGAGTCCAACTTGTTGCCGAATGAATCAGAGAACTTTCCGGGTGTACAGTAATTGGCCTACAACGTTTTTGACACTCCCTTAATGATTTTGAAACAAACGGAACAACGACAGGATAGCGTAATTAAGTCGAAACTGAATGTTGCAGAAACAAATAAACAAAGGGCACCGACTCATATATAAACATAACTGTGAAGTATGCTGCAAAATTGTAAGGGGAATATTGGAGATCATTATAGTCAATTTGTCGTTGAATACTATAAAAGTCCGATGTCCTTCCTAAATACAACGTGTGTACCGAGTTTGGTGACATTCGGTTGACGGCAGTGACGTGTGAAGTGTTTCAAGGCAAGTTGGTGCTTTCTCAGTTCTGTACGCACTCGGCGCATGCAGTAGGAACCAGTAACCAGAGCGGAATCGGGAGAAACAGAATGCATTGCGGCCACTCACGAGAGAGAGGTGAGGCACACACACGTGCTGTGACGTCAACTGCACTACTGCGTTTAAGTGGCCGATGTGTAAACTAGCAAGCGGTTAAGTATTCCGCAGAAAAAAAACATCTTACCTTGCAACAGTTCACCAGCCGACGCTGGTTAACGGATTTACAAGTTATTACCGGAGGACATGCATCCAGACAGACATGTACAAGATTTCCTTAGCATATCTTTCCAAGGAAAGTAGGCTAAATTAATGATAGAGTAGGTAAGTACGCCAAGGTTAAAAGATGCTTATACTGTATATCTTCCGCACACGCGAGAAAAATGACGTCACTGCCCAGCAACATGTTGCAGTATGCCAAACAGTGCTTGATAACTAGAGACGTGCAAAATTCGCGTACTAATTTGTTATCACTAGGGGTAGTGAAATTTCGCGAAAATATTTCAAGACAATGTATATTTCAACACACTGTAGGGTCACTTACCTATCTTGATTGGCTGAATTACTTCTTGACACAAGTTAACTATCTGTACACGAATCACATAGGAGCCGTGCCGATGTTGCCGAATTCTGAGTGGCAGGGTCAAATATGAAAACGCCTTCTCAGGCAGACAGCAACCAACGGCTATAGACAAACTGCTGTTGGGTGCTTATAGTATTGAAGTCTACCCTGTACTCACTTTTTTTTCGCGAAAAATCACTAGCTCTAGTCATCACGCTAGGCTTCACAGTACTGTAAATACTAGAGTCGGTATAATTCGTTAACTGGCTGTTGCCTAAGTGAGATTACATTCCCCTTCTGACAGGACTGCACGTGATTCGAGAACGCCATTATTAAGTGTTTATTCAGTGGTGCTGAGCTACACGGGTAGGGACAGTGATATTTCACGAAAAGATTTCGAGACAAGATGCAGTCCAAAGCACTGTAGGGTCGCCCAACTTCTTTGATTGGCTAAAAAATGTTCTGGCCCTTATTAACCGTTTGCGCACGAATCACGAAGGTTTAGTATCGGAGTTACTTGGTCCTGAGTGGCTGACACGGCACCAGCAGCCAATGGAGGTATAACAACAGCTGAGGTGTGTATATAGTATTGAAGTCTACTGTGTGCTCCGATTTTTACGCGAAATGTCACTGGCCCTATACATGGGTAGGGTCAGGAAAATTTCGCGTTTTAAACTACATGTATGCTAGACTCCACGGTCCTATGTATTTACGTGCCTCAGCTTTGTGTCCATTGGCTGCTACCCCAGAGTGTGGCCAGTTTTACCTCAGATCAGGCGGCATGGGATTCGGCACGTGTTTCCTTGCAGGTCTGTTATTGGTTCACAGTTCACCTGGGCGTGCCTAATAAACTGTGACCCAACAGCAAACACAACAGATATCCACATGTGTTTGAAGTCTAGCTCGTCCTACAATGATCTCTCAAAATTTTTCACTCCGTATATATAGGTCGTCTCAAGTAAAATACTGTTCAATGACAAACGTAGTGTAGACGTACACGTATTTGAAGAATAACCTATCGCCAAATAAAACCGCGAATGGCACGTCACTACTGACAGCTTAACTTGACAGTTGGCAGCCCTGTAAATAAAAAAACGTTTCGCAGCATGTAGTGCCCGGTGAAACTCAAAACCCATTTCAGACCCTCGCGCGGCCAATCAGCGAACGGGCACGCACACATTGAAGAACCGCCAGGCAATTCCTGCTCTGTGCGTAAGGAGGATGAAACTATAACAAGCGGAACGATTTCTTTGTGATCTCAAGAAGTTGCGTCCCCAAAAATCATATTCCCCCTAGTGAGGACTCTTACGTGTCTTTCTCGAGCCAGTCAGAATCAGATCACAACAATGATGCATGTGGTTTTTAATGGCGTTTGCTGATAATTGTTTTTAAATGTGCTTCAAAGCTACATATTTTTTTTTTAAAGACACCACAGAAAGTGAAGAAGAAACCGTGTTCTGTTTCTGACTCTCGGAATGGATGAAATTTTACATCTTACTCATCATATGACGAAAGCGTGTTGAATGTATTGTTGCAAAACTATTCAGTTTCAGGAAACAGGCAGGTTATCTTAATATAGAATATGCGCAATCGTTGTAAATAAATACGAACCCTGATATCGTGTATGATTCTTTCATTGATAGCGATCAGTCGTTCAAAATTATACATAAAAAAATTATATTAAAAAAAAAATACCTATCTATTATGTACGTTACCAAGCACTGCGATAATCGCAGGGTAGATCGAAGTCTCAACTGTGACGTTAATTCGACACATTTTCCAGTTCGTAGATCCGTCCCCACACGACAGGTTCCGCCAGCGACACAGTTCGATTTGAATGCATGGCACTTTCCGCTCCGTAAACCTCCCTACTCCGTGCTGTACACTTATCTGTTCTGTGATTTGATGCTGCAAAGGAGATCTTGACAGGGGCAAACATGGCAACCCGGTAGACGGTACCGTCTGGCATGGTTGCCTGCAACGCAGAGGCCATCAACACCACAACGTCCAGGCAGACAAAAAAAATAGCTTGGTAAGTGGCACAGCGCGCTATTTTCAGATCCCGGAGAAAAGGATTTGGGTGGAGGCTAAGTGACGGAGGAGGACGAGGAGAGTAGTTGAGGGGGGGGCCGGGGTTGTATGTATCCGGGTGCGTGTGGTCCTTGCCACTCCTCTCCGAGGGGCTACTTCGGTCCATCACATGTTTACGTCCGTGTCCCTCCGGCCTGTGTTAATACACAGGCGTGCGATAAACACGCGCGAAATGGGACACGAGTGACGTACGCGCGTGTGTGGTGGGGTTATGGCAGCGTGTGAAAGTGCGATGATACGGCACAGCATGTGGAGCATTCAAGATAAATTAATATAGGACCGACAAGATTGGCGTTAATTTTGTGGTAACATGCTCAACTTCAATGCCATTTACCTACCTGAGTGAAGGCAGAAGTCAAATGAGCGAACATCATTTTGGAATTCCGTCTGCAGCCACAATAAAACGCTAATTTGTCAGGTCCTTATAAATTAGGATTTTTTTTAAAGCCTTGCATAATACTTTCAGAAGGACAACGCATATATATATATATATATATATACACATACATATATATATATATATATATATATGAAAATTTCTCTGCCTTTGAAAACAAAAGTGACACGGATAGAGTTTCATTGTTTGGCTTGTATTTATCATTACAAAAAATAAAGTTTCATAAATAAATAAATATTTTTATTATATATTCCATAGAGATGTTGGTATATCGCGGGAAAAGTGGACTGCTTGCTAGGATTCTAGGAGTCAACGTACTGTACACATGTCCGACAGTTTTATTTCCTTATTAGCTGTCATGCATGCATGAAGCTATTACCCCATTTCACTGGGCCAGTGAGGATTCTGATACTACCAGGTAGAACGTTCGTGATTGGTCTGCAAACAACTTAGCCTAGTCAAGACCTTGTTCATCCAATCACGAAACAATAAACTAGTTAGACTGTTAGAGTCGTATAGAAGATATGTTGGCTCAATAAAATTCTCGCGATTTTCCGTCATCTTTAATAATCCGTCGAATGAACACGATAGTATGTATATCATGACATAGCAGGTAAGTATAGAGCGATGAAATGGCGTAACGGTTCCTGTGATGTGAGATATACCAATCGGGTGACCGGCTGTACGAGGCTCTGGGAACGTATCTTACGTCTGATTTGTTACTGCGTGCTGCGAAAGATTGACTATTGGCTGCCGGCTGGCGAAAGGCGTTGCGGCATGTTGCTTGACAGTGACGCCATTTCTGCTGATGTGTGCTGCAGGAGTTTGCGGTATAAGCGGCTGTTTCGCCTGCGTTAACCCTTTTAGTGACGGTGTCCTCTATCTGGGTCGTTGAATATTAAGTATCTTGAACGGTATGAACTGTACACGGAAGAACATACCGTCTAATGGCAAATCTTCCCTGCGCGCGGGAGACATCCTTCTATGCTGCTGAGACTATGTACCATAGCCTCATAAACCACGGCTGCCAGTAACATAAAACACATCTAGATTCCTATTGGTCCCGATGTAAGACAAAGCGTCGTCTGAATATCAGTACAGGTCCGAACAATAGATTTGTTTGTTGCAATGCCTAAAATTATATATTCATTTTTGACTGAAAGGGTTAATTGTATACACTCTAAATCTGAAACAGTGAGAATTGAGCCAAAATAATTGAAAATAGGTGAGAATTGAGCGACTGATAAATAGTGTCTGATAACTGATTAACATGGTTGCTGAATTTCACTGATGTATTTGTGATTCACTCTGAATGTCGAGAATTCCACTGCTCTAAGTCACTTATTCCCAGTTCATTTCCTTGATTTACCAGTCGGCAGTTGCTCATCAACTGAATTTCGGTGAATGCGATTTCGCTGGTTGAATTCACTGATTGGAGCTTAGAGTGTACATGGTGGAAGAATACACAGCGTGCATACAAGGAGATCTCAAGCAGGGCTTTCAAAAGTGCGCAGTTTACCGTTAACAACCTTGACCTATTCTGAGGTTAATTATACTCAGGTTAGGAACAAAACGAGTTTTCTTATGGGAGAGTTTGGCATAAGGAAAATTTCCGCCGCTAGGTAAGCGCTAGCGTTCCAAATATGTCACATTTAATTAAAGTTTTAATCTACACGAATTTTAAAAGAGAAATATTTTACTTAGTTACGAAGTTATTTTATATTTGATTTATGTTTACTGTTTTTTAACGTAGGAAATAGAGAAAAAACCCGATACACATGCGACACTAGCGCTTACCTAGTGGCGAAAATATTTGGTTGCCAAACTTTTAACATTGATCTTCCCAACCTGAGTAGAAGAAACTTCACCTGTTCTGTGGCATAATGGCGACCGACTGGCTGTGACGCCCACAGGGGTCGGCGTGTTTTTCCTCGCGCGACCCGAAAACCCGGCGATGTTTGGGTTCCCCCTCCTCCCCCTCACTCCACGGCTGACCCGGGGGACAGCGGTGTTTAAAAGCGGGCGTGTGAAGAGTTATTATTGGCGGTGGCGGCAGCTATGTTTAGTTTTGGGGTCAGGGAACAAGGAAGCTGGGTATTTTCTGCCGCGCCTCGCAGAGAGACCCCCCTCGCCCGTCGACAGCTCGGCGGCTTTGGGCCGCGATCGTATCTAGCGTCACCCAGTCCTGTGATCATTGTCCGCGATAACCCCCTTCTGTCCTCGATTCGTCCGCGAGCTCAAGTGTATATATATTCGCGGTTTCTCCACACTTTAAGTTCGAATCAGTGATATCAATCAGTAAAATAACATTCACTGAATGTCAGCTGATAAGCTACTGCTGACCGGCGAATAAAGCAAAAAAAAAAAAAAAAAACTGGGAACAAGTGACTAATAGCAGTGAAATTCTTGACATTCAGTGCTACTCAAAGATAAATAAGTGAAATTCAGCCACTATATTAATTAATATTCTGGTACTGATTATCAGTTCCCCAATGTTCACTGTTTTCACTGATTTGGCTGAATTCTCACTATTTTAAAATCAAACCTTTGAAAAATCACCCCAGCATGTATGCGATGCTTGGTTTTTTCCTAAATCTGTCACGTATTACAAACGTTTTATACTTTTGCTAACATATACTTTAAATGTAAAAACAGTGATAATTTATCCAAATCAGTAAAAATAGTAAGAATTGAGCGTTGATAATCAGTGCCTGATAACTTATTAATATGGTGGATGAATTTCACTGAGTTATTTGTGATTCGCACTGTATGTCGAGAATTCCACTGCCCTAAGTCACTTGTTCATAGTTAATTTCCTTGATTTGCCAATCGGCAGTAGGTTATCAACTTACTTCCAGTGAATGTTATTTCACTGATTGATATCACTGATTCGAGCCTAGAGTGTAAAAGTACATATTTGATCTATAAATTAAATTACGTACTTAATTTTTAATTAATGTGAATAAAAACAGATAGAAAAAAGGCGTGTTGGTAATGCCTAGTAACGAACAGTTCTCATACAAAATATTATTACACTGATTGCGCACGAATGCGATGCGTTGTCCCTTTGGTGTGATTACCTCGGCTCTGTTAAGCTTTATTTGCTTGAGGCAGTGGGAATGTTCTGGAAGTAGAACTTTGGCAAGGCTTCAGAAATGTTGGTAGTAACCGTGGATGTATCACAACAACCGTTCGTCGGTTCACCTGATGAGCTCTCTGTGGACGAGTGAACAAGAGACACGGCGAGAGCAATAAGCAACGGCCAACGAAACGTTCAGCTCTTCACATACCACATTAAGCGTTTACTGCAAGCGGCAATCCCACTACGTAGTTTCACTCAGTGTTGGAAAGGGCTGACAATTGCTATAGTCAACTCACGTCTGGTTATAACGAAGCACTGTAAGGGCTCTCCCAAGGTTGCACTATACATTCCCAGGAAGCTGAATTTCTCCCTAATCGTATCGGTAACAGTAGGTAGGATATTGCACGCGATGAAAGCCAATGGATTAAACTACAGATGATACTTTTGATCAGCATTGTCTTAATCTCAGCACTCTCAAGATTTCGATGCTAAGAGTCGTCCAAATATCTTCGCAATCTCTTAATCTCAGCCCTATTTTAATGTAAAAAAATAATTGTAGGCCTGTTGTTCTGTTTTCGTTAGTCACAGAACCAATATAGGANAATCTCTTAATCTCAGCCCTATTATAATGTAAAAAAATAATTGTAGGCCTGTTGTTCTGTTTTCGTTAGTCACAGAACCAATATAGGAATTTTCTTTTAACATAACGTGTTCCTGATGATATCAATATGTTGTGAAATATTACATACAGGGTGCTGACACACTGATCAATATGGGAACACAAGCGACTTAGATTTCATAAATAGTGATAGTTGATCTATAAGGAACCTATAATCAAGAATCACAGCATCACCGGTCAGCTGCGATTCTTCATGAAACACGCTGTAAAAACGAAACCATTAAAACTACTACAAATCAGCGCATTTGACTTCAGATGTGCTGGAACGGCTCCACTTTAATCAGTCAAATTGTACTGATAATTTTGTTTGCTGGCATTCACTGATTAAACAGTAATTCTACTGATTACTAGTGAACTGCATCGACCTGGCAGTAAAACCGCAGTACATTCTCCTTATTCGCCAGTTGATGACAACTCAGTACCTAAGGTAAAATAATTAAGTAAAATAACTCTACTGATTGAAATCATTGATTCATATTTTGAGTGCATGAGACCGCTAAAACAATTTTGTGTAGCCTCACTTAGTCAAGGATAGAAACTCGTTCATGCTTAATCAGCGTAGAGCTGAAAACAAGTAGAAAAGAATTTATCTTAAGCGTATAAATTTTTTTTTCTAAATAATGCATACCTTTATATGAACTTACGTTCCTGGTGAACATTTAACCCCTTAACATTTAATCACGAGTATATTCATTCGCAGACCAGGTAAAATCATGGTCGGTGCTGTACCAGGTCAGAAGCTAGCACCAATACAGACGGAGCTTTTCCCCTTTTTAATACCACTGGCCGCTACTGGCACATCTTATTATTCGTTGATGTTTGTGCCATGGACCAACAGAAATTATTTCCACGGGTACTATCATGTTATTCCTGGGAATTCGCAAGTACTTGCCAGATCAAGCCACTCATCTGTTGCAGCACGTGAAACGGAAAATGGATCTGTAAGTGAAGGGGCTAAGATTTTTCTTATTTTATACCTCCCCCCCTCCTTCACGGTATAGGGTCTTTCTAACAGCCCAAGGCGTGAAATAATGGAGAGGGGGAGGGGGGAGAGAGTACTGTGACCCGCTGAACTCCCTTGTTGTGGCATCCTGAGTTTATCTGGAAGTCAGCATGGCTCCTAACAGAGGACTGCGAAATGTAGTTCACAGCCTCGGAACAAGCGAATTTATGCTAATCCTATAATGGCAGTGACAATCTTCATTCAGCCTGGTTGCACGTGATACGCTCACGGTATTTCTTCCTATTTATTTCTGGCTAAAGACTCATCCTGGTCACAGAGTATATAAATACACAGAGGCGAAATGGCAGGGCGGTTCCTTTGATGTGGGCGTACCCATTCGCTGATTGGCTGTGCTAGCTCTGGAAACAGGCCTTGGGTCTTATTGGTTACCACGTGCTGCGAAAGGGGCCCCGGTGGCTGAGCGGTTAGACTGCTCACCTTCCACCAAGGCGAACTGGGTTCAATCCCCGGTCGGGTCAGTCCCGGATTTTCGCAAGTGGGAATCGTGCCGGACGATGTCGCTGGTCGGCGGATTTTCTCGGGGTTCTCCAGTTTACCCCACCCTTGCATTCCGGCGCTACTCCATGCACACCTCACTTCACCATCGTCGGCTCTCAAGACCTCGATGTTAAGAGCCGTCCAAATATCTTCACTCACTCATGTTCACGTCTACATATAACAGTAAGTAATCGAATTAATAGCGTTTATCAGTTTATCAAGCTCTTCCACGTATTTTAAGGTAAAGCTGTGAGTTTCAACTATGTAATTTTTTGAGGGTCAGGTTGTTTTGTCATACATTTCTTTGTGGCCATATTTTAGAAAAAAAATTGATTGTGAAGGTATGCGATTTTAGAAGCGAGGGACTATAAAAATGATNTTGATTGTGAAGGTATGCGATTTTAGAAGCGAGGGACTATAAAAATGATTGCCAGTTTATAGTCTATTCACAGTTTCTTCACACTTTTTTAATAAAAACCTTTGAAAAATCACCATATTTAAGACGTGCTTGGTTCTTTCCTATATATGCCACGTATTACAAGCGTTCTATGCATTTCTTAACTTAAAACGATCTTGTTTTTACTTAAATTGAACTCTTTCTTATATTCTATCTCTAAATTATAACATTTCATTTATATTTAATATGAAAAAAAAACAGGGAGAAAAAAAACCGTGCTGGTAACGCCTAGTAAGAAATAGTTCTGATGCAAAATAATGTTACANCTCGTTCATGCTTAATCAGCGTAGAGCTGAAAACAAGTAGAAAAGAATTTATCTTAAGCGTATAAATTTTTTTTTTCTAAATAATGCATACCTCCATATGAACTTACGTTCCTGGTGAACATTTAACCCGTTAACATTTAATCACGAGTATATTCATTCGCAGACCAGGTAAAATCATGGTCGGTGCTGTACTAGGTCAGAAGCTAGCACCAATACAGACGGAGCTTTTTCCCTTTTTAATACCACAGGCCGCTACTGACACATCTTATTATTCGTTGATGTTTGTGCCATGGACCAACAGAAATTATTTCCACGGGTTCTATCATGTTATTCCTGGGAATTCGCAAGTACTTGCCAGATCAAGCCTCTCATCTGTTGCAGCACGTGAAACGGAAAATGGATCTGTAAGTGAAGGGGCTAAGATTTTTCTTATTTTATACCTCCCCCCCTCCTTCACGGTATAGGGTCTTTCTAACAGCCCAAGGCGTGAAATAATGGAGAGGGGGAGGGGGGAGAGAGTACTGTGACCCGCTGAACTCCCTTGTTGTGGCATCCTGAGTTTATCTGGAAGTCAGCATGGCTCCTAACAGAGGACTGCGAAATGTAGTTCACAGCCTCGGAACAAGCGAATTTATGCTAATCCTATAATGGCAGTGACAATCTTCATTCAGCCTGGTTGCACGTGATACGCTCACGGTATTTCTTCCTATTTATTTCTGGCTAAAGACTCATCCTGGTCACAGAGTATATAAATACACAGAGGCGAAATGGCATGGCGGTTCCTTTGATGTGGGCGTACCCATTCGCTGATTGGCTGTGCTAGCTCTGGAAACAGGCCTTGGGTCTGATTGGTTACCACGTGCTGCGAAAGGGGCCCCGGTGGCTGAGCGGTTAGACTGCTCACCTCCCACCAAGGCGAACTGGGTTCAATCCCCGGTCGGGTCACTCCCGGATTTTCGCAAGTGGGAATCGTGCCGGACGATGTCGCTGGTCGGCGGATTTTCTCGGGGTTTTCCAGTTTACCCCACCCTTGCATTCCGGCGCTACTCCATACACACCTCACTTCACCATCGTCGGCTCTCAAGACCTCGATGTTAAGAGCCGTCCAAATATCTTCACTCACTCATGTTCACGTCTACATATAACAGTAAGTAATCGAATTAATAGCGTTTATCAGTTTATCAAGCTCTTCCACGTATTTTAAGGTAAAGCTGTGAGTTTCAACTATGTAATTTTTTGAGGGTCAGGTTGTTTTGTCATACATTTCTTTGTGGCCATATTTTAGAAAAAAAATTGATTGTGAAGGTATGCGATTTTAGAAGCGAGGGACTATAAAAATGATTGCCAGTTTATAGTCTATTCACAGTTTCTTCACACTTTTTTAATAAAAACCTTTGAAAAATCACCATATTTAAGACGTGTTTGGTTCTTTCCTATATATGCCACGTATTACAAGCGTTCTATGCATTTCTTAACTTAAAACGATCTTGTTTTTACTNTTGGTTCTTTCCTATATATGCCACGTATTACAAGCGTTCTATGCATTTCTTAACTTAAAACGATCTTGTTTTTACTTAAATTGAACTCTTTCTTATATTCTATCTCTAAATTATAACATTTCATTTATATTTAATATGAAAAAAAAAACAGGGAGAAAAAAAACCGTGCTGGTAACGCCTAGTAAGAAATAGTTCTGATGCAAAATAATGTTACATTGAGTGCGCACGAATCCGGTGCGCGGTCCCTTTGGTGTAGGCCTGCTTTTCTATACTTGGTTAAGCTTTGTTTGCGCAAGGCGGAGGAATATCCTGGAAGTGTAACTTAAGCAGTCCTTCAGAAAAGTTTGAAGTAACCATGGAAAGCCTATAGCATACAGGCACCTTGCTAAAAGTATTATTTGTTTTCTGTCATCTCATATTTTTCGAAAGGGTCTCCAATAAACTGAGGCAAAATAAAAAGCGTTTGACGTGCAATTTTTCGCCAGTTATTAGTGCGGAAATGTGCGTGCGATTGGGCCGTGAGACGTGGCAACCGAGACTTCTGCCCCAGCTGCAACTTCGCCTACAGGGTGTCCCACCAATTGCGGGCACTCGACGGGAGACGCGCTGTCGCGAGGTATGGATCCACCCAGAGGGTCCCCCCCCCACCCACACCTCTTCGCAGCATAGGAGGGCCCNCTGCGGTGACGTCACCTCCTGACGTCACAGCCCCCCTTTCCCTCCCCCAAGCCAACGCAATCAGAGGGGGTGCGGTTTGGAGGTCGCCCTCGGGTCGAACTGCTTGCGTGGGCGGAGCCGCTGATCGCTCGCCGCTCCGACTGACTGCCTTTCCGTTTGATCTTCTGGGGGACACGCTTCGCTTTCGAGGAGAGCAGGAGGCGTTCGACCCCCTCCCCTCTTGCCTAGTACCACCAGAAGTAATCTCGAGTCCTTGCCGCTTCTGAACGCCCACGCGCAAAAGTTAACACTTTCGAAACGGCGCCCGTGTGCCGGCAATCATTTTCTTACATTCTCTCCGTTTAAAATTGCCCATATCTAGATATGTAAAAGAAAAAAAAACGGACTGACTGGCTGTCATATCAACGCCCAGCCTCAGCCATTGCTCCTAGAAACATGACATTTGAAGGAAACTTTCATTATGTAATGTAGGCAGACACTAAGGTGAGATTTTTCAAAATGCAACCCCTAAATGGGTGAAATGGGAATTTAAAGTTTGTGTTGAGGAAAAACATTAGATTGTCTTATTAACTCAAACAACTTCGGGAAAGTATTATAAAAATAAATAATTGAACACGTGGTTAAGAGTAGAAATAAACCAATAGTAAAACGGTTTTATTAGCTAAAATGGTAAAGAACATTGTTTACAAAGAAGTGCATATTGTGAAAACCTAACTTACATGTTGGCACGGCCAATTACTAATAACAACTCCAAATTTAACAGCCACAATTATCTTATTTTTGAACTTGCATTTAATTCCACTTTCTATTTTAAAATATGTATTCTATTTTAAAGACACAGTTATGGTTTAAAATAAATTGCAACATAAACATGAATTCCACGCCGACAATGTCGCGGGCAAAAGCTAGTGTGTGTGTGTGTGAGTGTGTGTGTATATATATATATTTATTTATNTATATATTTATATATGTGTGTGTTTTCACGGTTAATTGAGCACTTCTGAAAGCCCTCCTCAGGACCTGCTTTCCATCACGTTTGATATCTTTCTGCCACGTGTGCAATTAATATTGTCATTTGACCGCCCCACATTAACCATTACATTCCCACACTAATTTATGGTTTCTGGCATTGCTAGGGATGATGGAAAATCGCGGAAGTTTTTTGAGCCAACATAGCCTCGATAACACTATAGCTGGTTTATCCTTTTATGATTGGATGACCAAGGTTTTGACTCTGCTAAGTTCTTTGCAGGCCAATCACAAATATTCTACTTTAGAGTATCAGAACCCTCATTGGCCCAGTTATTTGGGATAGTAGGTTCACACATTTATGACGGACAATGAGGAAAGAAAACTGTCGGAAATATGCACAGTACGTTGAATCCTAGCAAACAGTCAACTTTTCCCGCGATAAACAACCATCTCTAGGTAATGCAAATATAAAATATTTTGATGCGTGCTGTACTTAACCCCTTAACTTGCATATTAACTTTTCGTTCCCGGTATTGCAAAAGACGGGATTTTTGGTCTGACAAGTACTTATGAACTCCTTGTAGTAACCTACACGATGGGAGCTTGTAAAGAATTTATACTGGTCTGTGACATTGGCATAAACCAATAATAAAATGTTGGTGTGCCAGTAACAGCCTAGTTTTATCTGGGTGGGGGGGGGGCGCTGTCTGTGTTGGTGACAGCTTCTGACCTTGTGGAGCACCGACCATGACTGTACCTATATTGTAACACGTCATACGTGAACGAATATACTCGGGATAATATGTTACGGGGGTTAAACTGGGCAGAGAATTAGTTCCGTTGTAATAACCAATAATCTATACGTCTCCCAGAAAACATCCATCATAGGGTTCAAAAACACAACTCGACTATATAATACTCGAATGAGATTACCAAACTGATAAGTAGGGACACCTGTTTTTCGCGGAAGGCTTTCTGGACAAGTTGTTTTCCAAAACACTTTATTTCAGAACCACTTTCGTGAATGGATCATTCGTATTGTCACGCGTCTCAATCTGACCATGAATCACGTAACGACCAGTATCGGAGAAACGTAATTCCGATTGGCTCACTCGTGTAGCAGTCAGTCATCACACAAAGACCGGCGGCCAATAGCCAAAGGAAGGCTTGGAGTGTGCACATAGGATAATGAAGTTTACCCTGCGCGTTGATTTTTTTTTACGTGAAAAACAAGTAGCTCCACTGACGAACGCTATTTATTCGGTTCGCTGTTGTTATAGTTGGACGAGGATATGGCCACGCCCTTGAACATGTCGAGCCATTAGCAACCATTCGTCTGGATACATGATGAGCTATGTGTAGTAACGGCCAATGAGATGTTCATATCATCACACATACATGCAGTTATTTAGTATCTGAGGTGTAAAATTTTAACGAGCCATTGTGGTTCGCAGTATCTGATTATAAGTTTTCAAATTTCTTTGGAGACTGGAGTTCTCAGGCTAGAGAAACGATTACATAAAATTAATTAACCCAACCTCTTCAGCCCAAAAAAAATGTTGAAACTCTTGCTGTAATACGCTAAATTATACAGACATAATTAGTTTCTTGTTAAACTCTTTCCAAATGCGCAATGCTTCATGGACTGATCACGGTTATCAATAATCGCCTGGGAGCATTATAATTGTAGGGAGCAAATATCAGTAGCCATTCCTATCTAGACTGTCAACATACGGATTGAAGTCAGGCGAGTTTCTTATGACATTCGAAATATATTTAACCTAAATAGTTATAACTAGGGGCAGTGATATTTCGCGAAAATATTTCGAGACAAGATACTGTCCAAAGCATTATAGGGTCGTCCAACTTCTCTGATTGGCTAAAAAAAATGTTCTGGCCCGTGTTAACCGTTTGCGCACGAATCATGAAGGTTCAGTGTCGGAGTTACTTAGTCCTGAGTGGCTTGGTCAAAGACGGACACGGCACCAGCGGCCAATGGAGGTATAACAACAGCTGAGGTGTGTATATAGTATTGAAGTCTACTGTGTGCTCCGATTTTCACGCCAAAAGTCACTGGCCCTAGTTATAACAATAAACCTTTATTGAGGTACTACGACTGCATCTGCAACTATAATATATGCAGTTCCTACATCAGAGTACTTTGTAGCTACAGTAACAGCGCATTCCCGCGTGTCACAATGGTTCGGAGGTAATTCAATACAAAACATTACAGGTAGAAAAAATATATAATTAGGGTCACTTGATTTTCGCGAAAAAATATTACACGACCAGTTGCACTTCATAACAATTCAGCCCAGATCCACTGTCGCCATTGGATGATCTACGTGTTACGCGTCTTTAGGTTGTCTGCTCGCGAATCATGCAAACCACACGAGTAACTGAATACTGATTGTCCAGTAAAGCAAGAAAATGTCTTATCACAAAGAAACGCAGTGAACAAGGAAAAGAGAACCGCTGGTATGACCATACGGTATTGAAGTCTAACATGCGCGGAAATCTTTTCGCGAAATTCTGGTGTCCCTATATAAAAGACGCGAAGACTAAAGTAATTACTTATGTTGTTATGCATCCTCTTAGATTGGAAATTAGTAAACATTTTGATTTAAAGGTCGTAACTCTACATGAAGAGGATGCCTAGCTTAATTTTATTTTGGTGGAGGAGAAGCGTGGAAGGTGTTCCGCGAATAAGCTTCAATAAATGCATTCGTAAGAAAAACATGCATTACCGTAAACTTAAAAAGGTTTTTTTCCATTTTGAACCCATATTTTAAAAGATAACTTGCAGCTTCTGAAAGGCAATAGTGCTTCCTTCTTACTCCCGGACTTATGGCAATTTTTTCGCAGTAAATAAATATTGCTCGAATAGCTATGAGCTAATTACACAAATCTTTTCTCATTAATGGAACATTAAAATATAAAATTGGCCTTATACTCTGTGCTAAGCATGTCTATTTGAAATAACGGCATTTTAATGTTTTAAGCTGTAGGCTTATTCCGTTTGAGCGCTATTCGAGTAAGGTAACAAATATCATCCCAACTATTTCTGGGATGATTTTATAAACATATAAATTGTCCAACAAAATACGCCAAACATTTTATTATTCTTTTTAAGCGATAATTTAGTTATGCATTTTCTTTTTTTAAGACGCACGTATATTATCAAATTCGTTTTAAATCACGTTGGTGAGCTATGATAAATATATGAGTCACGAAACGGAGTAAAAATACGTGAAATATATTTGTAAACACACGGGTAGTTGGTGAAATGGGGAAGTTTCTTTCTCTCAGCCAAGCTTTACGAAAAATAACTAAAACGTTTTCTCCTGATTGGAGACTTCAACGCACTGTCAGACGAATCCTGCAGTTTAAATATATTTCGAAACTTATTTCTCGTAAGAGGAAGACGTTTATGTGCTGTGTTTGTTATACGAAATAGCCTATGTTGTCATACGCGTACTTCCAGCATTAGGTCGATTTTTAACGGGACTTAGCCATAACGTACATTACAGCGTATCGAATATTTTTAACACTTAAAGTTCAAGGCGTCTTTTCATCATGTAGAGCATTTTGTAAAATAAATAATTATATAATATATGTATGTAAAATCTAAGTCACATTGTTATAATAATTGTATTAAGAAAATTTTTTACTACTGAAAAATAAATAGTTGCCCTGACTTAAATACATCGGTTCAAAATCAGCAATTCCAGGAACTTCTGGAGTAAACAGTTACAACACATTATGTAATCAAATCGAATTAAAGTAAGGAAATAATTTCGTTTGGTTTCTCGTTTTGTAATAGTCTTTCCTGTTACCAACGTTTCTCCACTCAAATTTTCTTGACTCGATGATTTAGAAGTTCGCATTAAAGTGTTTCACAAAACCAAAAAATGTTCCAAATTGGTTTTCTAATTTTTAAAAGCATCAATTTAGGTAAATGCTGAAATGCTTTAGAAAGTACTCCGTCAAAATTTGAACACCTATCATTCGTACCCACTCTTGCAGTTGGAGAGTGTTTTTCGTGTAACATTGTAAAGAATAAATAAAAATAAGATTAACCAGCTATTCTTTTGTATATTCAGCACTCTGAGCCTGTTGCTGCCTGACGTCCTTGCATCAACGCGATGATAACGCTTCTAACAATATAACTTATAACTAGGGTCACCTATTTTTCGGTAAAAGATTTATGCGGAGGCTAGACTTCAGTATCCCATTTGCACACTTGCAGTCTTCATTTTACTATTTGCCGCTTGTCTTTGCGCAAAGACAGTCTGTTACATGAGCGAGCCAATCAGAATTAAGTTTCTCCGATACTGACCGTCCGTGATTCGCGTACAAACAGATAAGACGCGTAACAACTAAGATGATCCAACCACAAAAGTGGTTCTGAAATAAAGTGCGTTGGAGCACAACTTGTCCTGAAATATTTTCCGCGAAAAACAGGTGCCCGTACTTATAATTAGGGGTAGCGGAATTTCGCGAAACGATTTCAAGACAAGTTGTATTTCAAAGCACTGTAGGGCCTTTTACCTATCTAGAATGGCAGGATTACTTTGTGACGCGTGTCAAATGTCTGCACACGAACCACGTAGGGGCCGTGCCAATGTTGCCGAATTCTGAGTGGCCCGGTCACATATGAAAATACCCTCTCAGGCAGACAGCAACCGATGGTAATAGACAAACTACTGTTGGGTGCTTATAGTATTGAAGTCTACCGTGTACTCATATTTTTTCCCGCGAAAAACACTAGCTCTACTTATAATACATAAGTGTATGTATACAGGTACATGAATAAATTAAATACTAAGGTAACACAAACGGTGCCCAGAGATAAGGTGTGCCCGGTATTTGAATCAGGAAGTAACCTCGTGGTTCTCTCTAGGATCAGTCAAAAAAAGGAAATCGTTTCTACAGCTGCAAACAGATAGGCCTACACACAGCATTGCAAAGCCCTGCAAGACCTCTGCATTATTTGCGCTACATCACTGCTTAAAGTGATGTGTGTTAATAATTGTATTCCTTACTTATCAGCACAATACAGTTCTGTCGTTTATTTGGTTGTAAAGGAACTTTAAAAAGTCCAAACAATCTAAATGCTGTGTAAGTCTGAAGAACTCTACCTGAACTGTTGGGAAATAGTACAAATCAGTAAACAAATTAATTCAGTCTGAAATATGCCGTATTCACATACTGCTCCTTCAAAAGTAGTGAAATAGCATACGAATACATCAAATAAAAAATTGATGGATAAGCTTCGTATGGAAGGCTCCAAGTGGATGTCTCATATGTAGAGGCCGGAAAAATTCGTGAGTTCAATGACCTCTACAGTCTTATGTACAAATACGCCGATATTAAATGCACTGTGGTTGTCTGCTGTCACGGTGGAAGGCGGCGATTGGGCCAGCGTTCTCCAGGTGGTGTCAAACACCGTGTGCACCAATGGTTAAAGTTATTTAAACACTCGTGTTATGAATTATAACTTGTCTCTAAATGAATTAGTGAATTTCTCAGGTCTCTACTCATATGTTATTTCACAAGAGAACCGACAGTGTGTCGCTAGCCACGAGTGAGTGGTAAGTCAATATTGTGCCACCGAGTAAATAAGTACACAAAGACGAAATGGCACAACGGTGGCTTGGATGTGTGCGGACCGATTCACTGATTGGCTGCGCGAAGCTCCGGGAACAGGCCTTGTGTCTAATTGACCACTGCGTGCAGCGAAAGGTTCCCCATTGGCTGTGCTGCCTCCCGACGAGAAGGATACCAGCCGCTGAATGGCGAACGACTTTCCGACATGTTGCTGGCTAGTGACGCCATTTTGCTTGCTCGTGCGTTTGGAGTTCGTAGTACAAGCACCTGTTTCATCTCTGTATTCTAAAGTACTCTGTGATTGTGTGGCGCATGACTTGATCCAGACGTTGTACGACGTCCTGAAATCACATAGGGAGAGGAGGCTCATATCCTAGAACATTCTAGAAATACATAATATGACTCCTACAGGAGTAAGACAGAGGGAATATGTCGAGTTGACCTTCTCATGATCGACGATCCAGAGCACTGTTCTATGAATCTGTGCCCGCGCGGGCTCGCATATAAAGGCCTGGTCCTAGAATTATGGGTGGGATTCTCTTCTGACCGACAATGAGATACTCTGTCAGTATGTAAAGCTTTTTGTAGTAATAAAAACGACTTCATGTGTTCTTCGATGTCTTTTGGTCTCAAAATCTTCACCTCGTCATGCAAGACCTCGCTAGTTTACTTTTGAAACATAGTTGCAAGACATCCGCCGCTCGGGCGACGGGACAAATAATATATTACCAACATCTTATATTTTTTCTCCATCATATATTTAACAAACACTATTTAAATAAACGTTTAACGTGAGATAATTTTACAGTTGCGCGTGTCGTGAATGCGCCAATTTCTTATAAAAATGTGTCAAAATGTTATACAAATATTTAGGCGCAAGTACAACAGAAAACTTAGGTTACCAATATAACAATATAACTTTAACTAGAAAAAAAAGTTGAGGCCAGCGAAACCAAGATAGTTATGTTACTCGCTTCCTTTAAGTGTATGCCATTTTAAACTTTCAATGAGTGAAGAGATTTGGGTGGCTCTTAACATCGAGGTCTTGAGAGCCGATTTACACTTTCAGGATGTAGAGAAAAATATCCCAAAACTGCAGAATAGTTTTCAGTCATTATTACATGGAATCAACTTACCAATAAACATCATAATTAGTGTCATGGTTTCAAGTATGGACCTCAGATCTCACTTTTATATTGGTATTCATCGTCCGCAAGTTTTTCTTGCCACTTGTTGGTTGTCTGTACTAATATACCTATTTTTTACACCTCTCATCACAGTTGCATTGCAGCCATTTGGAATTTCCTCCCTCCCCTTCCTCTTTCCTTGTAAAATTATCCACAACCATTATATTTCAACAACTTGACTTCGTCTAATACTCCACCTAACTATTGCTGGTCTGCCATTTTGGAAGATAGCAAAAAAAGAAAAATAAAGCTTTTGCATTATATGGAAACTACTCAACCGATTCTCGGCAAATTTGGTACGCATGTAATACTTCAGTGGCTACGTAAACAAATACGATTTAAATTGATNATTAGTGTCATGGTTTCAAGTATGGACCTCAGATCTCACTTTTATATTGGTATTCATCGTCCGCAAGTTTTTCTTGTCACTTGTTGGTTGTCTGTACTAATATACCTATTTTTTACACCTCTCATCACAGTTGCATTGCAGCCATTTGGAATTTCCTCCCTCCCCTTCCTCTTTCCTTGTAAAATTATCCACAACCATTATATTTCAACAACTTGACTTCGTCTAATACTCCACCTAACTATTGCTGGTCTGCCATTTTGGAAGATAGCAAAAAAAGAAAAATAAAGCTTTTGCATTATATGGAAACTACTCAACCGATTCTCGGCAAATTTGGTACGCATGTAATACTTCAGTGGCTACGTAAACAAATACGATTTAAATTGATTAAGCACTTATTTTCTAAATATTGTCAATTCAAATATATTAGGTTCATTTGGTATATCTATGATACCGTTCGGACAATTTCGACCAAATTTTGTATGCTGAAAGTAATTAATTCAAGCATCATGTATGGCAAAAACAGTAACTTTTGGCCACCATTTTGTAAGATATCATCACATGAATAAGTTCAGTTTTTGTGACATCTCGGGAAACATTGACATATTCCTACGAAATTTAGCAAACAAGTAGTACTGCAGAATCTAATGTAAACCGGTATGTTTAATGTGGGTAAGACACTTATTTTCAAAATTGCTGCCATTTAGTCATTATAATTATAACTTAGTAATATACCTCGTCGAAAACATGTAATCAATTACAACTTAACTTTGTATGCTGACAGTATATATAACATATATTAAATGTGTCTACACAATGTTTATTTTGTCTGCCATTTTCGTAAGATAGCCTCGAATAACATTGCAAGTCATATAAAAAAAAAACAACAGATTTCTACAAAATTTGGCGAAAAAGTATCACTGCGCAATGCCATGTAAAGTGATATCTCTTGAATGGGTCAGACACATAATTTCAAAATGATGGACATATAAATATTTTAGCTTAAACTCTACATTTTCGACAACTACAAGTAACTTTGTAGCCGCGGTATCGATTATATATATCAAATGTTTCTTTACAGACACTCTTTTTCTTCACCATTTTGTGAGATGGATCCACATTTAAAAAATATTGTTTATGTCATATCTCGGGAAACAATCAACCAGTTCTACCAAATTTGGAGAAGATGATATACTATGGTAGACCATATAAATTTATGTGTTTGAAGAGTGGCAGATATTTATTTTCAGAGTGATGGCTATGTAAACATTTTTCCAATACAAAACCTTACTGTCTTCCATTTATGAAAATCGTCACATGAAAAAAAATTGATGTTTAATGCCCATCTTGAGGACCAATCAACCGATTCCCACCAAATTATTCATTCAAGTAGCCCTACGGTAGGCCATTCAAATTTACGTGTTTTAATTGGCTCCGACACTTTATTTTCAAAATGATTGTCCTGTAAATATTATATTATCATGCAACACATTAGACTGGTCACATCCGTAGTTGATGCTCTGAATCTTTCCTCCGTAACGCAGTTGATTGCATGCTAGCTTATGGTACGAGGTTTTCTGTGCTAGACTGCCGGGCAAGACACGTGCGCATTAGTAATTGTCCCACTACAGTTGCATATGTTTGTAGTTTTATCTCTAATGATATTGCTGTCAGCGAGACGTTAAGGCCTACATACCATCTAAGTTTTTAAGAAAATAAATAAAAATAATTTTTCAGGCATGTAGAGGAATGTAGGTAGGCTCATTAGTTATGTCAGTAACTTCTTGTAGTGCTACTGTAGCACCTCCGCAAGAAAAAAAAACTGCAGAGTGCCAAGGAAACTGAGCGGGATTCTTGAACTGTGACAGTCGTCTGGCGTAAAGTCAATCCAGCGAACATCTTTTTACTTTCATATTTAGCCTACTTTCCGAAGG
>NQII01000644.1:707080-735523 GCA_002778355.1 Clitarchus hookeri
CCCCTCCGGCCTCATAAAACTATTGAATGCGTTATCAGAATTTCACCAAACCAGGTACGCATATAGTACTCGTACTTAGAAAGGACATCCGACTTTAAAAGTTTTTGAACACTACTGGTGCTTACTTTAAAATTGGCGGCCATTAAAATTTTTTGGGTGCTATGTTATATCTCGGGAATCATTCAACTGATTTGAACAAAATTTTGTGTGTTGACAGTGCATCAATTAGTCACCGGCTTTAGAGATAGATATTGTTGTTGGTCAGACATTTTTTAAGATAACACTACATAAAAAAATTAAGCTTTTAGGTTACACCTCGAAAACTACTCAACCAAATATCGCCGAATTTGGCACATAATAATTTATTTGATAAGTCATGTAAACATATGCGATTTAAACTGATAAGGCACTTATTTTCAAAATGGCGTCCCTACAAATGCTTTAGGTTTATTTGGTATATATACCATATAGTTTGGCCGATTTAGACCAAATTTTGTGTGCTAAAAGTATCTATTACAAATGTAATTTACGGGCATAGAAAGCCAATTTTGTCCGTATTTTGTAAGGTAGCACAGCATGAAGAAATTGAGGTTTTAAGTCATATCTCGGAAAACAATATACCGATTATCACCAAATTTGACAAACAAGTAGTGCCACAGTAGTCCATACAAATTTAACTATATGTTTTAAGTGGGCCAGGCACTTGTTTTCAAAATTGCGACCATATAAACATTTCAGCTTAGTATCATAAATTTACGTAACCATGAAACCAATTTCAATTTAACTCATTATGCTGGCAGTATCTATTATAACCATAAAATGTGTCTAAACGGGCCTATTTTGTCCGTTATTTTGTAAGATGTCGCCTAATAAATAAAGTTTTTATGTCACATCTGAAGAAACAATTCGAAGATTCCTTCCAAATTTGGCAAAATGTTATTACTGCGGCAGGTGATGTAAACTGGTAGATTTTAGGTAGGCCAGACACTTATTTTCAAAATGGTGGTCATATAGCCATTTTAGATTAGTATACTCTATTGTCGAAACCATCCAATCAATACTAACTTAGCTTTGTATGCTGGCAGTATATATTACAACTATCAAATATTTCTACACAAAGTCTCTTTTGTCCGCCATTTTTTAAGTTAGCTCCTATCAATAGATTCCTACAAAAAATGGCGAAGAAGTTGTACTATGGCAAGCTATTTTAATTTATATGTTTTAATTAGGTCTGACTTTTATTTTCAGAATGGACACTATATAAACATTTTCGCCTAGTATGTTATATCTACGAAACTATGGAACCAATTATAACTTACTTTTGTATACTGGTGGTACTGTATCTGTGCAAGTATCAAATCAGATAATACATAAAGGATTATCTTCACCATTTTGGAAGATAGCACCACATGCAAAATAAAACTCTCATGTCCTAGTTCAGGAAACAAATATTTAATCCCATCAAAATTATACGGCGAGGTAGACATTTCTATTCCATCTAAACGTGTATGACGTAAGGGGGTAGTAAGAAACATATCTTAAAAATAACAACCACGAAATATTTTTGTTCCGTGTGCTATATGACTCCCGAACATTATATGCTGGCGGTATCTATGATAATCATAGAATGTGCTCTTATGTAACCTTTATGTCTTCCAGTTATGAAGTTCGTCACATAAAAAATGATGGGGAGGGGGGGTTATACCATATTTTGGGGGATCAATCCACTGATTACCGCCAAATTTTACAAGTAAGCAATGCTACGGTATGGTATGTAAACTTACATATTTTCAGGAGGGGCAAGCATTTTTTAATGACATTAATATAAATAATTTCTAATAGTATGATATATCTATTAAACAAATCTACAGAATGCAATTAAATTTTGTACGTTAACAGTATTCACAACAAGCACCAATTATGCGTACAGAGATGTACAGAGATTGCCGGCTGTTTTGTAAAATAGTGCCAGGTGAGAAAATGGGACATTTTGCCATATTTCCGAAATAATTCAGCTAATTTCCACCGAACTTTGCAAACCAGTATTGCTACAGAAGGCCATGAAAACTTACTTGATTTAAGTGGGGTCAGACACTGATTTTAAAAATGGCGGCTATGAAAATAATTTTAGATAAATTTCACATATTTAATACACAATTTAACCTCAGTCAACCAAACTTTGTATGATAGCAATATTCATTAGAAGCATCGTATACAGAACCTCTTATTTAGGTAATTTTCTACGATAGCACCAAATAAGAAAATAAAATATTTATACCATATCTCAGGGACCAATAAACCGATTTACACCAAATTCTTCAAATAAGTAGCGCTACGATAGGCCATGCAAACTTACGCGTTTTAAGTGGCTAAGACTAATTTTCAAAATGACTGCCCTGTAAATATTTCAGGTTAGTAAAACCTATCATTCTAAAAAATTAGACTGGTCACATTCGTAGTTGATGCTCTGAATATTTCCTCCGGAATGCAGTTGATTGCATGCTAACTTATGGTACGGGGTTTTCTGTGTTAGACTCCCAGGTAAGATACGTGTGTGTTTTTAATTGCCTCACTACAGTTGCATGTGTTTCCAGTTCCATCTCTTATAATATTACTCTCGGTGAGGCGTCAAGGCCTACCTACCATCAAAGCTTTTAAGAACGTAATTAAAAATTATTTGTACATATGTAGAGGAAAGTAGGCTCATTAGTTAATTAGAATCTTCTTGTTAATTATTTTCACCTTCTCTCCATAAGAAACGTGGGCAATGAATATCTTCTGGAAGAGTCACTTAACTTTGGAAATGTAATGTGCAGATTTGTTCTCTTACGCTGTGTGTTCTTGTTGGAAAACAACTCATACGAATATTAGAGCTTCTAAAAATGATCATTTATAAAATTACTTAGTATAGAACAAAATACCTAGCTATTGTAAAAGTGTTTGGAAGGTTATTAAGTCCTTTAAATTATTACCTAACAATCCCGAAAGAAAGTCTCTCGTCACTTTGACAGAAATCACTTAACAAATTACACTGTCCCGAATATGCAGAGGATTATAGAGTTTACATAAAATGTGTTATTTCTGCAAGCAAATAACTCGCTTCTAGACAGTAGATGGAGTAGCTTACGAAATAACAGACAATTCTACACATCTGAATATGAGATGTGGGAAGTGAAAAGAAAAAGGGTGTTTTAATGTAGAATTTCAGGAAAAATTCCCAGAGTTGTGAATAATTACGAAAGCTATTCTACGGACGAGAAACAAAGTGTTCCTCAAACAAACAGTTTCGAGGTAAGACACTGAGCTAGGAGATGAGCGAATCAGAAAACCACCGTCAGTAGTAAAGGCGGCGAGAAGGACACGAGGTAGTGCTATAATACTAAGCTTTACCAACACAACAATTTTCTCACAGTATTTATTAATATTACTTACATATATAATATTATAATTTATAGATAAAGTATAAGGACAGTTCAATTCAACCAAAAATAAAATTATTTTATTTTAACAGAAGTATAAAACGCTTGTGATTCCTGACATATTTAGAAGACAACCGAAACGTAATTCATAGGGTGATTTTTCAGAGGTTTGATTCAAAAAGTGTGAATACACGGCGAATATATCATATAATAGCTTGAGACTCATGATTTTATTTTCGAAAATATACCATCGCTAGTTGTTTTTCAAAAACATTTAAAAAGTTCAGCTCCACTTTCATGACTAGATGGTTTTAATGAGTACTCCTCTTAAATGCCTTGTGTCGAATCAGAAATGCTCACATCGTAGCTACTTGATTTTTGGTTTTCCCAGAGAAGAAAAAAAGTATCTCCTCGCAAAGATACGTGACTAGTGATCACCGGAAGTCTAGACTATGCGAAAACATTACCTCGATATTCAGGTAACGATCGTGAAGAAAACTTTCTATCCATTAAAGTTTTACAAAAAATATAAAATTTTTCTCACAAATTCTTTTATAAATATAAGTGCTTTTGACAACTGCACTTGAACGAACTGACCGGCGCGGCGAATAAAAATAAATCATGGGTTATGACTAGAAATGACGGCATAAAGCGAAAATATTACGCATCGTGTTTTATATCAAGACATGGTTGGGCTAATACCCACTTTTCTGGCAGATAACACATTTATGGAGGCCGGAAAAATTCGGGACTTCAATGACCTGTAGGTTGGACGGAGCAGTCTTGTGAATACGGTTGATTGCTGTCGCAGTGGAAGGCGACGGTTGGGCCTGCGTTTTGTCGCGTGTTTCTTATTGGTCCAGGCTTCTTCAGGAGGTGCTGAACAAAGCGTGGACCAATTGCAATAGTAACCTGAATAGATAAATTTTCGGATTCTAGCTTGACCCAAAATGAATACGCGAATTCCAGGTCTCTACACATTTATAACCTATCTCCGCCGCTTGAAGGAGGCCGTAGAGTTTTTTTTTAGTGGTGTTGTAGACGAATCCAAATTGTATGATTATTAAAATCAGCATTCCTGTTAAAAGTCATCGCTTGGAACAGGGGAAATTTATGAATGCCTTTGTGAACGATTATATTTCAAATGTGTATAAGTTTACGTGACGTTAACTATTTGCGCGTAACTTATTTTACACTCTCGAAAAAAACCTGAACTAATAAACACCCGGCAATATAATTAGTCCCTAGTATGAGCATAGGCCCTAACATTTCGAGCTGAAAAGGAATACTTGGAAGAAATATTCTGGGAAAAAGGACAGCTCGCAGGAAACCAAATGTGTGTTTTTTTTACGTGTTCTTCTCCAGTCATAGATAATAATATCCGGACTGAAGCTACAATGACGTAGCATTCGCCGTAGGCAAGTACACACCTCAAAACAAGTTTTGCACCACCGGAATTTCTAACTTACCAAGTTGCACACAGCCCTAGAGAAAGTATGGGATGAAAATACACACTGTGTGTACAGAACACCGCGCCAGACTTGACGACAAACACCAACCAAGGTCGAAAAAACTGTCCCCGCAAACATAATTCTAAGCAACCAAATTACAAGTGGTGCAATTTTTTTTTTTTTTAGGTATGTGTACATCAGACGCCAGTAACAACGTGTTATGTTCAGAACAGCTTCGCATGCAGAAGCGTAACTGCCGCGAAATCCCGTAAATACGCGAAATCCCGAAAATACAGCCACTAGTGCCTGGCTTACCCATTTCAGACCCAATTTAATTTGAGTTCAACTACTGCAAATAAGAAAATTACTGATGTATGCCTTACATAAGCTGGCGCAACAATTGCCTTGTTGTCACAACCAATGAAATGTAGTCTTCAAGTTCGGCCCTAATGGTAAAGCAGTATCACAGTGTATATGCAGTTCACGGTAAACTGAGCACTTTTGAAAGACCTGCTTAAGATCTACTTGTATGCACGTTGTGTATTCTTTCACGGTATGCAAGATCAACATTGCCAAGGTTCTGATCACTTTGTTCATGTTTCGGTTAAGTGATACTGTAAATTTTCTACGAATTTCCTTATTCTTACTCTCTTGTATGCATTAACAAGCAGAAAGAAAAATAAATTATCTCAGCATTCACAAATGTTTACCTAAGAATCTTAATTCGACGTTAAGACGTGGAACTATTTTTCCTCCGTCGTTACCAAGTTTACTAGAGGCGCCAGCCAACCAGCGTGTCGTTACAATGTATGCAGGTAGGGGCAGCAAAAATTTTCAAATGTTGATTTCGAAAGTGCTTAAATCAACCGTGGACAGCTTATTACGTGTTTGTAGCAAGTTAGCCGCGGGGAAGATCGCCGAGTATCGAGCGACGCAGAGTGCAGTCGCGGAACAAGTAGAACCTTCCTATGCATCACGTGCACAATCGTGTACATCGAGCCTGAACGGGTTAACGGCAGTCCCTGGTGAACGATATTAAAAGCCTCAAGGTCACGCCCCGCCGCCGTAATGAAGCGTCGCGACGGCGTGTGTTTTGTTCCATCGGAATTTTAAGAGGTGACTGCATGGTTTAATAAAGCAATCCGTTTAGAAAATACAAAATACTGTCGCTATAATTTAAAACACTGTTTCGCAGTATTATAAATACCGTAAACAAAAGGAAACTTATAACAATTTTTTTCTAACTTTTACACTTTTCAACAACCACGTTATGTCTCAGTAACCAAATTTATAAACGGTCAACAAATTAACAGCATTCATTTTTTTTCTTCTGACAAAAAAATTTACATTAAAATATTCAATAGACCTTTTTTAAATTAGAATAGACATAACTGCCTACGATGAGAGCGATATTGACAAGTAGGAAGGTCCCTTAATGGCGAAATACCATACGCCAATCAGTGCTGTGATACGAACATGCCAGAACCCTACCCGAACCAATAGGAGAAATTCCAGATCTTGGTATACACAGTATAGTATTTCGCGGTTTCTTCTTACTTTTGAAATCAAATCTTTGAGAAAAGACCCCCATGTATGAGGTGTTTGGTTGCTTCTTAACTATTGCATGTATCACAAGCTACTTATGTTAACATTAAATTACCTAATTTTTGGTGATAATGAACTTTTACTAATAATTTATGAACAAATTGTAACATTTAATTTATAACTGATATGAATAAAGACAGAGAGAAAATAGGTGTGTTGGTAATGGCTAGTATTAAATAGCTCTTATGCAAAATTCTCTAAATATTTACAGACACTACTGATGAATGACTCAACATCCTTAAATTCGTCTGCCTTGTCGTTTTACTTCTTTGTGTATTGACTCTGTGCTCACGGACAATGATTTTCGGGAAACTACGTCGTATTTAATTTCGTTTCACTGAACTGCGTCTTTATTTTAACCCTATGGTGGCTGGTTGGCGGGTTTTTGGCATGTCTTAGGTCTTTGAGATACAGTAACGGACTCTGAGCAACGAAACAGCCTAATTGCAGTTGGCCCAGTTAGATGGGGAAATTACTTCTCAATGAACAGAAAAATAAATACGTCTCGCGAATTTTACGATTAACCTTTCTGACACCTTATACTTGCTTGTGTATATTTGAGCTACTCATGAGATATAGCAAGAACTCTAGTTTCACATACTATCATACATAAAGTAAACATTTAATAGAAATGTATCACTGGCAAGTTCTCTAAAATTATGGACAGAACTATACTACTAATATTAAATGAAAAATGATTTTAATCAGTGATTTTTAGAACAGTTTTAAAATATTTTACTGTTTTGTATTTACCTTGCTCATGCACTTGGTACTTCTTGTGTGAATGTTAAGAAAATCACGTAGGAAGATTTACTCATACCCCATTTTTGTTTTCTACGTCTACTAGAAAATGAAACCACTCCGGTTTTCTTTTTCACGTAACAACGTACTGCAAGATATCGTAATGCGGAATGCTGACTTCAGAGACGAAGCACCACTGTTTGCAATTACTCTTATATACGAATTGTCACCCGCGGTAAAGCGGCGTTTAGGGCAGGCCGGAGGGCTGGGTTCTGATCGGGTGACGTCACGAGGCCGGCCCAAAATGGCGGCCGAGTGGGCGTGTCTTCACCACGCCGCGCAGGGCCTACTCTACTGCCGGCGCGGGCAGGCTTTCTACCCGCGTCTAGGCCAACTGTGGAATAAACACCCCTTCTCTTCCCCATTACCCCTAGTAATAATAAATTAATTACAAACTAACAGTGACATCTGTAAGTTCAAACGCAGAGATCAGGGAATTCCGTGGCTTCGTTTGACGGCTAGGATAACCTCGACGGTACCGTATACTCTCCCAGACGTTGTCAATTGTTCATTGGCTAGTGCATCCATGATGAGCCTTTTTTCCTGTGTCCTAGGTTGTACGTGATTCTCTCGGTATCTTTATACACGCGTATTACTGGTTCGCATTCCTGCAGGACGTATCAGGAAACGAGTGGCCCAATTACGAACAGTGACGAGAAAGTGCAAACTTTTGAGGTCTAACATGGCACCTATTAAACTCGTGAAGTTCCCGGGTCTATACCTAACTTTTTTTACGACCATCGTGGGCAATTGTTTACATGTTGCATAGGAAGGTTGTATTTAGCCAATACTGTACACTACGTGGTTCATTGCCCAGTGAACTTCCTTGTGGGTAATTGATTCGTGAAACGTGCCACTCTACGCTATGGCCGGCATAGCTCACTGATCATCGAACAAAGCTGGTTGTTATAACGAAATAAGTTCTTTGCCAGCTTGAGTACAGCACAAACTTTTTATTTTTATTTTCAAGACCGTAAACCAATAATTAATGCGGAATGAAAGGGTTTTAACTTTTCCTGTTTCTAGCGTATGGTGATCTTGTTTGGATTACTTGTCTAACTGAAGACGGCCATACACAAACATGCATCAGGAGACAAAAGACTATTTCGTAAAGAAAAATTTTAATTTTGCCCTAAAATATGCGAAATTAAATACTGTAAATTGATAAATGACAATCAACGAGACACACATGGTACTTTGCAAGTTGGTCATGTGTTAAAAAAATTGATTCGTAATGAATGACTTAAGTAAACGTCGACCATTCCACATTTTGGGAATATCATGAATTTATAACACATTTGTTTCAAAGATTTAAAAACCTTGTGATAGTTTGAGTTGATTAGAATTTTTTGAGGCATTTACGCTTATTTCAATGATTGATGATTAATGCATATTATATTCAATTGAAAAAGTAATAAAAGTAATTGAGCTCTTTATTAGAAACGTCACAGCAAAATGTTATCTGCAGTGGATAATTTATTGCTAACAAATAATCAAAATCTCATATCACTATAATTTACCATCAGGCTAGACTTCACAGTCGTGTATACACGCGACAAGCCAATAGGTCATTGTCTGACGCGTTTGTTAAGAACCGACTCTTTCTTTGACCTGGCCTTTCGCTAGCTGGTCAACTGAGTGCTTGATGTTAACCACTGGATCAAATTACTTTAAAGTGTTTGAAGTTAGTGGTTATCCAATCGCACATGTGAAATTAAAAACAACTTATATATGTTTTGGTCTGTTCTGTTACCAAAATAAAACCCGAAATGATAGGGCACGTGCCTCTCTCTTCTTCAAGTGACCAACAGGTTGACATCCATCGTGATAATCCCAATTATTACATTCGGCATGCACGAACACGCTTAGCGAGATCACATATACTGATTTCTTTTAGTCTCGGCACGAACTTGGATCTGCTAGAATTTTTGCAATCTGAAAAGTTCCATTTTACCATTTTCACGCAGTTACCAAATTTCGACTTTTGTCAATGTTTTGACTTTTTCTAACTTGTCTTCACTCTGTTAGATCTTTTTATGATTCTCCAGCTTCTGCTTTTCTTGAAAAGTGTCACCTAACGAGACAGGTCAGAACAAATTCATAATATGCTAGCAATTATTTAATTCGCTTGCTTCCTTCTGAAGCATTTTAGTTTCTACGAAGATATTGATAGATAAGTTCTTGACTTTTCTCTTTCTTTCATCTGATACATGATCCTGGAATTCAGATACATTCAGTGACTTAACTGGCAAAGTTCGATGTCTGACAACGGTTTTATTTTTCTTTCTGCCAGCCCATTTTGTTGCTCTGTATAGGCAGCTGTCTCCCGATAATGTCTACCACAGAATTAGAGAAAATTCAATATTTGTGCATTTCATATTCAGTATCATTATCAATTTGATGAAATTTCGTGAATTTTCAAAGGGTTTTTTTTAGTGTGATTTCTGGATTACTTGGACTTGGAGTACTTCACTTTTGTTTTTCAAGAAAGCTTCTGACTTTTTGTGAGAAAGTTTTTCACACTGGCCCGAATGTTTCCTAGCGGACGTTCTCGAGTAGTTTGCACTTATTTTGTATTTTTATCATAGAGAGAGGTTTTCAAATCTTCGTGCAGTGCATTTGTCAGAAGTAAATAATTTGTCATGAAAAATTAATCCCAACCGACCCAAGAGTTTATTTTTCAGAGCAATTGAAATATCATGTTCATGCTATTATTAGAGAGTTCTTGTATCTCTCAGAACAGAGTTTGTTTATATCTCAGAATTGTTAGCTTCACCTGGATATCATTACATTCAAGATAAAAACATTTTCAGTAGTTGTATTCAAAGGGTTATCCCTGAGCATTTAAATATCCTTTTTGAAATTAATATCCTAACATTCATTATATAATCGGAAAAAACTATTCATCGGGAATTGTTCCTACTTGCAATATAGTTACAGCAACTCTTGGGAAAAAATGTAATATGTTAACAATGCTGTTTTCATTAATGACCGGCTTGTACAAAACCTTCGTTGAAATATTTTTCTTGTAGTAATCAGATGCCAATTACAAAATGCCACGATTATTATTTTGTTCCAAATAGTTACGTTTTCTTATTTTCATACACGAGCTCAAGTCACCTGAATCAAGACACTGTCCATCAAAACACCGTCTTCAACTGCACTGAATGAAAGACATTCACCTTCATGGTTGAACCAGCTTGTCATTTTGATGGTTTTTCACACCAGCTTATGGATTTAAGGGCAATATTCCCGCCTTCGTAACATTAAACTCTGGAATTAAAATTGTGAACTGAACTGCTAATTTCATATATTTTAAAGAACGAGAAGAAAGTTTCTGTAAGCTTAAAGCTTTGTCTAGAATTTTAAGGAATATTCTCCTTGTGTCAGATTCCATTTTATTCTTAATTTGTTGTAATTACTCTTCATGTCAGTCAATATTAAAGCAAGCGGTGATGGTGGAAATTTTTAAATTATAATATTCAAAAACTTATTATTTTTTTTTATTGTCTCTCATTCTCCAGTTTTTGTAGGAGTTATATTTTTTAATGCAGTTGTTTTCCGCGCTGGACACTTAGTTTGGTATATTTTATTCAGGGTATTCCATACTTCTTTCAAAGTCATGCCAGCTATTTTTATCTTGTATCATATCGCCTGGCTAAATGATATGTATTTAGTTCTATTTGGCATTTCAGAAAGTTTCTCATCACTTATTTCATACCTTTTCTCTCTTCGGGTTTCCATATTGTACCAGGCACTTAGCTCCAATTATAATTAACATTGATATTTCTTTGATTTGACATCTACTCTAGCTGTCTGTATACAAAAAGGTTTAACTCTGCTATTCCTCAAAAAAAAATTATGATTTCAGACAGTTAATTTTCAGACCGAAAGTTTACTTCAAGGCTTAACTTTTATTTAAAGCTTTGGCACTAAACTCAGCCTCGTAACATTTAGTATATATGGAGGTTAGCTGGAGAAATGAAAAAAAAAAAAAAAGTAGTTTCATTAGGAAAACTGATTTTAATGAACACAGAAAAAGATACACATTGAATAGACGTAATCATACAAACTTTACAAGATGAACACCAGTTTTCACAAAAGTATATTTCTTTACAATGAATGTTCTTGTTTTAAAACAAACTGGAGCATAAAACACGACTCCCTTTATTTAACTGACGATATGATCAATAAAATATGCGTCTACAACACTGACTTATTTATTCAGACGCTGAAGTTATTAATCTAATATTGACAACAATAATACTGAGTTATAAAATGGTTCAAGTAACTATACTAAGAAAAACNCTGAAGTTATTAATCTAATATTGACAACAATAATACTGAGTTATAAAATGGTTCAAGTAACTATACTAAGAAAAAACGTCTGCAGTAGAAATTTTAAAGATGCCGTGAGAGTTATTAAGAAAGAATTGCTGTGTAAATGTATGGCTAATACATAAATGCTTCCCAAACCTTGAAAAAAATTTGAGCAAAACAGTTTTCCCCAGTTTTCTCCAAAGTGATACTCCAAAATAAAAGATCACAAGTGGCATCTAGGCTCTCAAAACTAAGCAATATTACTTAATATAATGGTGTGATTGTANCCAAAATAAAAGATCACAAGTGGCATCTAGGCTCTCAAAACTAAGCAATATTACTTAATATAATGGTGTGATTGTACTGTGTTCATTGCCGACTATAAGACTAAATAAAACGCACACACACAGAGAGAACTCAACAAAACAAAAACAAAAAAAAAAGAAGAAAAAACATTTTCACAACACATTCGTCAGATAATTAGGAAACGCTGTTTCCTTGTCAATAGAAAACAAATATGTATAAATTAAAACGACAAAAAGACGGACGAATAACTTATTATTACAAAACAAGACAGACAACAAAAGCAAACCAATAGAAAAGACAACACGATGACGAAAACGCAAAAATATACACAATTGAAAAAAAAACCAGTGCAAAACATATCATTGGACTCAGCTAAACAATAAAAACTTAAAACACACAAAAAAATCATATTGAAAAACAGGCCAGAAAAATGTATTCCTTGTCAGAAATAATTCAACACTACGAACAACACAGGAACCACAATAATAACTACGAAAAATAACACAAAAAATTATTAAATGTCTTGACGACGTTTCGGGGCCTTAAATATGTCCCCGTCTTCAGGTGCGACACTGGAAAAACAATCGCAGTAGGAATACTTTTTCCTGACTTGTGTTTCATTGTGTTTTTTTTTGTCTTTTTTGTGTGTGTTTTTAGTTTTTATTGATATTGCTTTTGGCACTGTTTTTTTTTCACTTGTGTGGTGTTTTTCGTTTTCGTCATCGTGTTGTCTTTTCTATTGGTTTGCTTTTGTTGTCTGCCCTGTTTTATAATATCAAGTTGTACGTCCGTCTTTTTGTCGTTTTAATTATATACATATTTGTGTTCTATTGACAAGGAAATAGCTTTTCTTAATTATCTGTCTGTGGTGTTGTAAAGAGGTTTCTTTTCATATTTGTTTTGCTGAGTTCTCTGTGTGTGTGCGTTTTATTTAGTCTCATGGTCGGCAATGGACACAGTCCAATCACACCATCATAACCTGTACTCACCATTGCCATTAAACTTCAAAGATAAAATATTACTTAATCTAGAAAATAATGAGCAAGGTAATGTAACAACATTAAATTTTGAAAATGCCATTTCCATTGCCTTTGGTAAACGATTCATGATTTTAGATAGCCAATTAGCAACAACTACGCCTTGGTGGAATAGTTAAACCTTATATTACTAATCAAAATATGATTTACACGAACATTTGCAACAGAAACGTCTCAATGCCGATTCCACTAAGATGAAAATAATATCATTGGCATGGGTAAGTAATGAATATGCAAGTAATGAAAAGCCAAACAAAGTCTTTAATTAGGTTTATAAACTGAGGAAGCCAGAAATTTATATGAATATTAGGAGCACAGTAATCCTTAGAAAAGGGAATAAATATTCTAGGAGGAAGTTGGCGAATCAAGGGGGCAAAGATATTATACATATGCCGTTACATCTCTGTTCATGACTAGAATGTTCCGTTTCTTTAATTAGAAGCAATATCGAGTTCTTTGGTACTATCACTATGGTTTCGTATGCATATTTGTATAAGTCCTTGTGTATGCTTACTTTTGTCCCGGACCCAGGCATGACTAACATTTCAAGGGATTGTGATGCACTCAATGCAATGAGACTTCGCTTAATCAATCAGTTGTCCAAACAAACAAGTTCAAGCCAGTAACCAACCAGAGAAGTGAATTATATATGGTATTACGTCCCTGGCTGTCCCAGGACACCAATTGCTTAACAGTATAAATACAACTGTGTCAGGTGACCAACGAGTATATTGCATTAAATTCTCGCTACCTTCGCAACCTGTAAGTTCAATATATTTGCGGAGGTCTCAAACACACCGTCATAAAATAAACAACCCTGAAATGATTGGTTTGGGTTTGAACATACTTTAATTATTATACCTTAGCCAGTTTAACTTCTGACATTACCCTTATGCCCTTATGTAGAAGGCATGCATTATTACAATGATATATATTTGTAATAAAATGCACAAATCAAGGAAACATCCATCAGCAAATGAAATCGTTTTCATATGGGCTTATTTACATATAGATGAAGTAACATGTTTGGTCTATAAAATTTGCTTCCTGTAATACTTATATTACCAGCTGTTACGTAGTACAAGCTAGCATTATATCCATACAAATAGCACTACACAAATAAAATATATTGTTGCAAAAGGGGGAGAGTAAATGCGTGGATTAGATAGCTTAACCCCTTAAGGCACACATTAGTTTTTTACTTTCAGGTGTTGCGAAAGAAGAAATTTTTGGTGTGGGATGTACTTACGAATTTCTTATAACAACTGGCACTTTAGAACATAAGGAAAGGGTTTCAGTAGATCCATGGCACAAAAAGAGTCCAATTATAAAATATTCGGTGTGTTAGCAACAACCAATGGCATTGTCTTGTGCAAGGCGCTGTCTGTAATGATGCTATCTTGTGGACTTACACAGCACCGACCATGGTTTCATTTAGTCTGCAACTTGTCAGACGTTAACTATTATACTCGGGATAATATGTTAAGGGGTTGATTAGGAATATTAGCGTTTTCTGTTAATTATTCAGCTGATAAAATAATGAGCATTTGACGCCAAGTCTAGCAGTCAAGCAAGAATGTTTGACACAAAAGCTAGCTGTGTAGCATAATNTGTTTGACACAAAAGCTAGCTGTGTAGCATAATGTTTCAGAAACAAACGTTCTTTGTCGTAAAACTTGATTTAAGAGGCATGATACTACAACTAAAATGGTCTCTCCATCACTACTGCTGGTTGTAATGGTGGGAGTGTTAACATATCCATTAATATACGAAATCTTTCCTCGTAATTAAGCTATATTTGGCCTGATAGAGAAGCCACAAGTCAATTAGGACACAGAATGCCTAAATGGACAGCATCCGAACTGATGCGTGCCCCAACATCCAGCTGCACGCCCAAACGTTTGATGCACAGTCAGCTGCTAATAAGTGTCTAGAGACTAATCTGCCATAAGCCACCCGATACGATATGATACTGCACATTGCATGCCAGAGAAAGTCAGGTATACATTAGATTCCAGAATAACATACAGTTCATCAATGGTTAGGTGTGCATACATTAACACTATCAACGCTCGGCGAAATCACACTACGAAATTATCGCTTGCAACAAGCTACANGTTAGGTGTGCATACATTAACACTATCAACGCTCGGCGAAATCACACTACGAAATTATCGCTTGCAACAAGCTACACACGAAATATCAACATGTGTCTCTAAAAAGCTTAACATTTCGTTGGCCGTTGCTTTTTTACTTTCGTCGTGTCTTCTCTTCATTCATCCTCAGAGAGTTCATTCATGTGTACCGATGGATGGTTGTTATTAGCCCGCTATATGCAAGAGTCTGGTTATATTCACGTCCACCTATAACAACAGCGAGTCGAATAAATAGTGTTTATCAGTTTAGCAAGCTCTTTCACGTCATTTTACATATAGACGAGCAGTACTTTTGAGCCCTGTGATATTTTTTTTAGCGACACGTTTATCATCGTATACTTCTTGCCACAAAAATTCTGAATAAAATATATTNGCCCTGTGATATTTTTTTTAGCGACACGTTTATCATCGTATACTTCTTGCCACAAAAATTCTGAATAAAATATATCGTATGTTAGTATGAGATTTTAAAAGCGAGGGGATATAAGTAAATGTTCGCCCTTACGGCTTATGGGTGCCGTGTGGGAAGTGTTAAGGTACTGCTATGCAATGCATGTTTTGTGTATTGGCATCTTACATGACAAACAGAAAAAATTAAATCATAGATTTCGCTGGATTTTTTTCCTAACTTCCGACTACCAGCACCTGAATTACAGAATGTACTTGGAAGCAAGCTCGGAACATTTTCCTATTATTGTTACCCACAAACCCAGCCTTCTGTATTTCAAAAAGCTTTGTGCAATGCTTAATTTCAAAGTGACTAACAAATCAGCTGATTTGAATTTCTCAATATGAAGAACATCCCACTTATTTTTCAGTCACAGTATGAGAATGCATTCTCCTTNTCAGCTGATTTGAATTTCTCAATATGAAGAACATCCCACTTATTTTTCAGTCACAGTATGAGAATGCATTCTCCTTACTTTCCAGTAGTGTCAAACTGAAATAAAATAATGTGAAAGAGATTGGCGAGGCTTAGGCGTGTTGCATCTCTATTGACATGTTCAATTATTGTTCTCATTTCAGTTGATCACATGCCAGTTTCTTAGAAGGAACTTTCAGTTTACATCTGTCTGTGTCCACAAGAGTTACCACGAATACAGTCGTGAATTACCAGCCGAGGATGCGTTTTCTCACCAGTACAACAGGAAGAACTAAAAGCTACAAAACACGGAGTTAATCTTTGCAGTAGCGACTTTGTACTAAAAAAATGAGTCATGTCAGGGGATGTTTACGAAATATCAATGGTCCAGCCTCTCCACCGCACAAGCATGATGTCTTATCATGCACAGCTTACTGATGACTCAGAAAGTACATCTTAACCATTGGTACTCAACCTTCGGTTATATGATAACTTGGTTTGGCTTCTGTTTCGTACATAGCATCCCTCTTTCCAAGCCTTCTCCATGCATGGAAGGTATACACTCCCTCGAGGTGAACCCACGTGATAGGCAAATGCATAAGTGCCATTGCTTTTTATGCTGTTTAATCCAGGCACATGTGGATATACTATGCACGTAGAGTTTCCAACCCTGTAAGACTGCGCCTCTCTAAACACACCAGACGGGTGCATCGCAAGAACTTTGTCCACCAGAGACCAACCATCAGGACTTGAGACTCTTTCCTGCTCACCAGTTGGCGAATCATCAACTAGCACGTCAAGAGCCTGGGCCTCTGCCAAGACAGTCCTCGTTTGTCTCATGGAGTTTGCCCGAAAATGACGTCAGCCACTACACGAATCGTCAATCACTAGCTCATGCAAGTAGGAGTAAATTATGACTTGAGAATGACTGGCTGAATATTCGCTGTATATTTTCTGTTCTGGTTACAANCATGCAAGTAGGAGTAAATTATGACTTGAGAATGACTGGCTGAATATTCGCTGTATATTTTCTGTTCTGGTTACATGTGGATAATGGTTCAATCCAGGAAGACACAGATGACAGAATGCATTTCCAAAACTCTGGGATGACCTAGTGATAATTCTTCATTTAAGATGTATGGTACTAAATGTGTCCATCCCAAAACCACAATGTTCACTTCCAAAATTGCTTAATCATTCCTGTGTCCACTTTAGATTGATTGTAGAATAGCATGCCCAAAACAAATTCTTACCAGACGTTCAGTCACTCCCAATTATTCAAGACACGGGGAACTTAGAACGCAACTAATCAAGTCCCTGCCTGTGGTTTAGAAAAATGGGACATCTGGAATGTAGCTGATAAAATATCTCCTAGTAGACTGGAATGCTGGGGTGCTTGAAAGCAACCAATGAAAACTCCTTGTGGCTTAGCAAACTGTGGTGCCTGAAATGTAAATGATGGCATTTCACTCTACTGTCTAGCATGATTTTGTTTCCAGACCGNCAAGTCCCTGCCTGTGGTTTAGAAAAATGGGACATCTGGAATGTAGCTGATAAAATATCTCCTAGTAGACTGGAAGGCTGGGGTGCTTGAAAGCAACCAATGAAAACTCCTTGTGGTTTAGCAAACTGTGGTGCCTGAAATGTAAATGATGGCATTTCACTCTACTGTCTAGCATGATTTTGTTTCCAGACCGNTTAGCAAACTGTGGTGCCTGAAATGTAAATGATGGCATTTCACTCTACTGTCTAGCATGATTTTGTTTCCAGACCGCAATGTTGGTGTCTTCACCAGTGTACTGCCATGGTGGGATGCCTTGGGAAAACACATGTAGTTTCTTCTAATAGTCGAGTATGCTGATGACCAGGAAGGCAACTCACAAAATATCTTCCAGTAGTCTGGGATACTGGGACACACAGAAAGCATTTTATGGAATTTTTCCCGCTATTTTGGCATACTGGGGTGTCTTAAAGCTCACTAATGCCACACCTCCCGGTGTGTAGAACATCGGGGGCCTAGGAAAACCACTTATGGAATGTGTCCTAGTGGTATGGTTTGCTGGGTGTCTCAAGTTCACTGATGGATGCCTGAAAGCCCACTGATGAAGTCTCTCCTAGTGTTGTTGTACACCGGGTAGTCAGGAAGGCAACTGACAGAAGTTGTTATAGTAGTCTGACATGCTGGCATGCCTAAAATCCCACAGATGTAACTTTCATAACAGTCTAGCATGTTAGGGGCAGGAAGGAAACTGTTTTAGTCCCTCCAGTGCTGTAGTTTGCGGAGGAAGTCAAGGATTGGAAATGGTTTATTTTATCTCAGTGATCTGACTTGCTGGAGTGCCCGGAAGGCAACTGAATGAGTCTCTCTTAGTGGTATTGTATACTGGAGGGCAGGAAGGCGATTGTTGCAGTTCCTCGTGGTAGCCTACCATGGTGGGATATCAGAAAAGCAACAAAGATCATGAGTTCGATATCCTGCTGGTGTAAGAGTATCCGATTGCTGCTCTAGAATTTGTTAATTAAACCTGGATTTTAGGTACGATGCATTAGCTTTTACGAGTAAACTCTGAGTGTTTTATGCATGTAAAGTAACTATCATATTTTTATATGCATTCACGCATACTGAAATTTGTGCTTTTCCCGTTTTCATGCTCCCAATACAGTACAAATGGAAAATATCTGTCGTATCCCTCTTGTGATACACAACATCAGCGAACAAACAAAAAAAAAACCTTCTGAAATCTGTCTGAAAGTGACTAAGCTGCCATGTATTTTACACATTTTTACGGGTAGTTTAGACAACAAAATACAATCAGTCCGAACTTGATGAGAAACTCTAGACGAGCATGTCTAAGTTCACAGAGATTTAGATTNGACAACAAAATACAATCAGTCCGAACTTGATGAGAAACTCTAGACGAGCATGTCTAAGTTCACAGAGATTTAGATTTAAAAAGACACAAAGCGTGTTAACGTGTATTTTGAAGGTCGTGCAAGACAACCTGACGTTTTAATATTGCTACATGTTCTGTTACCTGAAAAAAATATTTGTAAATATGTTAGTCATTGTTATTACAATTATACTCGTAGTTAACCACGTTTTGAGAAACTATTATGGAGAAATTTCTGTTAAATGGTACATTTGTATTATCGTCTTCCTACAATTAGACACTTGGGGCACGGTATTTTGTTATTACACTAACGCACCACAGATTGTATAGCTGCCACGCGTTTTGCACCATAATTTCAAAATGTGTGTGATTTTTCAACGAGAAACGTTGGCCTGAGAATTTTACACCAAGGCAATTTTTATTTTTGTTCAAAAACGACTACTTATAATCTGTCATAACAAATTGATTACCACTCACGGTTACACAATTTGCTGTAATAACAATGAACACCCATAATTTAACCAAAGAAAGAGAAAAATATCGCTTGCTATTCGCATATTTGACATCTTCCTGTTCAGACACGATAAATATTCTGATTTTCAGGAAGGCCTGTCCGTTGTTTAAAATAAGTATCCCCGACAATATCGTACAAAATTTCTGATGCTGGCGAATTTGTGGAGGCATCAAAAATCCTTAAGGAAAATTGTCAGATTTCTTAAAACAGTCGATCAACTTGTTATATCACTACTAAAGTGTAAGCTTGTGAACTCTTTTTACAAAATCTACTACTCCAAAAATTTGTAATTTTAAATTTAGCATAGGTACCTTTACTAAAGAAAACAATAGTTTATTTAAGATTATTAGTTATGCTGTACTAGTATCATATCAATTACTCAAAAAGTAATAAAAACATGCAATTTTTAATTTGCTGTATTTGGCGAAACTATAAAGAAATAAATTTTAGTGCCACAGGTTAGTGATTTTAAGTGAAATACTAAAGTTGTTGGGTTATCATTTTTATGGGTTGATTGTTTATTCGCTACTTCTATAGACTACGCAAAAGATTTTGAACCAAACACAATAAAAATTTATAGTTAGAAATAGGAATATTGTATTCTTGGAAGTTTTCTTTACAATACAAAAATTGCTGCAATTATAATTATTGCCTTGTGGTTTATATATATTTCAGATTACGTTTTTGATTAACTTAAGTCGTGCGTATATGACGTTAGACAATATACTTGGCCTTGTGAATTTTTTTCTTAATATTCTTCCAGTTCTGAATTTACTATCGATGCCTTCACGAAACAGCTCAAACAAAACATAAAAATTATAAGAAATTTTGAATACATATTTTAAATTGGTATTTCTATTTCTTATATTATATTGTTTTTGAGATTGTTTCCTCATCACCTTAAAATCGTTCTCTGCTAGACACAGCCAACAAAATAAATATTTAGGGATAAAAGGTTTCGTAAGGAGCTGATTTTCGTCAGATTAATTCAGTTATTTGGCGAAAGCGTAAAACTTTATTTTGCCTCCGAGTACAAAACATTAGTAATTTATGAAATTATGTGAGCGAGACAGAAAAATATACTTTCTGTATGCCTGACACAGACCGGCAGAAATCGCAACTTCAGGAAACGCATGGTCCGTGTGAAAGTCAGTAGATACAAATTCATTGACATAGTGTCACTTCCTGCCTGAATTTAGTTTCAAAATTCAATTGTAAAGAAGGTTCCAGCTTAAAACACGAGTGTTTCCCTGTTACGTCGACAATGAGTGCTATCCATACAGCGCATGTTCGGTTTAAGGTTTTGCGCAGGAAACAAAACAATGAGGCTATAGTACCAGGTATTCCTGAACTTAAATAACATAATGACATCCACATCGAAGTCAAAAGGCATTATTATCTAAAAAAAAAATCACCTTTTTTTTACTAATCCGACGTTGCCGTGGTCAAATACATATAGAATAATCACGAATGAAAGTTAAAATTGTACATAAATGTCTGTGAATAATTTAATACTTTGGCTCTCANTACATATAGAATAATCACGAATGAAAGTTAAAATTGTACATAAATGTCTGTGAATAATTTAATACTTTGGCTCTCGTATTTCTAAATTAAAAATTTAGGTTTTTTTTTTAATTTCGTGACTGTTTTGTATAAAAACCAAATATAAACATTTTTCAAAAAATCAATTAAATGCACACGATTATTGCAATTCTAGTTTAATTTTAGTTTTAAACAATTATAAAGGAGATTGTAAATGCATTTTCATTGAATTAATTTAACTTTTTATAGCAAAAATTTTGATATGTCTTGTAGATAATAAGGTTACCTTTCAATTAAATATGATATAATAGATATATATGATAGTAGTTTGTGCTATTAAAACCTTTAGTTAGCAAGTATTTAATAGGCCTACTTATTACAATTATCACATTTTTATTTTAAAAATTATAATTTATAATTTTTATCTTTTACTCACAATAATCCACTGAAAATGTGATTACAGCCAGCAGTAGGCATAATTGCAGTACGACAGTTGCTTCTGAACAATTTGAAGTATAAAAAACAAAACTGAGCATGCAAAAATGTGATTTATGTGCCTTTTCAATAATGTTAATTAATTACAGGTTTTTATTTTCCAAGTGTTGACGAAATAGTTTTGTTATGTCATTTATTTGATATGTAACAGAAATTTGTTTAATTTCCAAAAGTTTTTAAATGTTTTAATAAGGAATTAAGCATGAGAAACTCACCCTCGCCTGCTAGAGGAAGTTGCTACAACGTATCGTATGAACAAGTTAATTCCTTTTGGAAGAATCCAGTCGGCGATACAGGAATCGTTTCAGAGCATTGTTGGAGGCATCTAACCTCACTCGGCGGCGCGGACGGGCTGGAAGAACGTGGCAGGCGCGCGCGAAGAGAGATTTGGAAGGCGGTGGCCATGCGGAGCCGCACTACAGGACCTGGTTGCGATGCCAGGACTGTCGCGAGAACACTGTCCAGCACGAGGAGCAGCCGGCGCGGGTTCCCCGAGTGATCAGCCCTTCCGAGTCGCCGCCATCTTGTCGCTCGGCTCCGCGAGCTGCACGTCCTACTGCGCACGCGCGCGGCACGCACTGCGCATGCGCGGCGAGGGAGCGCGGCCAAGCTCGGCACTTCTATTCGCAGTTAAATTTATCATTTTCACGTGTCACGACTAACTAAACACGTAGTCTTAACTCTAGGCTCATCACTGTAACCAGAGGTTGTTGAAATTAGCCAAAAATATTTTGCGCTGACGTGTTTTCCGAGTCGCTGCAACGGCTTTACGGTTGGATGATGCATATCTGAAGCGTCTTAACTGTCTGGAAACAAATCGAAAATGCCTAGTAAGCCTAATAAAGAGCGCCAGAATTCTCACTGCCCCAGCGAAATGTGTAAACATATTCACATACAAATGACAGCCAATAACCGAAAGGGGGGGGGGGAATTAGAAAATGTATGCAGTTTATTGGAAGTTTGCAATCATTCGAATTTTCCTGCAAGTTCACTGCCACTAGCTACACCTTACATTGAGCTCGGAAAATGTAAAATTCAGGTTCTAGTCTGGTAGCAAGTTAGTTGTCATTCATTACAGTGTAGCTGTGGTTGTAATTTGTTCATTGACCAATACCACGATAAGTAATCAATTTTACTTATGACTAGCTTTTGTGTTGTTCGGATAGTCTGCTGTTGATTGTTTGCAAAAGGTCAGAGTCCTCGTGGGCGTCTCAAGTGAACTGTGATCTCATCACAGATTTAAAGCAAATATACAAGTGTTTGCAATCCACCACGTCGTCAAATAACACTGAGAATCCTGTGTTTCGCCACCTCTTACAACACGCGGCAAACGAAGATACGGATTTATTTACGAATCGCTCTATCCTANGAATCCTGTGTTTCGCCACCTCTTACAACACGCGGCAAACGAAGATACGGATTTATTTACGAATCGCTCTATCCTAATGAAAGCGACTTTGCGTTCTAGGCAAATTCCTTTACAATGCGCTATAAATCATTTGACTACTTCGTCTGTGGTATGTGATATTCCCGTAATCGTTGATTACCTAGTTGTATTTCAAAACGTAACCTTCGCTTTACTNGAATCCTGTGTTTCGCCACCTCTTACAACACGCGGCAAACGAAGATACGGATTTATTTACGAATCGCTCTATCCTCATGAAAGCGACTTTGCGTTCTAGGCAAATTCCTTTACAATGTGCTATAAATCATTTGACTGCTTCGTCTGTGGTATGTGATATTCCCGTAATCGTTGATTACCTAGTTGTATTTCAAAACGTAACCTTCGCTTTACTNCTTCGTCTGTGGTATGTGATATTCCCGTAATCGTTGATTACCTAGTTGTATTTCAAAACGTAACCTTCGCTTTACTGTGGTTGATATTGAACTATATTTTGGAAATCTCCGATCTAACACAGTTCGTCATCATTAGTCAGATACGGAAATGGGTTCTCAAACAATGCACCTATTCAAAAATATAAGTGCGCGTAGGTTACTGAAAAGTGTTATTTAATCAGTCTGGTATGAAATTCAACAAAGTCCAAATTGACTGTAGTGCTATTGCGTATTATTATGTAATTTTTGTTGTTTTTGCTATAGGCAGTACTACTCGTTTACAGTATCATAGTTCNGTGCTATTGCGTATTATTATGTAATTTTTGTTGTTTTTGCTATAGGCAGTACTACTCGTTTACAGTATCATAGTTCTCTGGTTTTGGCCAGTGCTCGGTTTCATTTGGGTTTAAAGAATAAACTAAAAAAGAACTACGTGATTTATTATTTTCTCTAGACCCAAAGATAAACCTAACGTGCTTAAAGTAATCTGCTAGTAATGTGGGGGTTATTAGTAGTGACATACAATCTAAATAGATTTTTAGACCTACCTGAAGACTTAAGTCTGCGAAGATTTTTTCATATTAAGTTCTTCTTTTGTTTCTCTTCTGGACCTTACCACAATTTCTGAGCAGCTTCTGATCCTCTATTTGTAAAGATGGAGAAGTCAGCTGCTTACGCAAAGCGCTCGGAAGAAAGCTTGATTTGAATCAGGTTCCGAACACAAATCTTCATTGAAACTTGGCATCACTTTGCACTAATTTCTGTGTGTCGTGGGTTTTCACTTCAAGTTACTCTTATCACTTCAACACTCACTGAATTCCAGCACTCACTTCATAATAACACTGATCATGTGTAACTTTCAGGAAACTTACAGCCAGCTGTTGAGTGGCAGCCACTACATTTTACGGACAAGCGCCAGGAAGCATTTTCTCGCTGAAATGTTCTCGCTGATGGCAATCCCAAATGACGTCCAACTCCAGTAATTCTTAGACCTCAACATTGAAAAACAGTGACACAGGCCAGTCTGAAACAAACCAATAAAGAGAATATTATATGAAATGAACAAAGCATGTATTAAATCCTTTGATAAACCATAATCGAAGATAAACGCAACAAAATCACCCAAACAATGCTTGCAATATTTTATGCCCCCATGTGTACTATATTTCAGAACATCAGTTTTCACTTTTAGAGATAATCTGAAAATTTTGAAAATTATATTTAATTTAGCTTTAGTTAGGTCTAATATAACTACATATTACTGTGTGTTTAGCAGGAGTATTTACTCTCAAATATAATATCGGCTTCAAAGACGCTCGTATAACTCTCATTTATACAAATAAATCATATTTAAAACATCCATAAAATCAAATTTCCCTGCGGTTGTTGAACGTTCACATTTATTTCTAACAGCCAATAGTGAAAATTGTCCCAGATAAAGGCATTTTAATTTTCAGTGTAATTTAATATAAGAAAGCATACACGAGGATTAGTGGAACTCTGACGCTTAGTTTGGCGAGTTAATTTTTTATTGATGCTGATTCGTAGAAAACATTTAATACTTCGGAACATTAGCTAATTTCTTGCTCTGGCTTGGCAAGGAGATCCAAAGATACTTGAAATCTCAGTTCGTCAGTAATAGAATGTATAAGCAGTGCATGGCTGTTCTTGTGGTGATCTTAGTATTAATTTCTTTTTACCCACGTCCCACTTCACATTCCTGAGTTGAATACATTTTCAAACATAAAGAAAGATTTTAGTTTAATTGGCTTAAAGTCGTCCTTTATTTTGTGCGTAATTTTAAAATATAAACATTTAGCAATTTTTATTAATGTCTCCATAAATATTTTCAGATATACGCTCATTGATGGTGATATCCACTAAGCCATTTTTGTAAAAAAAAAAAAAAAATAGTCTAAGCTAAGGTTTTTCTGTGCTGGTACAGTGTTTGTTCGTTTCTAGCACACGTTTGTGATTTTATGATTTCCACTTAGCAAAACTGCATTTATTTTTAAAAAATTTGTCTATTTCCCCATTTAGTTTTTCTGAATGAAACATAACCTAAACATTTTTCAGATGAATTTTGGTTGTAAAATGTTAACTTCAGCGTAGACAGTGTTTTGTAGTATTTAGTACAAATAAAAAATAATTTCACGAAGTGCATTAAAAATATCGACATTTCATATAATTCTTAAGGCATTCAGCAAATTATCTAAGGTTGGAGATGAGTATAATCACAATCAAGCCACTGTATCTCATTTGTAAAGTAGGCCTAAGTCAGAACACTATCGTTTGGGGCATTTTATCATGAATCTGAGATGTCGACAATGTATTACAAATAAGTATGTTATGCGATGTTTCGCATAATTGTCGTCGTTCTCGTTGCACTTATAATCACACAAATTTTGTGTCGTATGTTTTCAATTCATGACAGCCGAATGGTAATAACTTGCAGAATTAAAAATTATTATTTTAGAAAATGTAGGATATGTGAGTATTTAGCATTAATTTTGCAGAAGCTCCCACACTTTTAAATATGATCTCGTACACACTTTTCATGAGTTTTTACTTTTCAAACGACATTTCTTTGTATAACTGCAATCACAGCTAGAACATATTTAAGCTTTTGGTTGGTTTAAATTCTTCGCAATTTTCTTTAAATTGACTCTGGTATTATAAATTAATTTGTTCGCCACCCTCGTTTCAAACAAGGCCTAATTAGGAAAGTGCTCTTAGTATTAGACATGACTGAATTCAATTATTGCTGTCAATACCGTTAAGAGGCCAAAGCACTAATGGCGTTTTTTAAGTGTAACAAAACTTAGATAACTGCCTCGTGATATGAATTTTATTTTAGTTGTTAATGTCTACAGGTATTAGTTATGGCATGAGCGAAACTTAAAATTGTGTATTTAGTGCTTGAGTAACATATTCATATTTTTCATTTTAGGTACTGTTTGCGTAAGTGTGTGTTCCTTACCACAAAATAAATATTTTGTGAAGCAGGGTGCATTAAGTGTACAAGATGTTCGATGTAACTTCAGGTACCCCATTTTTGCTGCAGCGAATTTTGCCCAAATGTTGGTTAGAAATATTTTTATCCTACAGATGTTAAACTTATGTACACACTCGCCATGTAAAAAAAAAGCACACAAATGTATTAACTGGTAGCATTATCTATATGCGTAATTAGTTTAAGGTTCGTACTGTTGGCAAACTAATGTGACAAATCTCTAAAATGTTCCTCAGTCCTTGACGAGATTAACCCTTCCAGTAAGAAAGAAAATATTTACGATATAATTTTCTGGTTGCAGTGACACTTGTATTGATAATACTCCCACTTACATCGAGGAAAGGANTAATTTTCTGGTTGCAGTGACACTTGTATTGATAATACTCCCACTTACATCGAGGAAAGGAAGAACAACGTATTTTATAATTCCTTAAGACAACGGCAAGGGTCATCCGAATTTCGCTAAAAGAATTCCGCGCATGATAGATTTAAATACTCTGCGGATATATCAGCAGTTTTCGTTTGCTTGTTAGTCGCATGTCTCTGTGAGCAACATTTTCTTACTTGGTTGGCTAATCAGAATTAGGTTANTTTGCTTGTTAGTCGCATGTCTCTGTGAGCAACATTTTCTTACTTGGTTGGCTAATCAGAATTAGGTTACGCATGTGGTGTGCGTCTGTGATTCGCGATCAGTCACCTGAGACAAGAAACACGTAAATCATCCAATCAAGGAAGTTGATTTCAGCTAAAGTGTTATGAAATACGACTGGTCATGAAATATTTTCGCGATAATCGGGTCTTTCTGATGATGGCTCATCGCAGGAAAAATTAACATGTGTCCTAAAATTCAACGTAATGTACAAATGTTGAACAGATTTATTTCGTTATTGGCTGACATGCACGTGTGAAGCTACTACCCCAATTGGGCCAACTATAATTTTGATACCACATAACACATAAGAATACATAGGTGAAACACTCGCAGTAGAAATAAATGGCCGATTCGTAGACAGAGGTGTGAGGTGAAGGATTCAAGGCGTCCATCTTTTATTGCATTTTCTCGTATCCCCATACCCCTACCTCTGGTATGTTCAGGGGAATGGGACAACTACCAATCGATGCTTTATAAAGCGTATAGTTATCACTTTTTTTTCGCGAACTCCCGGTGTCGTGTTGTTTCCAAGTAAAAGGGGTGATACAGGCACTGTGAATCATTCTGTATATTCAGTACTTTCTTTTTATATATTCATAAGTTTTAGGTAGTGTTAGGTTTTTGCATGTATATTAATTTGTTTTTACATATATTCGTTAGTATTAGGTTTTGCATGTTCGTTATTTTAGCTAGTGTTAGGCTGTTTTGTCTTCCCTGTTTTTGGCTTCGTTGATTTTTGGTTAAAATGTCTTCTGGCAACATGTCCTCTGGTATCATTTTTGTTCCACCGTTATTCACGCAGTGTGGTTTTGTGACAAAGTNGTCTTCTGGCAACATGTCCTCTGGTATCATTTTTGTTCCACCGTTATTCACGCAGTGTGGTTTTGTGACAAAGTCGTTACCAATCGGCGAAATGGCTTGCATCATGAGAGAAATGGTAGCCTCAATCCCTTCAGGGAAGAACAGCTGAAGTGCGAGAAGTGTGGGGCTGCTTTCGCCAGCACCAATAAACTGAAGCAACATGCAAAGAGATGCAGTGGCAATATCAGGCAGATGGTCACCATTACCTGCAACTACTGCAATGCAGTCTTCTCTCGTACTGATGCTGTAAGACGACATACAGCATCGTGAAAATTCAACCCAGACTTCAATACTTACCAGTGTGAGAAGTGTGACAAGGAGTTCACCAGAGCTGACAACATTGCAAGACATGCAGGCAAATGCAATGGAACATCATCTCCAGTACAGAAGAGGAAACGTACTGCATCGCCCACTGCCACACAATAGCATGGCTCTTCTGCTCCTCAGTACACTAACCCTGTATCTCGTCCGAAAATCATGACTGGGTCAGGGTTAGCTAATGCAAATGGGTTTGTTGAAGCGGAGACTGCATTCCACGGAAATCTAAAAACATACATTGCTGAGAATTCAAGTAGCACAATATTTGATATTTACACCTTTTTGGAGTGTATGCGAGAGAGTCTGGGATCACAACTAAAAGTTGAGATTGTGGAAAATTGGACATTAAAGTTTAATTTTT
>NQII01000645.1:0-31394 GCA_002778355.1 Clitarchus hookeri
CGCACTGTGCACTGGTCACCTGTATCGATACGCACACCAAGTCGTACTGAGAATGGCGCACTGTGCACTGGTCGTACTCTGCATGGACGTAGCAAGCTTTATGTGCCCGCTGTGGTGTAGTGGTCAGACTACCCGCCGCCTACCTAGGAGAATCGAGTTCGATTCCCGGCGGGGCCACCCTCGGATTCTCGTACGTTGGAATCGTGTCGGACCATGCCGCTGGTCGGCGGGTTTTCTCGGGGATCTCCCGTTTTACCCACCCTTTCATTCCGGCGCCGCTTCATACTCACCTCGCTTCACCCTCATCAGCTCTCGAGATATCGATGTTGAGAGCCGCCCAAATCTCTTCACTCACTCACACACTCTAGTGAAAGCCACTTGACTTCGGTATTAAAAGGGGAGGTAACGCCGCCGTATGGGATTTATGTATATTCCTCCACTAATTTATTTACATTTTTAATATTTAAATATCAAGCATCTCAAGACACAGGGAACATCTTAACTGTTATTTTGTAATTCTACTTTTTTTTTTCTACATGAATCGTTTTAAATCTCTAACCATAATCGATGGTTCCCTCATTATTTAATTATTTCTGTCCCACATGAAAAAGATATTGATATACCTGAAACTGCACAAACTTCAAAAATTCATGCCACGTCATGTCAGGTTTTGATTTTTAATGTCTTCTCATAAAGATGCATGAACAACAAGAATGTCATTTTTTCATTTGTACAAAATATCGTCCAACTTATAGCCGAAACGAAATCGTCGGTGACAGATATGAGACGACCAGATGTCTCAGTAACTTATTTCAAAGTTAATTATCTCATTTTGGTAGGTGAATAGGTTTTTATTATTTGTGCAACCCAAAACACTTAAATTGTGATATTGATATGCTATTGTGCAGCAGCTATGTGGTCTAAGAGATTTTTTATACAAGAAAATAGTACTTAAAAGTAGTACATACGAATTGAACAGTATTTCGTACAAGTATAAAGTAATGGATTTATTGGTTACCACCATCCTTAATGCGTAAATTGTTGATATAGTACGTTCAACGTTACTTCACACTCTTCTAAAGCCCTGGTAAAGTTTAACTTCCAGGATATTCCTCCACCTTCGGGCAATCAAAGCCTAACCAAGTCAGAAAGTAATGACACCTAAGGAACAACGCACCGCAATAGAGCGCACTCAGCTCAATCATATTTTGCATAGTAACTATTTCTTACTAGACATTACCAATACACTTATTTTATGTTTTCTTCATATTAATTATAAGTGGAATGTTATAATTTATGAGTAAATTACAAATAAAAATTCAATTTAACCAAAAGTAAGGTACTTTGATGTTGACAGAAGTATAAAACGCTCGTGATACATGACTAAGGACACCCGAATTTCGCAAGGTTTACCAGCAGTTTTATTTTGCTTTATTGGCAGCGTGTGTCTGTGAGAAGGCATTTTCTTACTTGACTGGCCAATCAGAATTAAGTTACTCCGATACTGTACGTCTGTGATTCGCGGGCATACGCCTAAAACGCGAAACACCTAGATCTTCCAATCACGGATGTAGATCTGAACTAAATTGTTATGAAAACCGGTCGTGTAATCTTTTCCTGAAAATCGGGTGTCCCTATACGTGAAAGATTAAGGATATAACCAAAGGCGCCATACACGGGGTGATTTTTCGAAGGTTTGATTCAAAAGTGTGAAGAAACCGCGAGTAGACCGTGGTGTATAGTGTGAAGACGTATCGCGCAGCAGGGTGGTGAGGTGAGGTGAGGTGTGAAGCTACCGAGAGTAGACCATGGTGTATAGTGTAAAGACGTATCGCGCAGCAGGGTGGTGAGGTGAGGTGAGGTGAGGTGAGGTGTGGTGATGTCAGGTGTGGTGATGTGAGGTGTGGTGATGTGAGGGGAGGTGTGGTGATGTGATGTGAGATGAGGTGTGGTGATGTGTGATGATATGTGGTAAGGTGTGGTGAGGTGTGGTGAGGTGTGGTGAGGTTAGGTGTGGTGATGTGAGGTGTGGTGATGTGAGATGAGGTGTGGTGATGTGAGGGGAGGTGTGGTGAGGTTAGGTGTGGTGATGTGAGGTGTGGTGAGGTGAGGTGTGGTGTGTTGTGGTGTTGCAGCGACTTCAACCCCTCAACAGTGGACGTCGTGATCATAGCGGTCGGCACAGTGGCGGTCGTCATCTTCTTCCTCGGCCTCTGCTACTGTGTGCGACTTATGACCAAGAGCAGACACTCCTCCCCTCACAGTCAGTATACTAATCTTACCCTTAGATCTACACTTTTATTAAAGCCAAACTTAAAATGTAGCTTTCAACTCAATAAGACAAAATGATAGATGTTTGCAGGCTTACGCGACCATTGTCATTATGGCTGTCTTGGCTTCCGGGTCGCGTCTGGTTGGTTTCCCAAAATTGATTTGCTTTTCTGCCAACACGACTATCATAAACGATTTGGATAGGATTTGAGGTTAGAACACTTTTTAGTAAACATGTGTTGTAAGATGTTTACGTCCTCTAACCAATCTGTAATGCAGTTTGATTGAATTCGAACTGGTAAATGTATTTTATTAATATAAAAGTACTTGTCTTTTGAAAATGAAGATACAATCAAAACGTTCATGAGTGTTGACCATGTGACTTTGACAGTTGTGTTGGTTTGGGGTAGGTCAATGTTGGGTACATGCGTAGAAGACGCAGCATCTGTCTAGCTCATCTTTAGTCTTACTGTGAGCAGTGCGAGGGGAGAGTGCGACATAGGCCTAGCAGAGTGGTGTGCATGTGTCTGTGCAGGAAGACAGGAGAGAAGGGTGGGGCCTGCTCCATCTCCAGACCCCTCCTTCACTGTGCCTTACACCGGCCAGGACGCCGCTGGGCCTACCTTACCTCCGTACTCACCTCCGCCAGGTAAGGCTCCGTTCACGATGTAAAAGTGTAACGGCTGTTCACGGTCAAGTGAGCACTTCTCAAAGCCCTGCTGAACATATGCAGGTTGAGTATAAAAAAAATACCCCAACTTTGAAGATCTATAACATCAAAACCAAACAACCTAAAGCCTTTATTGGCCAATCAAATTAACAGTGGAACCGTGAAGTTGGTTTACCATTATTCATAAATGTTCAATGTGACCACCACGAGAGGGCCGAACGACATCTACGCAATAATCAAACTCGTTCCACACTCTTGTCAGCATATCCAGTGTTATGGTTGAATGGCGCCCGTAATTGTCGTTTTGAGGTCGTCAATGTTAGCCGGCAATGGTGGACGAAACACTTGATCCTTTATGTACCCCCACAGAAAAAAAAAATCGCACGGGGTAAGATCCGGGCTTCTTCGGGGCCAGTGATGAAGAGCCTGGTCACCAGTTGCTCCTCGATCAATCCAGCGTTGTGGCAACATCTCCTTCAGGTATCCGCGAACAGCTAGGTGCCAATGGGGTGGCGCACCATCCTGCTGAAAAATTAAGTCCCTCGTCGCCTCTTCTAACTGAGGAAACAACTACTCTGTAAGCATGTCCAAATAAGGGATTCCAGTAACAGTGGGCTTGTGAAAAAAGAAAAGGCCGAAACAGTGTATTTGGATACAGCGCAAAACACGTTCACTTTGGGGGAAGCGCACTCTTTTTCGATGGTTTCATGTGGAGGCTCCTGACCCCATATCCGCACATTGTGCCGGTTCACTTTACCATTTGTATGGAACGTCGCTTCATAATTAAAAACCAGCTTAGACATGAAGGCATCGTCTACCTCGTTCTGGGCAAGAACGAACACGCAGAAATCACATATCAGTTCTTTATCCCTTTCGGTAAGAGTCTGTACAAGCTGTAACCTGTATGGTTTGTACAGCAATCGCTTTCGCAACACTGTCCATACCGTCTATTGAGGGATTTTCATTTCCTGGCTACCTTGTCAAGTTGATTTTCTCGGACAGCGAACAAATACTTGTTGAATCCATTGCACATTATCTTCGGACACACGCGGCCGCCCGGAATTTTTGCGGTTGCAAAGGCACCCTGTGTTACGGAACTGACAAAATCAATGTACGATGCTCCACCTATCGGGAGAACGACGTCCGTATTTGTGACGGAATTCACGTTGAACAGTCATAACCGATTCACATTTAGCAAACTGAATAACACAGAACGCCTTCTGTTGTTCCGTCGCCATCGAGATGCGGACTAACATACAACACACGCTCATAGTGCGACGACAGACACTGCCAGTGTCATCTCTCGGCACATGTAAGGAAACATCAGACGATCCCGTTCTCATTGAAATGTCGAATGCCAGCTCGCTACCCCCTCACCACCTCAAACCGAGAGTTACGAACGCCATCCAAGCCATAACAATGGACATACTGACAAGAGTGTGAATCGAGTTTGATTATCGCGTAGATGTCGTTCAGGCTGCTCATGGTGGTCACATTGAAAATGTATGAATGATTGGTAAACAAACTTCACCGTTCCACAGTTCATTTGATTGGTCTATCATGGCTGTAGGTTGTTTGGTTTTGATATTATAGACCTTCAAAGTTGGGGTCTTCTTTTATGCTCATCCTGTACTTTTCTCCTCATTTGTATCCTCCCGCCATATGTAAAATTTATATTGCCACTGGCCTGATAACATTATTTAGTGAAATTGTGAAATTTATAGGAACCTAACTATGTTGCTAACTAACCAAATCGTACTCTAAAATGTATAAAACCATTTTAAAAAAAAGCACTAAGTGGATTTACTCTAAATATAAACGTTACCCTCGCAATACAAAGTCAAGACTTGGAACTATTTTACTTAATTCGTTGCCGACTTAACTAGGAGTGTGCATGACAGTATGTACGGTAGCAATATTCAGTTAACAAGCAGTGATTTTTTCAAAGGTTGTTTTCAAAAGTGCTCACTTTATCGTTAACAGCCCATATGTAATGAACGTGTACGTATCAGAATGAAAGAAGGTATTCTTGCGATATTTTTCATGGCCATCGCGCACTTGTGTAGGAACACTATCGACGTATAGACATGTAGGAAATGGCGATATTTTATTTCGTGTTGTGTATGTAAGTGTCTCAGCCAATACAATTGTAGACAGAAAGAAGAAGAAGCAAAACTTTGCATTTATTTGGATATCTCATTTCTAAAGAAAACTTACATTTTTATATTCCTTTACTCAGTAAAAAAACTCAGAATTATACCAATAACATCATCACTTTATAATTTCAATGCCCACATCATGCACTACCGACTTACAAAATATGGTTTACATCGGTTAGATGGTCCCCAAGATATTGCATATAGTGCCCTACATTTTTTAATTGCCGCCATTCTGAAAATTAGTACCCAGCATGGCCGAAAACTTTAGAAGCCAGATGTACTTGCTAAATACTATATGTGGACCGAGTTAAGTGAAATCCAGTTCAAGTGTTTAAAAGTTATTATGCGGGACATACATTCCAGACAGACATCCAGGTGATTGCATAATCCTACCTTTCCTTCGGAAAGCAGGCCAGTGATAAAAGCAGGAAGCGTGAATGTAGCGGAGAGGTGATGAAAGTATTGTTGGCAGTGTTTCCAGACGAGCCGCCGCCTCAGTACAGCGCAGTGTACGAGACGCCGGTCTGGGGAGCCACCAGTCAACCGCGAGCATTGGCGAGCGCAAGGTGACACCACGTCATAACGCCCCACACACCGGCCGCATTCCGAAAACCCGTCCGCCATCTTGTCTGCTTATAACAAGACGGAGCCGCCAAGTGTCTGTGGTCGCTACGAACTGAGGGCAATCACTCTACGCCATCTTGGATTTATCTACTTTACGCCACAACTCCCATTCAGGACTATTTAACAAAGTTAAATAGAGATGGCACTGGCAGCGTCTGTCGTCGCACTATGGGCGTGTGTTGTGTGTTAGTCGGCATCACGACACATCTTTATCAAAATATAATAGCTTCACTACTTTTAATAAATGTTTTACTAGTGACTGCAGGCAAGAAATAAGAAGTTTGGTTTGAATGATTCTTGCAATGGGGGTAATTGATTGTTTGAACAATTATAGACATACGACATTCCAAACGCTTAAAATTACTTAGATTAAAATATATAAATAGGAATGGACGAGCCTGAGGAGTTAGCTGTTGTCGACAAATGTGTGAGTCAGTCTGTAGGTGTCTCTCGAACTGTGCGCCCCAAGATGGGAACACATTGCAGTTCCCGAAACCTCGCACACGTTGTTATCGAAGGAAGCTTGCTATGTTTCGTCTGTATTGTCGACGTCGTGTCGTCCATATTTACGCCAGTTCCAGCCATTGTGTTCGTTTGTGCTGTCTTCGTTGTTCGTCCACTTTTTGTAATATTCTTCATATTCCATTCTTTTTATTCGTCTGTCTGGCCACCAATTCTGGCTGTGTTGTGATGTTTTTCTGGTGTCATCTGACTACATTCCTGCTCGCAATTATATGCATGTTGCATTTTCGTTGTGTTGCGTCGTTCTGTTATTTGTTGTATGGCCTATTTCCTTCTTGGAATTATATGTAAGAAAGTTACAAATTTATCGACAACAGCTAAGTCAGGCTTATTCATTCCTACTTGTTCCATTTGTTTTTAAATACAAGTTACTTTATTTTAACTAGTAAGTTTTCTAAGACTACATCGAGTGTTTGTAATGGTGTATATCTACAATTGTTCAAACAGTCAAGAAGTAAAAAATGTTTTCTTTCGGACGATAACAGAAATGAATTTTGCCCTGTCGATCACTAAAATAAAATACAAAATCTGTGACGAAGGTTGTGGTGAAAATTACATATATTGAAGATGCGTGTATGGATCCCCTGAGAACATATACCAAATATTGTGGCAAACAATATATAAATTTGCAGTGACCATGTCCAATAAAATGAAAGGACAGTGCTTAATTTGTAATCACTGATATAAAATTTACTCGGCACTACAAAAAAATTTTGGTGTGGCAATTATGTATTCTCATTGTTATTTGATAAAACAATTAATTTTTAATTGTTGCTAATAAAATATATTTTTTTAAGGAAGTAACATGAATGTGCTTTTAGTGAACTGCTACACATCGCTATTTATTCGAAGACTGTTCTCTTATTTCCTGTAAATGTAACCTTCTCAGGGACGTATACAGACATTTGTTTGAACGGCAGAAGGGGTAGAGGGCACAAAATCAGTTTGAAAAATGAGAAACGTCCATTAGCCATACGATATGTAACAGTAATTTTACACGTGTGTTGTTAACGCAACCTACTTTACCTAATATGAAACATTTAATTGCTTTAACGAAAACAGAAATGAATTACCTTACAATTGTATTATTTCATTCACACCATAAACACATACGTGCACACAGACATAGCGATAACTGGCGAAACATTTCGGCTGCAGGTTCGTCACGACAAAATAAGGCGAAACATTTATGTGACATGTGGTACAAAGTGACTCGCGAGGCTTATCGCTAGGATCGCCTGTTTTTCGCGAAAATATTTCAGGATTACTTGTAATTCAAAACACTAGAGCTCAGGTCCACTTTGGGGATTGGATAATTTTAACTGTCACTCATTGCAGGTGTCTTCCCGCGAATCACTGACACTCAGTGTTGGAGTTGCCTAATTCTGATTGGCCCAATCAGGCAAGGAACTGTGTCCCTACAAAGACACGTCAATAACCAAAGGAAAACTGCACGTGTGCCAAGGGACATTGGAGTCTAGCCTTCGCGTGAGTATTTTCGCGAAAACAGGCGGCCCACTTATCGCAATTATTTAATTTCTTAGAAATAATAGGGTTTACCACATTTTTTTGGACAGAATTTTGCATTGCTGAAGCATAATTGTGTTTGTAAAGACATGTTATTAATTGCATGTTGAAACTGAGACAACAGACTATCTTGCATTACTACTGTTAATCTCACAGTTTTCAACAGTGAACATCAATTTCTGAATGAAGAGTTGGAATACCTAACTGGTAGGCAACACGCACCAAACATGAGGTGGTTGGGCTGCAGATAATCAGAAACTACAATTCTTTAGGAAATGCTAACCCCAAAGAGAAAAGTGAATAAATTTGTTTATAAAGAATAAAGGCGAAACATTCACCGCTGTCTGTAGCTATTTTTTATGCACGGGAGATTGCCAAATTTAACAAATCATGACCTTCATACATATGTGGTGGGCTGTTCTCCAACTGAATGCACGGATGTTATACAAAATTCTGACAACCCGGGGCCCACATAACCATTTATAATGTCAATTTACAAGCAACATACACCTTCACCTGCATTAACAAAGTGTTTCATGTCAGCACTAATGTAAAATTAGTATTGAAGCATTAAAGACACCACACCGCCGCTAGCAGCCGCCCGTTGTGATAAGTGTTACGGAAGCAGTACTTGATGTCCAGGAAGTACAATCTTGTGTAACTTATGTTAGCAGTTTTCTTGAAAACATCGTGGCTGACTACATACCGTCAAATTAACACACATTAACTGTGGCATCGGTCTTACAACTGTCCAAAAAATAAAACATTCCTTGGTAAAATTTATTTAATAGAAATTTTAGGGGATTGACTTAGATTTTCAACAATTGAGTTTGATCACTGTCACAATTTGTTCAGCCCTAGCAAGCCTCCATGTATAAAAACGCAGTACATATATACAAATTTAATATACGATTGTTTTACATTTATTTTTAACTAATACAATCCTTCGTGACATTTTCATAGGTTTATCTGGTGGTTTTTTTTAAATATTAATTTGTGTTTCTGGTAGTTGCTTTTATAGATAATAACACAATTCTATAAAATTTTGGAAACTTTCGACCTTCACCAGGGCTCGTCAAAAAATGTCACGTTGAAGAGAACTAATTTAGTAGTAAAATTTAACGGACTCGCCGGCTTCAGCAATGGAGCAAGAACGAACAGGGATCTGTGTACAGTCGCCACTGTTTCTGCAAAATGAATGCCCCAGCGCAGCCCTCAAATCCAGATGGACCCCCCAATATTTTGCTGAGGGCACCCATGGGACAATGGATCCGTGGCAACTTAGCGGGGCTGGAGGGCCAGGGAAGTGTCGAGTGAAAAGCACTGCCCGGGTCTTAGTTGTGTTGGCCCTAATGCCCTATCTCATGAAATAATCGATGAGGATTGTGACTGCATGTGAAAAGTAAGGGGAAATATCGGAGATGAAAAGAGATGAGAATGTGACCGCCGTGTCATCCGCATACAGAGTAATTTCACAGGAGAATGGAACTGGGATATCAGATTAAATAAGGAAAGTAATAATGGTGAAAGAATGGCCCCTTGTGGGACCCCAGCCGGAATAGGGCGGTACTGCGATAATTACGATGACACGCGAACACAAAATGTATGAACAGTGAGAAAATCATCTAGAACATGGATGAGGGCAGTGGGAAAGCCTAAATATATCAACTTAAACAGAAGCGCGTGGTGGTTGACGGTATCAAAGGCCTTCGAGAGGTCTAGTAGGACCAAGCCGGTATGACAAAATGACGTCAATCCTACAGTGATCTGGTCAACAACACGGGTCACCGCATGTTGTGCGAATAGCCCGCAGCGAAAACCAAATTGAAATGCTGGAAGGGGGCCGAACGGGGTGAGATGGCGTTCTAGGCGGGAGAGAAGAATATGTTCGGCCACTTTGGAGAAGACCGAAAGAAGGCTGATGGGCGATAACTGGATGGTAGGAGCATGCGGCTTTAGAAGAGGGACAAGTATCGCAGTCCGCCAGGCGGATGGGAAGTATCCTGTCAGAAGGATGGTGTTAACTATTCTGGTGAGATAAACTATTGCTTTTCGGGGAAGCGAATAAACCAGCCGCGGATGAACACAGTCAGGGCCTGGGGCAGAGAATAAGCGATGATGAGAAGTGTGATAGTGAACCTCGCCCGCAGTGGCGAGGCGAATGTCGCCAGGGTTGGGAGGCGGTGGCTGGTGATAATGAGTGGGGAGCAATGATGGGTTCCCAGGTGGAAAGATGGGAGTGAAAGTGGAAACAAAATAGTCAGCAAGGATTTCCGCCTTGTCCCCTAGAGACTCTGCCAGTTGAGGGGCTCCATGGTCCAAAGGCGGAATGAAATGAGGTGAAGATGAAAGCTGATGCACAAACTGCCGAACTGAACTGGAAGCTAACTGAAGGGAGGATATGCGGCAGGCAGGCCTTGTCGGCCGCGACCCAAGCGAATGTTGCAGACTGACAGTGGGTACAGAGGGTTAGAAGTGACTCTTGCTCTACCAGAGCATTGGTGTGTTGCCACCGCCGGCGAGCAGCATTGCGTTGCTGGACCAGGCGGTAGAGGTCGGGGGGAAATGGAGTACCCATGCGAGTTGCTGGACGGAGCGGAATTGCCTCTCATGCCGCCTCGAGAAGAGTATTAGTAAACAGTGAGACATGACGGTTGATCCTTTCAGAATCGGGGAGAGAAAAATCTAACTTTAGGTTACACTTTAGGTGTGAACGAAAAGACAGCCAATTGGCATGGTGGAAATCATAATGGGGGTGGAAATATACAAGGGGGTGGTGGCATGTGTGTAGCCGATGGCGGGAAGATGATCTGAGATGAGTTCTGGGTGGGCCGAGATGCCCGAGACCGCTACCGGGCCGGAAGCCACAAAGAGGTCCAGGACACTCGACCGAAAGCGAATGGACATGGGGATGAAAGTGAAATCGGGACGTGCAAAATATCGGAAACGTGGAAATGCTAGCAAGCGGCAGAGCTGCGTGCCTCACTGATTAGAGGAGAGACAGCACCATGCATGATGTCGGCAATTAAAATCATCTGTAACTATGACCAGGGTGTCCAAATACAAACGTTTATGTAGACCGTCTGCCGGGATACCCCCGGTTAACGGCAGATATACTGAAACAAAAGTAATTGGGTTTTGTTGGCAATAAATCCGAACAGCCACAGCTTTTATGTTGTCCACTAGGGGAATGCGGCGTCCAAATTGTGGAAATGCAGAGTGAATTAAAATTAGGACACCCCGCCCGGTGTGGAGAGGTCAGTGTAGCCGAGTAGGCAGTGTAGCCGAATAGGAACATGAAACTGAAGGGATATGAATGTAGCGAGGGGGTCACAGTGTTCCAGCAACCACTCGTGTGGCCCCCTAGTTCATGTTCAAGTCCCTGTGTTTTGCGTGTAATGTGTGTGATAAAGTCATCTAAAAATTTGCACCATGCGAAGCCATCATTGAAACATGATAATTTGTAGAATTTTGGAAATGAGCTTTGTTTTTACCCTAATCGAGCATGGCTAACCACACCCCTCCCGGGATGAGAATATACTCGTCCTACGCTAGCCAGCCACTGCTGCCCCTTAGTTTTTTGTAAATAAGGGCGCAATATGTTTTTATAATCATTAAAATCTGGTGCCAAGTGTGTCAGAAACACATTTAAATAAGCAAGAATTGGGGAAAGACAGCGCCACCCGCAATGAGAATTTCGTCACTCAATAATGTTATTACCAAAGCATTTATTTTTAATTGTTATTTGCTTATGCAAATTATCATCTATGTAACAAGGGTAATTGTGTTTATGCTTATTTGTTTTTATTATTAAAGTGTTTGTGTGTTTTCTCAACTCAACAGGCACGCATTTGACTAGTTGTCCCCATGGGCATCGCCAAGTTCTTTCAATTGGCTATGAGCGTTAGTCGGGAGCAGCAACGTGCCACATGTCTCCGAGTCTTCAACATTCTTGCACTGGTTATTTAGCTATCAACAGATAACTCATTATCTGGAAATTAATTTTATTTTCGTTAACGTGGAGACCGTGCCGCTCCCAACCCCGTCAGTTCAAATTTTGCGTGGGATGTAATTACTGTATTTTTCACAATGGCCATGTGCCTTTTCACAGTGTAAGCTGGTAGTGCACAAGAGCCTCTACGCTTGTATCAGTGCCTCTTATGAGGGTGCAACAGTGAGTAAATCCAGTGCATTTTACGTGTTTGTATTGCGCTGCCAGTCTCTTCATAGCTGTATAACGGTTTATGGGTGCTGTACCCACTGCTGTGTTATCTCGGTCACAAAGTGGCGTATTAACCTACTGTGTTTCTGGAATGTGAGATGGCCATCCAACAGTCTCCTTCAGTTAAGCATAACTTGAATTATTTATCATTATGTCGTCACCTCGCCGTGGGGTGATCTCAGGAGAAGCCATGTGGGCAGACGGCTCACACCTGAGAAGAGGTCTCTTGCTCTATTCGAGCTGGCACCTGTTATATATTTTACCACAACTTCTGATAAACCTGATACCGTAAGTTCAACCTCCCTTCTCCTTACTCCTGAGACCATGACAGCCCGTCATTTTAATATCACAGGTTTAGAACTCGTATATGGACAAAGGAAAGCAAAAAAGAAATCTCGAATATTCGTCTACAGGAGAACTTGAAGGTAAAGGTTCTTTGAAGTCTATGAAGAGAGACTCTAATGGCTGTGTAGCTTTGATAAGGTTACCTTTCTGTTTAAGGAACCAGGGTTTGACTTCAGCACATATACAGCAGGATGAAGTAACTTTACCAATTTATTCCAGAGCAAATGGGAGATTCTTACTACGTATCAAGTGAAAAAATGGCACATCAGTAGAATATATATGGGAAGTCGGGGACAATGTATTTTAAATAGGACAAAACTGGTACCAGGCACTGGCACCGGCAAGCACCCATGTTGTGACTTTACCAGACCACCATATTGAATACAAGTAATCTTTGACCTTGAACCATGGCCTTGACCTTAACCCTGTACCCATGACCTTGGATGACCTTAAAACAATGAATTAAAAAAACAGAAAATTATAAAATCCCCAAAGACGTATTAAAAATTTTTTAAAAATAAAACAAGTAAAAAATAATTTAAAAAGTTATTGAAATATGTACACATAGGAGGTCCAGGGTTCTATGACATGTGCATCGACTAAGTCCCCAGCATGACCGACCCTCGCCAGGTCAGCCAGTTTCTATCTCGTCAGCCATGTAAGATTCTAATGGCCTTGACCTTGAACTTCAATCTTGACCCTGAATGACCTTGAATCCAAAAATTTCGAAAATATGCTAAAAATGTTCCAGAATATTCCAACAAAAACCCAAACAATTTCCAAAAAATTCCAACAAATTCCCAGAAAACCCCTTTATACTTGATCCAAGACCCCATGACCCATTGACTCGTGGGTGCACTTACACATTGATTTCTAACCCATGACTACATGCATGACCCATGTCCCATGACCCATAACCTAAGACCCAAATAAATCCTAAAAATTAAAAATTAAAATTTTTCTATTAATTATAAAAAATATAAAAATATAATTAATACATTTAAAAAATTATAATTTCCGGAGGTTTTCTCAGTGCCGTGTGCAGCAGACAACTGAGCCCCGCCAATGTTTCTCATTGATTAATTAGTCGACAGGCTATCCTCTATACTCATTATATCAGAGATGATTCATTGTCCTCTGGGACACATAAGGTGCTACACCCCATGTAGAACCACCCACAATTTTCTAATATATTTCAGGAGTACGAGATGGCCTACAGTCTCGTCTTTATGCCAATGAGTAAGTAGTGTAATATTAAGTGCTTGGCGACTTCATCATCAAACTGACGGAGGCATCCAGGGCCTCATGGGCTGTCGACCAAACGACTCACATCACTAACTCTCTGCTGAGTTATGGCGTCAGGCAATTCTACACTCAACCAGCCCTGGGTGACCTCGATGGCAAATTTATATATGACAATATATGAAGGATATCTTTCACTTAGTTATGTATAAAAGGATTAGAACATGTTGCTTGAATATTTAATCGGAAAATAAATGAGATAGCTGATAGAATCTCATAAAGGCATGTACCTTAAAACCAGAACACTTTTCATATACATGCAGATTGTAAATTATAAAATAATAATTAAATACAATAGGTATTCAATTTTTTTTATTGTAAAATCTAAATTGTAAATAACTGGAACGATAGAGGCTATATTTTAATACAAGAATTGTATTTTAAACCAGAAGTTAGAAAACTAAAATACATAATTATAATAAACACTACATTGCAGGTTTACCTTCTAATTTTGCCATAAAACTGCATCATTACAAGTTCACAAATGTATTCATACAATAACAACTGTTTGGAGACCATTTATGCCTTGGATTGCATAAAATTAAAAAAACATTAAATCTCAGACTTATGATGTGTTAAAATTAACATCAATGAATCTCCTTCATTTTGACATATTAGTTCTCTGAACGAGTTAAAAAAGTGAACAACAGTTACTGGAGTTAAGTCAAATTAATCAGGGTTAAGGGTTAGTGTGTAATGTAGCATTAAATAAAATCTTAAACACAATTGTGTATGAATTCTCACAATTCCACTTGAGGTCCTCATGCACAATATATATTATTTCCAATTTATTATTATGGTACCTATAATTCTCATTAGGGTGCCAAGTAATACTTTAAGTACGAACATTTACCGAAAACATGCATGTTTGTTTAGACTGAATGCTTTACTGAAATAGTTTCCAATTAACAATATTGACATACGTGATTGGAAGCATTCTCCACATGTTAATTATCCACTTCTCAAAGAAAATTATCTGACAAATTGAAACGTACATTTGTTTTCGGAAACACTCGTCTACAATGCAGTTTTCCTACCAGTAAATATATTTGAATAGCTGCAAAATATATGTTAAATATTAGAATTATTTTATCTTAATTACGCATGGTTACGAAAATAAGAATTACTGCTGGTCCATGTCATACCTCTCCACCACCATCAAATAAATTGTTTCTTTAAATATATCCTACGAAGCCACAGTGCGTAATATTTATGCACACGATAGTATTACTTTTAACACCTGCTGGTAGTTATACTATTGTATTTAAATTATAAAAGTTTCGTTGTATTTATTAGTGCACATACCTGTATATATCGTTCATGGGGAATGTAAACAAAGAAATACTGTCAATTTCATTTACTCACCTATTCTTACAGCCGATGTACTAACACCGCTGGTAACTAAAACATGTCATGGTCACCAGTGGTAAAACATGAGTTGGGTATTCACAACTGCGACGATAACTCACGTGAGGCAGGCTTGCCTTTGGCAGAATTGGAATGAACATTCGGGTGAGCCGAAGAGTCGATGGCCAGGGTGATGACCTACTTTTGCCGGCTGTGGAACTGGCAACACCGAACTGGTGGCGAAGTATTTCGTCTGCTGTGTCACCTGCTACCGCCCATTCAAGAACACTAGCACTTCTGTGAATTATTACAAGAACTAACAAAAACTGGTCAAACTTTTTCTATCCCTTGACCATTTAAGTGTGTATCTCTACTCAAAACTGCAACTCTGCTGATTTGGGGAGAAAAAAATTATGAGTGAATTATTTTTATGGTGTAGCTTTGTATTGGTTTACGATGTGATTTGCGATTAATGCCTTGCAAACAGCAATTTTAATACGAGGAAAGCTAGAAGTAATTCTTGGATCAGTTAATAAAGTTTTTGTTTACCTTCACTTTAATCCTAACTTTCACAGCCTTAGATATTAGTAAATTAATTCCATACACTCCTAAACTGAAATAGCAAATCAGCAATTAGAAAAATACGTACACGCAGTATTACAAAAGTGCATGTACCTCTAACGAGCACGATACTTACAGGCTAGTCCTTAAAGCATGGCAGGTTAGAAATCGCCAACTGTAGTTGAAAAAATTATACACACTGCAATTGTTCATTTACAAACTTATGCGGATAACATATTATTTTATACACCATAATGCAATATTTATCTTTCATGTATGGTTCCACTGTATGTACGAGTACACTGAACACTAGTACTTTTGGGATGGTGAGCCAATGGACTCGCATGGCCCATCTCGAACGAATTTTCACATATTAATATTAATTTTCTTTCGTCGCCGAATAAATCATTAATATATAGCAGTTTTAAGACGTGTTTACCACAAATTCACATTTCACAAACGCAAGAATAACTAAAATACAGGGAACATTCAGAACAACTAGCTAATTCATTTGGCACTAGCAACTTTATTCAAAGTAATCAAACAGTTGTTAAGTAACAGTGACTTGGCATGACGTCACAACCAATGGTGTTCATTGTTGCAAAGGAAACACCTCTCTTACAAGACACCGTAATTACCTTACGAGAAACAGAAAAAAAAAAAAAAAAAAGAGTACAATCAAATACCATTCTTGTTGCCTTTATTCATTTTATTCTGTTTATTTATACCAGTTGGATATTACAAATCACATTTATACAGTAATAGTCACCTTGAGCAAACAGTTAGCTCTAAGTGGAGACGGAATCAGTTAAGCATTTACATACAAATAGGCAGTAAGGGAACAAATAACAGAAAATAAACACAATCTTCTTATAAAACTGAACAGATTGATCACAGTAGATATGCTTACGTGATTATATAGTAAGCAATGCAGTATTATATAGCACATAAGATTTACATTCTCTGCAGGCTGTACTGTATCTATGGTAACATGTAAGGCCAAGTTGGGAGAGTTAATTATTGTAGGTTAGGGTAACAAAAACAACAAATATATCAGAGCCACAATGAGGAGCAGAAGTAATTCCGGTGTTCGACTAGAATACTACCATAGGATTGTCCACAACTTAATAATGGATCACCAGGTAATTGGTTCGTGCGTCGGCTGTATGCAGCAGGTAGCTTGTGAGCAACTGGTTTTATTGACCTTGAGGAAGATCAAATTGGCCTGTACATAGATGTAACGTTAATGGTTTAATTAACCTTTTGAAATGTAAGGTTTGACGACTATCTCCGTCTTGCAATTGGCATCTTCATAGAACCATCAGGCAAATTTGCAGTAGCCTCTCTTTATAAAACAAAATATTAATAAAGCCGCCATTAAACAAATTTTCGCACCCCTTCACTCGATATTTATCAAGTATTATACAATTAATGATCATCATTAACTACTAATAGATTTGCAATTGAGTGTTTGCCCGGTGGCAAGTTCATCCTCCACTCCCCTTCACTACTATTCCAGACCCTCCCTGAACTTCCTAACACGTCTTACTATTACTCTCTCTTCTCGTAATAAATTCCACACACTAACTTAACAAGCATGAACTGCCTACGCCGTTCTGTTAAAATAACAATGGATGGCAAAGTGTGAGAACTTTTCTGAGAAGTAAGAAAACAATCGGGGTTTGAGCGAAGACAAAAACACACGTAATTATTGGCATCTTTCAAGTGACTGCAATGGGTGCGCACTCAGAGCGCCCTGAGAACTAGAAAAGTGCAATTATCACATGATTGCCTAAACTGAGTGCTTGTTTGTGGGCCATATTTGCACTCAAACCACTACCGGAGACAGTGCGGCACGAATGGCACTTAGTGTGGACTTTTTCAGTGAAGTAAACAATTTGAAGATTAACAAGGAGTTACTGATATAACTAATAAGCCTACTTACCTCAAAATGGGTGAAATTAATTTTTTAATTAGTTCTTAAAAGTTGAGTTGGTTGCTAGGACTTAACTTCTCTTTGAAAGCTATAACATTATAAATTAATTGAGAAACGTATGCAACACTAGTGAGACAATTACAGATACACACCTACCTTACCGGAATGAGAACCCAGAAAATCTCTTACCATAAGATAGCGTGCAATCCATTGCATTATGAAGTTCGTATTCGAAGCATCAACTTCGGATTTAGGCCTAATCAGTCTGTTATTTCGAATAATAAGGTTTACTAATCTAAAATATTAACATGGGCATCATTTTGAAAATAAGTGACAGAACCACTTAAAAACTTATCAGTTTACACCACCTGCTGCTGTACTATTTGTTTGCCGAATTTGATGGGCATCTGTTAATTGTTTCCCTGAGATATGACACAAATTTATTTATTCACATAGTGCTGTCCTACAAAATTGAGGATAAAATATGCTCTCTGTAGATACAGTTGATAGTTGTAATATCTACTGCCAGCATGCAAAGATAAGTTGTAATTGATTACATGGTTTTGCCGACATAGCATTCTGAGCTAAAAATGGCTCTGTGGCCGCCATTTTTAAAATAAGTGTCTGATGTGCTTAAAACTAATCACTTATCATCTGCATCAATACTACTTGTTTGTCAAATTTGGTAGGAATCAGTGAATTTTTTTACAGAGATATGAAAATAACTATATTTATTCGAATTGTGCTATCTGCCAAAATGGCCAACAAAAGTGCTTATGCATTGATATATTTTATGCTTGTAATGAATATGTTCAGTATACAAAATTTGGTTGAATGTTATGGCAGATATACCAAATACACCTAAAATATTTGTATGGTGGCCATTTTGAAAATAAGTACCAAATAAAGTTTAATCATTTAGGTTTATTTGGCATATCATAGTATTACTTAACTGCCAAACTTGGTGAGAATTGGTATAGTAGTTTAAGATATAATGTAAAATCTCTATTTCTTAATTGTGTGCTTTTTCAAAATGGCGCACCAACAACAATATCCATTTCAAAATTTAATACTTACTTGAAGCTCTGCCAGCATACAAAATTTGGTTTAAATCGGTTGACTGGATCCTAAGATATGACATATCACCCCAAATTTTTTAATGGCCGCCATTTCGAAAGTTAGTTCCCGACATAGTCAAAAACTATAAAAGTCAGATGTCTTTACTAGGTATTATATGTTTATCAAGTTTGGTAAAATTTGGTTGATGCCTTAAAAATTTTTAATGGGGACACCCACGCACAGAGAGACACTGGCACTATCTTACAAAATGGAGGGCAAAAGAGGCTCCGTGTTGATACATTTGATGTTTGTTATACATACATCCAACAATGTTAAGTTGGAATTGATTACATGGTTTTTAAGATATAGCATAGTATGCAGAAATAGCTAGATGGCCGCCATTTTTAAAATAAGTGTCTAACATACTTGAAACATTTTTATACATATCAACGGCCGCAGTACTACTTGTTTGCCAAGTTTGTTAGCAATCTGGCCATGGTTTCCCCGAGATATTACACAAAAACTTTATTAATTCATGTAGCGCTAGCTTACAAAATGGCGGACAGGAGTAGTTTTTTTGTTTATATGATGCTTGTAATAGATACTGTCAGTGTACAAATTTTGGGTGAAATTGGTCAAACAGTATGGTAGTTATACCAAATATACCCAAAATGTTTTTATGGCCGCCATTTTGAAAATAAGTGCCTATTTCAGTTTAACTACTTACATTTAACTGGCATAAATTGGTTGGGTAGTTTCTAACTAAAAGTTTTATTTTTTAATGGAGCGCTATCTTCCAAAATGGTAAACCAACAACAATATTCAAATCTGAATTCTATACTTACAACTTGCGGTGTCGGTATACAAAATTTGGTTAAAAAAGGTTGAATGGTTCCGCAGATATGACATCACCCAAAAATTTTTTATGGCCGCCATTTCGAAAGTAGGTGCCCGGCGAGGTGTCCTTACTTAATACGATTTGTGTACTGAGTTTGGTGAAATTAGGTTAACGCGTTCAAAATTTGAAGGCGAGTGGGGACACACACATGCATATACACACACCTAAATACACACACTCATACACATACATACATACATACACACACAGACAGGAAAGTGATCTTTCCTTCGGAAAGTAGGCTAAACAATGACGGCACTTTGTGCAAGTTCCGGTAACTGGGTGATATGGCACTTGGCCAGTGCGCACCGAGTGCAGTCCAATACTGTAGCTGGAAGACAAATGTATGTCAATATGCAAGAAACTTTACAACAGAGTGTAGACTACGGAAGCAAAGAAACACCAGTGTTAGCAATAACTTAAATTCCGAGGATTTGGCAAGCACTTGCGACCTGAGCTTCATACTTTTTTTTTTTTTTTTTTTCTAGGGAAATAGCCTTTAGTACCAAGTGAATTATTTTACATGCAGTGATTGTAAGGCATTGAGTTCACACTTTAAAATATGTCTTAGTTAACAAAAGTTTATTGTGACCTGGGCCACAGCTCACAAAAAAAAAAAATTGGTTAATACTTGTAAGTTTTGTAACTAAACAGTGCACATAAGAATGTTTAAGAAAAGAACTTGTCTGAACATACCACTAGCATATTTTTGCTCCTCCAGTGATTTCACACGCACCTTAAAATGTTGTTGAATTCGTAAGTGAAACATACGAAACTTAGCTAAGAAAAGCTGATTTACCAGTGTAACTGTTATAGAATATTTCAATTTGTATATGCACAAATTGCAGACTGTGCAAAATATATTTTGCTTCAGTGGATTTTAATGACTTCAAGTTGTAGGAAAAACTCAATTGAAAAGGGAAATTCAAAGGGCGTTAATGAGGTTGTTGAAAGTTTAAAAAAAATAAGAGATAATTACATGTTAACACGTGTGATTTGTCGACAGAACCCAGTGACGGGTCTGTTCCCGGCCAGCCCGAACAACAAGCACGCGTGGGTCCGGGACAACGTGTACTGCATCCTGGCGGTGTGGGGGCTCTCCATGGCCTACAAGAAGATCGCAGACATGGACGAAGACCGAGCCAAGACCTACGAGCTGGAGCAGGTCTGTCGGGGGCTAGCAGAATGCCACCAATGCTCAGTGAATTCCATGCCACCGGAAAAAAAAAATTATATTTACTGGAAAATATAAGTTTTTTTTCCAGCAAATGTAGTACGGAAAAAATGTTGTTTCTGGTACCGCCTGCATGCAGCTGTTTTCCGCATTTTTGAGATCTCACAGCACGTGAGCTATAAGGACGACTCTTGTTCACCAACACTTACCTCATGGCCTCTATGCGCCAGCTGCCTGACCGGCGTGCAGTCTTTCAATCAACGTCTCGCCTGAATGCGACTTTAAGTGGTGACCCTATATTTTTTATAGAACACTAATAAAAATAACAGCATGATGCGTTCATCAAGTGGAGAGATCAATGAAATAGAAGTTCAGTTAACTTATTAGAACAGGAGTTTCATTTTTCAATTGTAATTAAATCTGTGATGATTTGCATAAAAATGTACTAGCAGAAAAAAATTGCTCAGTATAGCACGTTAAAACAAATAGTATTTATAAATGCTTGTTCATTATTTTGACAAGTTACTAGATGAATTAATTTCTAAATCTTATTCATAAAAATTTTGAAATCACATTGTGCTTGAGTGGAGAACTGTCTGTATTTCAACAAAAATCAGCATTTCTTATGTATGAACAAAATTTTTAACTTAACAAGATAGGTTTAAACAGTTTTGATAGAATGTACATTTTCATTAAATGAGACCCAGGTTTATACTTCTTGTAGATTTCCTTTATACTTCAGTGATTGAAATGGTTTATGGAAATACAAGTTATCTTTAAAAACAAATGTATAAGGAGAGAGAGCGAGCGAGAGAGTGAGCACAAGAGAGGAAGAGAGAGTAAGTGAGTGAAGGGATTTGGGTGGCTCTTACCAGCGAAGTCTTGAGACCAATGAGGTTGACTGAGGTGAGTATGGAGCAGCACCGGAATGAAAGGGCGGGGGAAACGGGAGATCCTCAATGAAACCCGCAGACCAAAGGCATCGTCTGGCGCGATCCCCACAGGCGAAAATCCTGGAGTACCCAGCTCAGGATTGAACACGGTTTGGCCTTGGTGGGAGGTGAGCCGGCTAACCACTCAGCCATCGCGGCCCTAGAAAGAGAGAAAGTTTGTGTGTGTCTATATTTGCATACATAAACGCACTCTCCTATAATACAGAACAGTGCGTGCCTGTTATATACTAGGTTCTAATGTTCTGGAGATGATATATCGCCAGCACAAGGGTGGAGTGCATTGCTGGGAGAGTGGTGAGCATGTGGAGTGTTGCTGTGTGCAGAGCTGCGTGAAACTGATGCGCGGCCTGCTGATGGCGATGATGCAACAGAAGGACAAGGTGGAGCGCTTCAAGGTCACGCAGAACCCCCTGGACGCGCTGCACGCCAAGTACAGCTCCGAGACGGGGCAGGCAGTTGTGGGCGATGCTGACTGGGGACACCTGCAGATAGATGCCGTCTCCCTCTACCTGCTGGTTCTGGCGCAGATGACAGCGTCGGGTGAGCCAGCAATCAGGGTCTCCCCTGCCTGCCTACGCATGTGCATGTCTGTTCGGTGCCATATTTACCTGTGTACCATCCGCATAATTTTTTCGGAGAAATGAATTTGAAATGCAAGTCTTGCATGGATACAAACATTTTGTAGAAAAGTGTAGGACTGAAAATAGTCGGGTTCGTCATAACGTAGACTGCTTTTCCCTTCCACCGTGGAAGGTGGAGTGGGAACGTGTCTTTCAGGCTGATCTGCAAGCACGCGGGCAGCCCACCAGGCAAGTAATCCGCATTTGAATTTTTTTTTTCTTCAAGTTCTTCATGTTTTTCGTACACAAGTAACTCTTTGAATAGTAACTACTTTAGAAAATATGAAAAGTTTACTGTATTTATGCATATTTGAGCTGAAGTTGTGACTTGTATTGAGGTAAGTGGCCGTTCATGTCTGGTTGGTGTTTTGCCTGTCGCACCCAGACCGCACCTGTGATTGGCTTCTGCTGCTCTGTCGACAGCAGAGCATGTTGCTGGGAGGCAAAACTGTCTCAAGTCACAAATACAGCGCCTGCACAAACACAACTGTGCACAGAAACATGTTTTTTAAAACTATGTATAAAAAAAAGATATTTATTTGTTGGGAGGATGTTGTAAATGTGTGGGGGCGGGTGGTATGTTGGTAAATATGGTATTCATGTATCGCCATCTTTGTTAGAGTGGTTGTTAGGCTTGTGCTCTCTGTTTGCCAGGTCTGCAGATTGTGTTCAGCCTAGACGAGGTGGCCTTCATTCAGAACCTGGTGTTCTACATTGAGTCTGCATACTGCATACCTGTAAGTGTCTGGCATCACGTGTCACTGCATGTCTGTATGGGAAACGCACATCAAAAGTGTTTCATCTGCCTCGTAAGGGTCGCAGTGGCGTTGTGATTGAACCTCTCGCATCCCACAACAGCAAACTGGTGGGTCGCACACCGATTTTTGCATGTGGGGAACCTGGTAGATGTTTCTGACCTTTGGGTTTTCTCAGGGTACTCCCATTTCTTCAACAGTTGCATGGAAGGTCAATACCTCACTCACTCATTTACTATGCAGCGCTGAAGAATATGAAGGAGAAAATTTTGCAGTGTGTTTGGTGTTTGTATTTTGAGACATTGCAGATGCAGCAATTGTCTTTTCTTCGCTCCTCTCAATTGAATTGTTAATACCTGGTCTTGTATGTTTGTCTGATTTTTTTTCACCCTTTGTCCTGTTGCATTAAAAATATATTAAAAATTGCATTTTTTTTTTAATGTTTTTTTTCCTTCAAAATTCTTACTTAAAACACGTTTAGATAAGTGTCATATAATGCTAGTTTGTATCAGATATTCTGAGGGGGTAGGGAAGCCATAGATTCAAAAAAGTCCAAACCACTGCATTGAGTCATAAGCAAGTTATGGGGATGCGTACCGGGCTTGAGCAATGAGGGTGCGTCGTGTGTAGGACTACGGGATCTGGGAGCGCGGCGACAAGACGAACCACGGGCTGCCCGAGCTGAACGCCAGCTCGATAGGCATGGCGAAGGCAGCACTGGAGGCGATGAACGAGCTGGATCTGTTTGGGGCTCGCGGGGGGCCGTCCTCCATCATCCATGTGCTGGCTGACGAGGCACAGAAGTGTCAGGCCGTGCTGCAGGTGAGACCCAGCTCTTTACACACACTGTCTCGTGAATGAGTGTATGTACTTGTACGCTAGCCAGTGTATGGTTAATGTGAGCAAGTGAAAATAAAAATTGCATTGTTCATCCTGACAGCCGTGGTAAGGCAGAAAGGAGCATCAAGAAATATACGTATAAAAAAATGAGTTTATAGATGATATGATAGGTGTATGTTTTATTTTGTATGGTGGTCACAATACATAAGTTATTGGCATAACGAATAAAACTTTTTGCTAAAATAATGTATTGATGTTTCAAATGTATTGCAAATGTTGCAATGCATTACCGGGACATGATTTTTTAAAAATTACATGAAAGGGAATATATTTTGTTTTGTAACCAACACCGTCATGGCTGCCATGATACCAGTGGCAACAGATGCCTCATGGGAGTGTTTGTATTTATTGTAAAAAAATGAGCAAAGCATTATGTAAAGTGCATAAAAAAATTATTTATCACTGCTAGAGAAATAGTTAACAGGTTTTCCTGTGAAGTACTTGGGATAACTGTCTGATAAGAAAAATAAATAATGTGTTGGGTGCGATTGTGATGATAATGCATTGGTGGTAGTAAGTTTTCAACTTGTTTACTATATTATGTAAATAACCAATATCAAGATAGTTGTAATGTTGTTTCAATTGCACTTGATCTTAAAAAAAAAAATTTCATGTGTTCTTATTTCTAATGGAACTTGGGAAATACCGGCACGTGGTTCACATTTTATATAGTGGTCGGTCTACTTGCCTCCCACCAAGGCCAAACAGGTTAGATTCCTGGCAGCTTCGCTCCCAGATTTTCACATGTGGGAGTCGTACCAGATGATGCTGCTTGTCGGTGGGTTTTCTCAGGGATTTCCAATTTCCCCTACCCTTCCATTCTGGCACTGCTCCATATTCGCCTCACTTCACCCACATCAGCCCTCAAGACCTTGATGTTAAGAGCTGCCCAAATCTCTCCACTATTTTTTCGGGAGTGCTTGGGTTCAATTCCCAGTCCAGCCATCCTGATTTTGGTTTTCCATGTTTTCCTTAAATCACTCCAAGCAAATGCGAGGATGGTTTTTAAATACAGGCATACAGGCCATGGCATATTCCTTTTCTATTTGTGCTTCTCTGAGCAACTTTTTGTGTCTCTTAATGACCTCGCCGTCGACGAGACGTCAGGCCCTAACCACCTTAATTTGTGGGAAGTCTAACAACAGGGTTGTACAATACGAGTACAGACGGTGGTACAGGTTTCACCTGGATACGTAGTTGATTGTAAACAGTGTGGAGAGTGTGGTGTGAATCATGTAGTTGCGATGCGAGCGCCTTGTGTACGTGTGCGGCAGTCGATGCTGCCGCGGGAGTCGAACTCGAAGGAGCTGGACAGCGGCTTGCTGTCGGTGATCAGCTTCCCGGCCTTTGCTGTTGACGACCCGCAGCTCATCCACCTCACCAGGTCCTCCATCTTGTCTCGGCTGCAGGGCCGCTACGGCTGCAAGCGCTTCCTGCGCGACGGCTACAAGACTCCGAAGGAGGCTAGTAACACCATCTTCTCTTCTATTCGCTACTTCATTTATTAAACTCCTTAAATGCTTGCGTAATGTACTTTATGAATTGTTTATTTTTCACCACGAAAGGATCTAAGAGACTGAAGTGCCTTGTTCTGCTAATCTGGAAACGTAACTGGTAATTAAAATGACCAGAAACATTTACTTCACGCAGACAGTCTATGCCAGATAGTTGGTAAACGCTCACTTCTTTGCTCACTAGTAACGATAAGGCACGAACGTTTATGGTTTATTTCTAATGATCTGCCACCTAATGGTGACTTGTTTATTAATTGTCTTCATGAAGCACATGCTGGCAATCTGTATTGGGAATTGGAGAAGATTAGCATTGTGATGAACCAGACGTGATCGAAGTGTCGTCTGATAGTAGAGGTGAAGGACAGTATGTGAGGTCCTGGCGACAGAAGCTGCTGTATTTCAAACTCACTGACAGGCGCAATATGTCTTTGTATGCCATTTTTTTATTTAGCATAACATTTGTAATTTTTGTCTTATAAGCAATAAAACTCGTGGTACACGTATAAATCATTGTCCCATAATTCAGTAGAATCCTGTATTCATACTTCCTGATTTGAAAGTTTCCTGCATTTAATGCTTCTTCATCAGTTCCATTTACTGTTTTTGTAGAATATATTTTCTTCTTGTTACAATTTCCTGCACTTTGAAATAATTTTCCTTGGTCCAGTGAAAAGTATAAACAATTGGTTTCCCTGTATTAAATACTTGATTATAAATTGTTTTAAAACGAAGAAAAAAATGTAATAGCAAGATACTTTGCTGTGTTACAACCATGGTGTGATATTACTAAAAAATTATTTTCTAAAATAACTGTGTACCAAAAATAGCAGGCAGGACACAGTTTTTTATGATTGTCTTTCTTTGTTGTCCCAAAAAATATGTAACCACTAACTCAAATAGCCAATGTCACCGAAAAATTCTCTTAATAATATGTATAAAAAAGTAGGTTAAAAATGATTTTGCATTACATTCAGTGAAAATTCCATATGTATTATTTGTATAATATTTGGTAGAGATTTGTAAGTCTCTGAAATATTGTCTCAAGCCTCCTGTAGTAGGCTTGTTGAAAAATATAAAAGTCCTACCTCAACCATCTACAACAGTCCCAGACGATGCAAACACCAAAAAAGTGGAAAAGGGGGTTGGGGGGCAGCTGTCGTCATTAGTGAGCATTCCCACGTGGTATACCCTGAAGTTGCGGTGGCCTTACTGATGTGCCGTTTAAGTACTCCACATGTCCACCGTGGAACAGCGATGTGGAATTCACGTATTTAGAACAAGCGAGGAGATGTGAATGGGCACGTGTTTGTTCCACTCCCTCTGGCGGCAGTAAATGACAAGCGTGCGCCCTGACCTTCCGTGGCAGGTGTGGCGATCATGCCAGTTGATATGTACGGCCACCAAGTGGCAGGAGCGCAGTCAGTTGAGGGCTGCAGAGCTCCTGGTGCCCTGGAGAGGGGCCTGAGGGCTTGCGATGCTCGGCGGAGGTGACGGGAATGGCCGGCCATGCAGTGACCCTCTGTGCGCGTGGTCTCGTGTCGCAGGACCCTAACCGCCTGTACTACGAGCCGTGGGAACTGCGGGTGTTTGAGAACATCGAGTGCGACTGGCCGCTCTTCTTCTGCTACCTCGTCCTCGACTACTGCTTCCAGGGCAACAAGGAGGCAGCCACAGAGTACACCGAAACTCTCGAGGAGGTGTGTACCGTACAGTAAAATATCATCACAAGGTACCTAAATTTAAAGTACTTCTCCTTATTAAGTAAACCTTTCAAGTCCCGGGAAAATGCGATTAATATTAAATACTTGTTCAGTACAAAGTACCTTCAAGTATAAAATTGAAAGTCCCTTTGTGTACTTTGTGTCAATTCTACTGTACTAACAGATATATACATTTTCTTTCAGTCTGTTAATGTTTGGGATTTCAATGTTTTGGAAAATGAAATGAAATCTCTTTTTTTGTAAAATTTCCGAGCTGTTGGGGGTGATGTACCTATTAGTTTTCGGTTGTTACCCTGTCTTGTAGAAATTGTGACTGGACATACAAGCCCTACTGTAGAGTTGCTTGTTGTCATAGTTTTGCCGAATCTGAGTTTCATTCTCATAACCTTTAACACTTACCTGGTTGCAACTTTGAATTTCCTAGATGTATTTCAGATATTATTGTGCGACTTGAATCAAAAGGTTTGTACGTTCAGACATTATCTAAATATGGGAGAACCTTGTTGCGACGTTCCTGAAGAAACGCAAATATTTATATGTAGTTTAAACAAATGAGTGTTGTATGGTGGCTGGAGGAAGGAGTGAGAGGTGCATGTGCGTACAGATAATGGTGTTGTCGGAGGATGGGGTCCGGCTGGTCCCGGAGCTCTACGCGGTGCCGAAAGACAAGGTGGCAGAGGAGTACCAGGAGGCAGGCAGCCAGGAGAGAGTTGCCCTGGGGCGCTGCCCCTTCCTCTGGGCGCAGTCTCTCTACATCACCGGCAAACTGCTGCAGGAGGTGAGCAGACCGTCTTCTCCGCTCTCCAGGCGCTACCCTTGAATTTGTAAAAAAAAAATCTTAGTTTGTCCTGGAATTTATACATCCCCTCATTTTACATTTTGTCTATTACACCTTCTGCACTTTACGCCTTCTGAATTTTATGCCCCTTGCTTTACCTGACAGCCTGTTTACAAAAAATGCTTGTTTGTGCAAAGAAAACATATTTTTTTGCCATTCCTAAATGTTTTTTTCTAGATGTTCAGGCTAAGAAAAATTAGCAAACAATATGTGTGATTTTTGGGTTAAATGTATTATTCAGTATAGTGAGGGATTATTCATGCATCATTAATGTATTTCCCAGAAGTATGGAATTTTCCCTGAATGTGTAGGACATTTTTCTCAAAAATTGTACATATTTCCCAAATATAGGACAGTTTATCTGAATGTAAGACATTTTAACTAAGATATAGGACATTTTAACCAGATTATAGGACAATTCAACCAAGTTAGAAAACATTTTAACCTGAATATAGGAAATTTTTTACCAGAATGTAGGAAGATTTTCCTATATGTATGTAATTTTTCTTGGATACAGGACATTTCACCAGAATGTATAACATTTAAACCAACGTACAGGGCATTTAAACCAGACTATGGGACATTTTAACAAGATTAAACAAGAATATAAGACATTTTAGCGAGATTAAACCAGAGAATAGGACATTTTAACGAGATTAAACCAGAGAATAGGACATTTCAACAAGAGTAAATCAGACCACGTTAAACCAGAATATAGAACATTTTAATTCAAATATAGGCTATTTTTCACTCTTAACATAGGACATTTTTCACTGTGATGTAGGACCCCCTTTTTTTTTCTCTGATGTAGAATCCCTTTTAATCGTTCTCTGATGTTAAACCTGATGTGTGACGCGTACTGACATATTTACTAAATACGACTTCCCCTCATCTTCACGTGAGGCCACGTCACCTTGAACAGGGTTTGAACCCAGAACGACTTGCTATCAGAACCCATCAGCACGCCCTTTGGCAAAGGGCACCCAAGGACACGGCAGTCAAGGCCATCTACACCGGTATGTCATACGTCACGTGTCCGGTAATCACCCCCGCGTGCGATAGAAGCCAGCCAAGCAGCCCAGCGCTGCCCCTCAGCTCGCGGGAGCGATGCAACCCGCATACAGGGAAAACCGTACTTCCAGCCTCCCCTGAGAGAACACAGCCTGCGCCACTAAGGGAGGAGCTCCAGCCCGAAGGTAACCGAAGGACCCGCAGTGAGCAGTCCATATACGCAAGCACACGGCTCCGAAATGTCAGTTGATACTCAGCAGCTCGCTCCACCACCTCGTGTGCTGGAGCCCTCTGCTTTCCGCCTTCCTCACGAAGGACCACCGCGACCACCCAGCAACCCCCGAAGAAGTCGTTGGCTCCCCCTTTTACACTCACTACCACTTCGGTAAGTGAACTCCGAGTCCCTTCTGGATAACAGCACGGAGTTAGTTAGGGTCAGTTGTTACTATAGCTACCTCGCCGCATCTGCTCTTGTCTGGTTTAGACCCAGGTCCCCTTCATCCGTATTACCGTAGATTACTTCCATTACAGTTCATTGATCGTTAGGAGTTAGTATGGGTCACCAAGTCTATTCCTCTGAGAAATAAACACATGATCTTACCTAACTTCCGAGTACTTATTTGTAGGGTGACTGTAATTTGAATCCCAGTAGATGTCAACCTACTAGTAAAAAGCAGAAGACAGCGTCTTGGGAACATCTTTGCCGACATTAGTGTAGGACTGCAGGCTCCCTTAACCAGGTGCACGTACGTCTCAAAACATACCCATTAGACGGCCACCCATACTGTGGACCAGGTACGCAAAGGTACCTGGGAGCTTATTCTAAGTTATTCGTTATTTTTTCATATTCGTTAAGTTTCAAAAGCTTTCAAAACGAATAAAATCTTCGAGAAAGGCAATTTAGTATTCTGATATAATTTATTACAGCCTTCTGAGCCTTCTGCAGTGTTTGAGTTTTCTTTAGCGAATGCAAGATGGCAACACTGTGCACGTGAACTTTAACTGTTTTACGAGAGTTTGTTTATAAATTATGAAAGCTTGAAGACATTATTAAACCATAGCAGTAAAGCCCTTGAAAAAGTTTTTTTGTTGTTTGGCGTGTTTTAAATATTAGTATTAAATAAACAATGTATTCTAAGAAAAAGCTATATTTCGTTCGTCAAGTGTGTCAAATTTGCTGACGACATCGTACTATTTTCTATCTCGGCTGGACGTGTTACGTATTACACATAAATATGCTTTAATTTTATATGCACTGTGTTGAAATAGACTTGCACGTACTCTGATAGGAGAGAGTAGACAGAACTCTGGTTGTTAAATGCACAAAGATTTTTCTCAATGACCATTTTGCTATTTGGTTGCAATCTATTTACGAACATGCTGTTTCCTCTGTTATTTATAATACCAAGATTATAAAATAATCGATGGACAACAAACTAGACGCTGTCGTTTTTCGAATCGATTGCATTAATAGCAATATGATATGAATTTTCACTCGATCATTTTCTAGAGAAAGTAATTTTGTTGTAAACTTCCAAGAATTACTTGCAGTGTGGTGCTATCAGTAAATTTACAAACTGTATCGTTCAAAGCAAATTTTTCGAATAAATCAGTGTTTATGTTCTTGTATTTCATTATAAACAACTGTAATAAAATAATAAATACCCTCACAATTGCCAGCCTACACTGCTGCTTACACGGTTCACAAATTAAAACAGAAATGTTATTTAGTGTTTTAAAAATATTTTTTTCTGAAATATATCTTTAGGTTTTTGTAATGCACGAAGGCTCATTACTTCACAATTCTCTTCTTTCACAGTCCCAAACAACAATCTTTTACACACACCCGCCAAGTTTTTGTAATAAAACTGTAACGAAAGCCCGAAGGGCTTTGTTATCGTTTCGAGTTTCTTATGGAACATTGTGACATCAAACAAACACTTGAATGTGCTTAGAATAGCTCCTTTTGTTAGTAAACAAAAATTTGAGTAATCACAAATATTTTTGTTGACAGCAAACAAAACGAATAACTTAAAATAAACCCCTTGGTGCACACGTACGGTAGAGCCCCAACCAATAGTAGCTCAATCCACAAGGCAGCTAGACACCCAGGTCAGCCAACTCATTCCATCCACCGCGTTGTTATTTTTGCCAGTTGGAGCCATTGGACTGAGTCTGGGTGGCCTAGCCTCGACTAGCTACAAACATAGCTAGGGAATTCGTCGCCTGCTCTTCTGTAGGTGGTAGACCGTTGTACCTACCCATATGACCTTCGCCCATAGGAGTGGTGCAAGGTGGAGAGTTAAGAGGCCGTAACTGTCTCTGAACCTAGCCAATTGTTCTGCAACCCAGTACCATCTGCCCTCAGCAGTTTATCCCCACGGGAACGAGCTCAAGCCGCCCGACAACTTGAGGCCTCACCTCCCAGTTCCCCCTAGCTCCCTCTTTTAGCCACCCCACAAGAC
>NQII01000645.1:37743-80139 GCA_002778355.1 Clitarchus hookeri
GGTATCTTCGGGCTAGAGCTCCTCCCTTAGCGGCGCAGGTCACATTCTCTCGGGGTAGGCTGAGAGTGCAGTTTTCCTTGTGTGCAGGTTGTGTGGTTGGCTTCTGTGTCGCATGCGGGGGTGATTACCGGACACGTGATGTCCGACATACTGGTGTAGACGGCCTTGGGTGCCTCTTGCCTTGGGGTGTGTAGGCTGGTTCTGGAAGCAAGTCGTCCTGGGTTCAAACCCCGCTCAAGGTGACGTGAAGTCGCGTGAAGACGAGGTGGAGTCGTATTTAGTAATTAATTTAGTACACATCACGCGTCACAGTTAATGCTTTATTTTTTTTTTTTTTTACGAAAATCTGAATTCTGCAATTTACAGAAATAAAAACACATGCCGATATGTTGAAAGTCTTTTAAAAACCAAATAAAACAATATTTTATGTACAATGAGAAATTGTTGGTTCTCACAATGTTGTCTGACTTGTATGGAAGCATGCTGTGAGGTTTTGTTACAAAGGTTAGTGTGCAGCAAACAAAAGAAGATTGAGAAGCTGTGACCTACAAGCAGAGTGCGGAGTGTTGAAGCAGAGCGGTGGTTGTTGTTGCAGGGCGGAACCGCAAGCTGGGCTTGTCGGGCCGCAAGTCGCGGGATGTTGGCATCCTCAGCACCAGTAAACTGTACTCTCTCAACGACCGCATCTTTGCCTTCACTCCACAGGTGAGTGTGCGTCATCCCTCGCATCGCTGTGTCCAGCCACTGCTCTAACCCACTCGCTCTGGGGAACTAATACTGACTAGTACAGTGAAACATCTTTTTTTTTATATACTTTTCAAGGGTCCAGGAAAAAAATGTTGCAAAATGCAGGAAATTGGGAAATACAGTAAATTTATGTTGCATGCAGCGCTGTTAAGTCAGAGCCGTGGAGTTGGTGCTTTAGCAATTGGTTGTAGTCTGAGTATGTTTAAAAGCAAATTTGACTACAACTGCATTACTGTAATTAAATAACTCATTTTTGTATTACATACTTTGGTACGTATGTACTTCCTCTGGAATGTTGTACATTTTCTTGGGTAAAAATTTAATGTAAATGTCACTTGTATTATTATGTAAAATGAAATGATTTTTTCATTCACCCAGTGTTGATATAATGCCATATTCAATAATTTTGCTGCCCTAATTTTTGGGTTTGAAATGTTAGGTCCGAGTCAGATAGTGGAAAAACTGAGGACTCAGAGTCGAAAGTTTGGCATACGAACTCCGCAGCCCTGGTTGTATGTGCACAATGTGGAATCAAAGAAAATAGGTGTAAAATACAGGAAACTGTAAAATTAGAGGGTGTAGAAAAATGTTCTAATGTATTTTTCATCAGAGTACTGTGTGTCAGTTTTTCTGTTGCAACTATTACTGGGTAATTAGTAGGGACAAAATTTTTTGTTTCGTTAAATTTTGTTGTAATATTTTACATTTCAGCGTTATGGTTTTATTCTTAAAAATACTCAAGGCCATTATATACATTCATTAAAAAGCTTTATTACTTAGCAGTTGTAAAACTACGTAAATAAGAGTATGCATCTTTTTGAACTAACAGAATACAGAATAGTATTACAGGGGAAAATTCATACAGTCCCTCTGGCACAGATATAGAAATTCCCAGGCAATGTGTATTTTCCATTTGTTACTATCTTACAAGAATATTTTGAGTTCATACTTTGAGCAAAACTTTCCAACGTGGAAACCAATTTTGCTGTTAAGATTTCACTACTCTCATTTAATATTCCACTGTAGCCACATTGCACATGAGTTACTAGTAATCTTCCTTATTTCAAATTAGTAAGCAACAAATTAATTTTCTTCCTCTCTTGCAATTTTTTATATATTAATAAAACAGTTAAATTTTTTTATTATTTTTGAAAGCATGTGACATAAATTTTGACAAGTTGGCAAAATTATGGACTCACAGATAGAAATAATGTATTTGAGCTGAATTTTATATTTCTGTGTTATTTCAGTTTTATTGTTATTTACCGTATAATCTTGTATCTTTTCATAAGATCAGAATTTTATTTGGTTTTGATATCTCAGTACCTTTTTCAAAATTTATTCTTTATATTATTGAAAAAATTTTTACTGGCTGTAGTACTTTGGTGTGTGTATTCAAATTAATGCTTAATTGAATTACTGCCTTGGTGTCCAAACCGTAACACCGGACATGCTGACAAGAGTGTGGAACGAGTTTGATTATCGCATAGATGTCGTTCGGGTCGCTCGGCGTGGTCAAATTGAACATTTATGAATGTATGGTAAACAAACTTCAGGGTTTCACGGTTAATTTTATTGGTCAATCAAGATTGTAGCGTTGTAGGTTGTTTGGTTTTGATATTATAGACCTTCAATTTTGGGGTATTATTTTATACTCATCCTGCATAACAATTGTTGTAAGAGTTGTAATTGCAAAAATTTAATTTAAAATAAGTGGTCCTCTTTATGAGTTTCTCTTGTTGTAAGGGCTCTGCAACCTTCTAATAATAGTGCAGAACTGCAACGTTAGGAACTGACCCACCAATACGTCACTAAATCCAGACAGGATACCTGTCTTAAACATAAGATAAAGATCCCCCGCCCCTCCAAATTTTTGACATTTGAAATTTCCCGGCTTACCCTAGTTCGCCTCCTAGCCGTTTTATTCACCTTTTGCCAACCACTGCTCAACAGACCGCAGTGTACAACCACTCGCTGCCTGAAGAAGCTGGCCTAGAGCGGAACGTTGTGACAGCACATCCATGTTGAAAATGTGTTATTCTGAGTTTTGTACATGTGTGTGTGTATTCATGAGTACCACCCTGTGAGTTCTTGTACATTCTGCATCCTTTTTATAATGTAATTAGCAGTTTAGCAGCCTATTCCCGCCATATGATACTTGTATAGTGCAGAGTACGATATATCGGCAAGTCTCTTCGACTTCCAGTTTGTGTAGTTGCTCTGTTGTGGAAGGGCATGTTCCCCCCACCTCCACTCCCCCTCCCGGGCAACCCAGTGACATCCATGCTGGAAAAGACACTGTGCAGGGGCAACAGTTCCAGTTGTTTGAAGCACTGACTGTGAGGTTTCACGTAGCTTCCATTAAAGTGCAGATGCTGAACGAAACGTGGAGCTGGCACGTGCCTCGCAGCCGTCCTGCGTGAAAGTGCGTGACTTCAGCTGGGACTCGAGTTGCTTGCCAGTCTGTGGCTAATACCTCGCAAGCGTGGAGGTAGCCACGTTCGTGAGATCGACTGAATATAATGGTTTTCACATAGCTGTGTGGCATTAGCCAAGGTTTGTCACTGCACGAGCTGTGTGGATCTGAGCAGCGCAGTCTTGTGGCAGGGTCGGCATGGATATCGGGGCCAGCCCATTGCATTGCCACCTCGCACTTGCTCTCCCATTAAGGCAGACAGTTTATACGAGGTGTGTTAAAAAAAGTAAGGTGACTTGTTATTTTGTGACTTTGTCTCGATAAATATTTATGTATTCATCAATATCTATTTTGTCCCCTTCAAAGTAATCCCCCCTCAGATATAATACACTTGTGCCCGCACTTTTTGCCAATCCCCGAAGCACTTATGATATGCGCATTTTGGTATGGCATTGAAGTCTCCCGGGTCTTTATCTCCTCAATCGTGGCAAACCTCCGTCCTTTCATGGGTCTCTTCAGTTTTGGGAACAGGAACAAGTCGCAGGGGGCCACGTCCGGTGAATACGGTGGCTGAGGCATGATTACGGTGTTGTTAATACAGATTCTTTGATCCATTGTTTGCGATAGCAAAAAATCGCCAAGCACACCAAAACACGTCTAACCTTCATATCTGTCACAAACAAACTAACAATGCAAAATGGCTGATAATGTCAACATATGTTGGGGACATGTCTACCAACATAACAATAAAAACAATTGATAATCGAATGTACGTAGCCCTTGAAATTTGCAAAGTCACCTTATTTTTTGAACACACCTCGTATGTTCTGCGTATACCAGCGCACTTCTCCTTTTTTATGTTGTAAACTGTCAATTTAACCATCTAATTTTAAATTGAATGTCACTGAAAATAATGAAAATAAAGATTAGATTCAGTTTTTTTCTGAGTGTTAGTGTCATTTTATTTAAACTGTAAATTTGAGTAATTTAAAAAAAAAAAAAANAAAAAAAAAAAAAAAAGTACTATTTGCATTATTTGTGAATATGGAATTAATCTGTTTGAAAGTTATGAGTCATGACGAATGCATAGACACATCACAGAGTGAGTTTCAATAAGCACTTTAGTGTTTAACTTTTTAGGAACTTTTTATTTTATCCAGAGTTCTTCCAGAACACCTAGGTATTTCTGTTCGTGAAACTGCCCCCCCGGACTGTAGGTTGACTGTGATTGGAGGTATAGCTCATTTGTAACAAGTGTCTCAAATCAATAGGATCTCAATCTATAAATGTTATATTTTTTATTTTATTTCTTACTGATAGAATCAGATGGTTTATTTCATCATACCATTGTGCAGATCAGTGATTAACAGTGCAAATAATAAGCCAAATGGTCAGTAAGTATTATTCAGTAAGGAACATTGTTTTGATGTTGGCAGCATGTTTTCCCAGAATGAAATTTCACCCATCACAACTACTTTTTCTGTGAGCAGTGAAGTTAATGTGTTGTAGTTTTCAGTCAGTGACAAATCCCCTTAAAGTTAGAGGGGATTTATTTAATTTCCAACATCACTTCTAAGTAATTTCTTTCCAGAAAAGTACTGCATGGTATATTTATTGTAAAGTGTTTTGTTGTAGTTTAGCTCTGTTATTGGTAACATACCATTTATATTAGGCTACTTTTCATTGTTTGTTTTTGTTGTGTAAGGTTATCATAATTGTTTTATATTTTTTTGTGTATGCGAGAGAGATTCAACATGAGTATATTTTGTTTTTACGTGCACGGTGAATGAATGGGGACCTAGATGACAGATTTGAATCGTTTCTACGTAGCATCTGACTATGAGCTGATGATAGACATATTCAAGAGCGAGCTAAACTTCCTGAAGTCATCTTGGCAGAACATGCTGGGGCGACCGCTGGTCGTCATGGCAATGAAGAACATCCACCTAGGTACAGGCCAGCGTGTGTGTTTGTCTGTGTGCGTCTGTACCGACTGGTGACGTGCATGTGGGTTCAGGCTGACTGCGCATGGTTCACATCTAACACGTTATCAGTTCATTACCAAATAACTGTGTCTACCTCCTTCACGCTGTCTCTTACGTGGGACATTGGGCAGAGTGCGTTATCAAATCATTATGAAACATCTGTTAAAGTTGAAGTTTCAGTGAATCAATATTTACGATAAATATTTTCTGTTAAAACTCATTTCTTGTTTGCCTTCTCCTGCACACGCTGCAAGGCTGCCGTATGCACGGGTCACTAAATGATGAGCAGAACTTAAAAATAAATGTTATTGAGAAACTACTCAGTATTTCTCAGTGACGTCTGTTTCTGTTAATTAATAACATTTAAGAAGCATTTGTTGTNTTATTGAGAAACTACTCAGTATTTCTCAGTGACGTCTGTTTCTGTTAATTAATAACATTTAAGAAGCATTTGTTGTCAGGATACTTGTTTGTTTTGTAGTTCCACGTGTGCAATTTATTTCTTTGATGCGTGACGGCCTTAGGGGCAGGAGCACGTTGGCGTCTACTAGGTCTTTAGTTCGCGTTAGGTCAGACACACAGGCTCGGGGTGCAGGCCTTCGTGAGACGGGGTCTGCAGAATCAGGCGCTTGGCCTTGATTGTTCCCTTGAACAGAGCTGGGCGATCTATAATATTCTCTTCCTTGAGGTGCATTTCCGCTCTCCAGGCATCCACCTTATCTATGGAGATGGAATGCTGGCCTGGGTGGCTGCCATTCAGGGTTTGTATCACTTCTGGGTCCCGTGGTGCGCACGTGATGATACGGAGTTGCAGCGAAAATAAATAGCATATCTACCCGTCATGCGTCATCTTGAAAGANCTTCTGGGTCGCGTGGTGCGCACGTGATGATACGGAGTTGCAGCGAAAATAAATAGCATATCTACCCGTCATGCGTCATCTTGAAAGAGATAAATGTCTGAAACAGGCACTTTTAGGTACAAACATTCTGGTCGAAGATAGTCAAAGTGTCAGCACATCTTTATCATGGTAATTATACTGTAACATGAAAGATTTACCACTGGAAGTGTTACAGAAGTCGGTTGAAGGAAGGACTTCAATTTGATTATTTAAGCCCTTGAAGACAAAGTAACACTGAATATCACTTGCAGTATTATCTGCACTGTGTGTGTTGAAGCAGTCAAACAGCTCCTGTAGCACATGTGGCGTGCGATTTTGAAAACTGCATACGCAACACATGTACAATTTGTTATTATAGAAGTCGCAAATCCAGCTTAGCAGATGTGCATTCTGCTCACTACAGTATTTGTCGCGTGCAACCAGAATGCAAACTCTGCAATTCAGGAACAGAAATAGTTAATATTATAAGTTTGCGTTGACTAAATTCTTTCTGTATTTTGTTATACTTCCGAAGCTCGGTGATAGCAGTAGGAAAGTGCGTAATTCTTTATTTGTAGTTAAAGGGAAAAGATTGTTGCTTCTGCATTTCGTAAAGTGATGTGATGCATATAGGCCTACATAGTGCAGTGTGGGTGGCATTGCTAGCGTGCTCGGCTGTAATTTTGAATGGGTTTTCGCCATAAAGAATAGTGACTGTATGGCCCTTGTTTTTATTGCTATCGACTTGTGAATACTGTATATGGCTATATATTTTAATTGATTTTCAACATGACCTATTCAATTTTCGCTGGTAAAATTTCAGGTTTTTTGCTTTTTTATTTAGGATGGTGTTGGAAAGTTTTTAAAATACCATTCATTATTTATTTTTAATATTTTGAATGTGTGCCATTTTCAAAAACAAGCACTATTTTACAAATGCATTACGGCATATTAAATGCCAGGTGAACAGCACTCTTGACCAAGCCCTCTGGTGCGGTGTGCAGGTGGTGAATGTTGAGTGTTGGACAGGTGAGGTGTGGGGCATGTGGGGTGTAGCAGGGGCATGTGCGCTTCTGGCGGACTGGGAAAGGGCACAGGAGCTCTGGACGAGGGGAGCTACCTTCTCGCAGCTGTTTACTATGAGGAGAGGGGCTTGCACTAACTGATGCACCTGATAGTGCAGACAATACTTGCTGGAGTCCAAAACACATGTGGACAGTATGCAGTAATTCCACCACATCCACACATGTAAGAAACGCTGTTCGTTAGTTTGTCTTGCAAAGTGGGAACTAAAGGCAGACAACAAACTACTGTTTCTCTCATTCCTCACATCCAGGTATTTACCACATTTTGTTTTAAGTATAAGATAATAACTTGAGGTTCCTGTGTCAAATTCTGTCAAATACAGCTCAAGTTACAAGTTTTACCTACAGTCTGTAATATTCTCTGCATCAGTAGTCATCCTCTTGCTGTGAACAATGATGTTGGATAATTGTTAACCAGGAGACGGGCCTGCGGAACTCCACGCAATTATGATATGTGGGTGAATCGGGCAATCCACTGATGTCAGTGTAAACTGCAGAAGCCCAGCCCACAGCCAACGATATAACCCACAGCATCCCAACCGACGGCCAACGTAACCCACAGTGGCCCAACCCGTGGCTGACTTAACCCATAGTGATAGTCACAATCAGTAATTAATTCATTGTTTACTTCATTCCTGCTAGCAATTTTAATCTGATTCTGTAAAACAATATCTATATTTTTATTACCCTCACTTGGGGCAGTTAATGTTGATACATTTTTTAACCTATTCTTTTAAGATTCAACCCCCCCAGCTTGCTGCCCTTGTTATGAATCCTGCAATGATTTTATCACTTGTTTCTGCGAGTCGCCTAGTGTCTCGTCTAAATTAATGTTTAAGCTCCTGTACTCCTTTCTGTATAGACAACAGAATATTGTACATTTCTGTCTGTTTACTCTGAGTTGCATTTTTGACACTTCCATTTACCGTATTTGAAAATTGTGCCATTATTGCACCGTTACTTTAATCTTTAATGACATTACATTTAACCTTATATTTAAAAATTACACGATACCTATCCTAGACATAAACCAAACAAATGATGACGTAACTTGTGTTGATGGCTTCATTGATGAATTTCCCGACATGGAATGTTGAATTCTTACAGTTTACACTGCTGCTGTCGGTGAATCAGTTATCTGATACCTGGAACTTCGTTGTTAACTGGAACACTGGAACTGCTGCGTCGCTCGTTGATGTGCTGCTGCGATGCTTGTAAACACCGAGTCATCCGGTGTGGTTAATCGCCCCGTGGCTGGGCAGCCATATTTGTATTGTTGCCCCGCGTCTGGGCCGCCATGTTTGTAACGTGGCAGCCGCCAGAATGGCGACTGGAAATTACAGCTCAGTTCGCTCAGTCTGTAGAGACATGAAACTTAAAAGGGCACCAAATAAATATAAAATAAAGTCAAATCTCGGATTTGTTACTCTTTACTTTTATTTATCATTAACATGAACCAGTTCACACACAATCTTCAAGTATGCAGAGTCACGAACAGTTAGTTTCACCAGACAAACAAACCAAGAGCAGCGCCGCGGTAGTTAATTCATTATGTATTATTAATCACGTCATTTAAAGCTTGCATCGCAGGAGGAAAATTCAAAGGCGGCGACCTCCCACACCGGCGGTAATAATTCAGCAGGATAAAGTTTGCAGGTGTGGGGGATATTTGCCACACTCGACGCATCCTTTCCTAGTACTGGTTGACTACTGATTCTGTATATCGTTTCTGGGCGGTAGGCGCACACGCCCCGTGCCTACCCCCACTCCTGGCCCCAGGGTGCCAAAAACGTGACCAAATAAGGGTATGGCGTGGGCCGGAATACCTCTGCCCGCTCCATGCCGAACTGCGTCGTATTGAAAATATAATTAATGTTCTAGAACCTTCTGGAAGGAAAAAATGTCCACTGAAGGTGGAAAGCTTCTATTTACAAATGCTGACGCGAACAAAAACTAAGATTTCTGAAAAAGCAAACGTATGAACGATAATTAAACTACCACTGCTTTAATTTCGAATCCCGATGAAACATTACAAAGTCTTGCAAAATGAAAGAAAATGAACCAAGTATCCCGATAATTATAATTACTGCGTCGTTACAAAGTGACTACTTTGGGTTCTGTATAAGTCATCGTCTTACTTTCCCCACAATTAGTAGACCAACCCATGAAACCGTGGTGCTGGCTTCCAAAACAAGACTTCTGCACAACCAGACCTTCCTCGGGGGCGGGTGCCACAGTTGGCATAGCAGTTAGAGTGCTCGCCTCCCACCAAGGCGAACCGGGTTCAATACCAGGCAGGGTCATTCCCAGGTTTTCACACGTGGGAATTGTGCTGGATGCCACCACTGGTTGGTAGGTATTCTCTGGGGTTTCCCATCCCCCCCTGCCTTGCATTCCAGCGCTGCTCCCATATCCACCTTGCTTCACCCACAGTGGCTCTCAAGACCTTGTTAAAAGACCCCCAAACTTCTCCACTCCACATAGTCCATTTCTATCTAGTGTTCCTTGTAATTTAATCTTGTGTCTGGTGGTTGTAAGTTCTAATTTGTCACGACTGCAAGGTGAGTGGTAGTTTCGTTATGTGTGGAGAACTTCTGTGAACACGTGTTACTGGGGCATTGATATAAACGCCCGGAAATAGGAAGTGTATAATAACAACGTACTGAAGAAAACGTAAATGGATTATGGTTATATGTAGTTTTAGTGTAAAAAGCTTTCCTTCCAAGTGAAAAGCCATATTTGTTAAGAATGAGGAAAAAACCACATAAAAGTGACGCAGTGTGTACGGACTCCAGTACGGCACCGGAGGTCAAGACTGTGGCCTCCTAGTGGAAACTACGTAAGTCGCAGGCACAACAGATTACCGTTGTCAGTCGTGAACATTTCATTGGAGGGAAATAAATGTGCCGTTTCACATCAGCACTTCTTGCCTGCTGTTCTCTTCATGTTAGAGAATTGGCGAGTTTAAAAAACTGCAGTGTGAGAATTTTGTTAGTGTGGCAAACATGTGTGGTTGACGGCTGTCCTTTCAATCTCTTGCCAGTCGTCAGGTAGCTTTAACCCTTTGTGCCTTGCAAGAGCTTCACAAGAAAGTTTAACTTTTGCAACGCTTGCAGCACAAATTGTAACAAATATATTTTTAGCATTGCAGTTTGCTTACGTCATGCCAATAGATACATTAACTAGCAAAAATTTTCTACGTAATCATCGAAGGTATTTAAATGTGTGTATTTATAATAAATTAGGTAAATATGCAGGCACCATTTGCATAAAGATAGCATTGAAAAGTATCAACAATTATCACTAAGAAATATTGTAGCATGTAAATAATTTATCCTATACAGTTGTGTGTATTACGTTGATTTCACTAAGGTTTGTTTAAATCATCTTCTGTGTCTATCTATGGAGGTGTAGCATGTTGTTCTATTACTAACCTGTCTATCTGGTTGTCAATTGTGCTTCTGTTCATATGCCAAAACTTTAGTAATTGTTTAGGGTTACGATAGTTGTGCGTACTTGTCCTGAATTATGGTTGCACCAGAGGTGCAAAATGTTAATTGAAGTTGTCGCATAGTGGGAGCACCCACAGGAAACCCCATCACTCCATGTGAGTGACTTTCAACTCCCCTTCCTTCCATTTCACTCATTTAAGCAAAATGATTCTTACGAAAAAACCTTCATACAGCAGAGTTTAAATAGCAGAGTACAAACACATAACACAGTCACAATAAATTGCGACATTTCAACCATCCCCTGACATGAATTGGAGTACAAGATAATTAACCCCCAAAATTGTGAGAACTGATTCAACAAACTATTAGTTTTCTTCTCCTTTATCTCCAGGCTTATTTTGTTATTTCTTTTTTACTGCCCATTAAAAAAATACAAGCATTATAAAAATACAAATAGCCAATCAGGCTTTAGAATATGTTACAATTATAACGTTTGTTATGAAAATTACATGAAGTTACATTTAATAACGGACTCCTATAGCAGCAAATACTTAGAGCAAATATTGTATGTAACATTGCAAAATTACAGAATATTAAAATAAAAACTTACCTTAAATTTTTTCCTACACTTGCCGTATAAAACGCCCTCATCAAACATGGCAGGATATGCCTTCTGCCAAGTTATAATGCTCTCATTGTGAGATCTCTATTCTCTCCCAAGACGAAAGAAAACCCCCTTGTATAGTCGCGAAACACGTTGACCAGGGTATTGAGGAACATCCCAAAAATCTTGATGACGTCGAAGGTAGCGTCGGGATGGTTGCTAGACGCCATCCATACACATTGGTAGGAGTGGGGCATCGGCTTGAGGGGTGGGGGGCAGCTTCAAGCCTCCACGCCGACAGTCTGCGCTCGCCTGCCAAGCTACGCAGCCGCGTCTGTACCAACGTCCACAATGACTTACGTCTAACGGGACGCCAACAAGGTAAGCCCCAGCTCCCTCGTCGATCTATCCCCGTGCTAGGACGTACAATTGTCTGGGCTGATATTAATGGCTGGATGTACGGTACGGTGTTCCAGCACCGTCACAAGGTGTGAAAAGTGGTAAGCGTTTTCCTCGTGGTGTATTATGTGTTTGTGTTGCTCAAGCGTTACGAACTGAGTGCAGTGTAAGTGTGTAATGTATGTAAGCAAGAAGAGCACCTGTTATTACAACTGTGCTGTTGTGTGAACTGGCGACAAGGTTTACTGATTTTTGTTGTCTGTAGTGTCTAATATTGACTCGTGAGTTGTCAGCAGAACTGCTAAACTCACGCGACTCCAGTTCAGTTTTCCAAACAGAGCTGCTTTTTGACACGTGAATATATTTTAGTAGCATTAAACTCAGACAAAGGAAATATACCGTATTTACTCGAATCTAGTCGCCCTCGATTCTAAGCCACACTTGTTTTTATGGGAATATATATATATATATATATATATATATAAGTTAATTTATATAACTACAGAAGGAAATTTGATTCCAGTAAGATGATAAATTTCTACCCTCATTAGAAAATGGTTTGCTTTAAACAAGTATACACGGTTGAATCACTTTATTATAACGACCTGTTAGTATCCAGTGTAACCGCCCTTCGCAGCACGGACAGCAGCTAGATGAGCTGGCAGTGACTCAAGTCAGGTGCTGACTGGTATCTGGAGCCATGCTGTCTGCAGTGCGTCCCACAACTGTTGAAGGGACAATCGAGGTGGTCCCATTGATGTTCAATTGGATTGAGATCGGGGCTGTTTTGGGGGCCAGGGAAAAACTTTTGAAGGCTTGATCGTGCTCTTCCAGCCACGTGCGTACACTTATAGCCGCGTGGCAAGGCGCATTACCGTGCTGGAAGATCCCATCCTCCAGAGGAAAGACAATCATCATGTACAGGGGGATGTGATGGCGGAGGATGGATTCATAACCAAATTTATCAAATGTGCCATCCACACGGATGATGGGACCTAGAGAATACCACGAGAACATTCCCCAGACCATAACACTGACCCCACTGCCTTGTGTTTATCCAGCAATGGCTGCAGGGTGTCGGTTCTCCGACGTTTCTCGCCGGACACGCTGACGTCCATCCGTTCTATGCAGCTGGAACCATGACTCACTGGAGAAGGATATCCATCGCCAGTCAGCGGTGGTCCAGTCGCCAGACTGTCGAGCAAATTCCAGTCATTTTTGTCGATGCACCTGTGTTAGCATGGGCGCAGTCACCTTCCGTCTACTGCGATGCCCCATTCGCAAAAGGGTTCGCTGAACTGTTGCGGTAGACACGAGTCTGGATGCCCCCTGGTTCATTTGGTTGGAGAGCTGTTCCACTGTAGCCTGTCGGTTGGCCTTCGCGCACCGTCGTAGTCGACGTTCACCTCAGACATCAGTAACGCTTGGAGCTCCGCAGTTTCCACGATGGTTTCTCCCAGTGGTGCCATTCATCCACTCACGATAACCCTTTACCACAGAGGCACGTGAACAGTTCACGAACATAGCTGCTTTCATAATACTGCCTCCCCTTGGCCCGAAAGCTGATGATCATCCCTTTTTGCAACTCGGTTAAATCGCTTCCCTTACACATAACAGCAGGAAGCGCACTGTGTACAGCGAGCCTGTCGGTCACATTACATACCCGCGTCACCCGCCCATGTCATGGACCATACGTCATGAGCTACGCGCGGCAGATGGCACTTCTAGCAGCTGGTCATAATAATGTGATTCGACTGTGCACGTACTTTACATCAAATTAAGTTTGTTAAACAAGCGAGAAGTTCCTGATTTATAGAGAATATTTAATTATATTTTTATGTGAATAAGTTGTTTTTAGTGACATATTTAGGCTGTTGGTTCAAACAAACATGCATTTTGAGGGTATGTATGATATTTGTTAAGTTTAAAATCCAAGTCGGCATCCATTGTTTTCCATCATGCCTCGTTTTTTTGTTGGTCCACTGAAAAACAAATTTTTGAGAATCCACTGTATTAAAAAAAATTGTACAGTGGCACTAAAAAATTTTAGGGCTAAAAAAAAATGTATGTTACTCAATTCTAAGCTGCACCCTTGTTTTTCAAAAAATATTTTTGGAAAAAATGTGCAGCTCAGAATTGAGTAAATATGGCAGCACAATTTCAAAGCAGATGTTTACTTAAATGCTCCGTCTGCCTGGTATATAAGTGTGTTGCGGATATTTGATAGAAAACGTGTGATTAAAATAATGGTTGGATATTTTGCTTTAGTGTCTCAACACAGAGGATTTAAGAAATGTTGCATGCCCAAAGACACGTTTCAACTTCTCGTTTTAACCTCAAGGATTACTTTTTTAGCCATGAAAATGGCTTAAACATGTGTTTTTGTTATTAGTTAGATGCTAAATTTTTTATAGAGAAACTTAGGAGTTGTTTTTAGACACACATCATACTCTTATCTTCATTAGTGTGTCAAAAAAAAAAATAAAGTGACTGCTTGAAGTGATGTTCAGGTGAGTCGTCAGTGGAAATGTTGCATGCCAGTGCACTGCATGTAGAGGTGCAGAGAGAGAGACGGAGAGTGGGCGAGAGTCGTTCATAAGGCTCGTGTATTTGGAGGCCTCGAATGTGCAACTAAATAGCTGCAGGCAGTCAGTGTGGTAATGATGATCCCAAGTCACGTGATTTTGACTGTCCTGTTGGCAGAGAGGCAGGCCAGTTTTGGGACCATAGAGGGAACATAGGGTAGAGTGCTCATTCTAGCTGTGCTGCAGCCACTATCCATGTCCCAACATTGGACAGCTCTTCTGCCAACATCACTGTCAAAATTAGCGTGGACTGGATTCGAGGTTCGAACAATGTTCATGTAAGCAAGTGCTCTCAGATGTTTGTACACTTCTCTAATCTAGTTTTAATGTAATTGGATTATACTGAAGCTAGTTGAAGTGTTTAATTTGTATGAAAGGGAGGGTCAGTTGGAAATTTAAATGTAAACAAACATGTTCATCGCTGTTGACCGTGTGACTTTTGACAGTTTTACTGGAGATGGGTAAATGAATGTTGGATACATGTAGAAAAGACAAAAATCAGTCTACCTTATCGTTAGTCTTTAGTTGGAACTGTGTGAGCTCTGTACATACATGCTAGCCCAATGTTGTGTGGTCCCTGGAGGCTGTGTAGGGAGTGTTGTAATGGTGTGCATCGTGTGGCAGAACGTGGACACTCGACAGTATTACATGGTCAGCGACGTAGAGCTGCAAGCGAGCAACCTGCAGATGCAGCTGTCGTTCCTCGCCATGAGCTGGCGACACGAGCTGGGCCGCCCCACCGTCACTGTGATCGCTCGACACTGCATGCTGGGTAACTGCCTCGCTACCAGGCTGATGATGCCTCCTGTAGCACCAGGGGTGCCCACATCCCACACATCGTCCACAATATGCACTATGTCAGTTCAGCGCTAGTGCTAGCACCTTCGTATACACACACTCGTTTACCAGAATGGTAAAAGACTTGGTTGTATTGCAGATTTTATTTTCAATAACTTCGGGTGTGGTTTTGTTGGAGACACAGCTGTAGGTTTTACATCAGTTTGTCTGCATTAGTGAGTAATATTTTCTTTGGGATGTGAAATGACAGCAACAAAGTGAATACTTGGTTTTTGGTGGCTTGAATTGACAGATATAAACACTGAATTTGCCGGAAAACGTTTGGGAAGCTCTGCAGAGTTGATGAGAGCTGCCTCTGTTCGTCTGTCTGACCCGAGATGACTGCCACTCAGTGTCAGAAATGGTCCTCGTGGTTGTACCTGTCCCGGTTTTGTACATTTCTGTACATTTCTGCACTATCTCTACTTGAATCACGCTTTCTTCTCTCAGAACCCATTAACAATGTCGTTACCTGATTCTGTTTCCTTGGAAATATGTCTGGACATTTGGCCAGGTATCTACTTTAGCTGTGTTTTTCTTCCTTCCTGCCACAGGTGCCTGTTCGTACCACTTGTAGCGTCATAGACGTTCATTTACGATTCAAGTCTCCACACCGAACTTCATACCCAAGGCGTTCCACGGGAGGTGTGGTATTATTACTCCTGTGGCCTCCTTACAACGTCTCGCAAGGGCTCTGGCGGCAGCTGGTGTCCGGACCAACCACCTAGTACTTATAATTTCAGAGCCTTTCTTCTTAAGGGACTCTTAGTTATCGTATCTTCTCAGATGGAATACTGCTGTACAGGCATTCAGACATAATCCACCGGTTGATAGTTTTGCATCACCAGTCTTTCAAATGAGTGCATGAACCAGCGAGCGACCTGTATCTGTGATTCCTCTTGTCCTGAGCAGCAATTCCACGACTAAGACACCTTCTTAGTAGGGTAAAACTAACCTATCTCACACTGGTCTAATCTCAGTTGGTGGGTGTTTGCATCTAAAAGCAAGATTTCATTTTTAGCAGATGCATTTCTTAAGTAAGAATGCATAAAATGCAGGCCTGGATTATAAAGTAAGATGTGCGTAACAAGGCACACACCTATGAAACAAGTGCATATACAGGTCTGCAGTATATGCGTTATCTGAGTGCCAACATTAAGAAGTGAAAATAGTTATTTTACCGCATTCTCAATCTAATTGTAGGCTGAGATTGTAACTCCTCTGGAACCTGTACCTGTTTGAACGTGAAGCTAAGGTTGTAACTTCCTTTGTTGTTAAGTGGGTATTTGTATGGTGTGATATGTAGACTTCTGCACTGTCCTCCCGATTGCTTGCGCTGGTGTCATCTGTTGGTGTTTTTGGATTTTTGATGTGCCATTATAACTCCTGTGGGTACCACCTTGTGTTTCTTTTGAACTGTCAGTTGGCTGTTATATTTCCTTTTCATTTTCCTAGTAGGTATGGTAATCCCCTTCTCGCCTGTCTTTAATTGTGCATGCATGATTTTACGTACTGATGGTGTCAGTTTGCATCCGAACCTCAGCTCATTGAGTTATGCAATAGTTTTCCATTTGTGTCATTCGACTAGCCAGTGCGACTGGTGTGAAACTCGAGTGTGGAGAAAATAACAGCTTGCTGTGTTTGTGTGTGTTTGTTTGAGGAACGTCTGTGCCTTCCTCGACACAGACCGTTGGAGATGTTGGCACCCCTGTTGCTGTACTCTTGCCACGTCTCTCGTACCTGCAGCTGTAGCTATGGTCTTGCATGTCTGTAGTCGCTCCTGTGTGTGGCCCGGCTTTATGCTCTTCAGGCAATGCTTGCTGGCCGTCGCAGTTTGTTTTCGGTGCATGCTGTTAGTGTTTTGCTATTGTATGGTCGTGTAGCATTAACCACATGCTAAAGAAGCATTCTGATTTCGGTCTTTCGTGCATGTCCCCAACATCAACTTCTGAATTATCAGCAGAATTAGTGATATAGATGTTTGTTTACATTCAATTTCTCAGCAGATCTGTGCTTTTACATCCTCTTTGCATTAAACCAACCTCAGAAGTAGCGTACTAACATTTTACAGCGCATGCACGGGATGTTCGATGTATATGGAAAGTAACTGGGTTGTGGACGGTACACCTCAAAACAAAATTTCCATGTGAGCATATATCCTAGTCTTGATGGCTCCAGAGTTACGGGCCCATGTCACTGTGTCCGCAGTTTGGTAGTGACGCACACCTGTTTGTGCAGTGTGTGGTTCGTGCGTGATGGGGTGCCGCCACATTTGAGAGCCTATCTGGACAAGCGGTTCCCACGCAGGTGGAAGGGTCGTGCAGGACTGCGCGTTTACACTGATACGAATCCTGTGGAGACATCTCAATACCATCGTTTACGCAGCACAAGTTACAGACATTGCAATTCTTTGCCAGCGTACTGAGCAAGGTTGACAGCAGATCCGTGGCACACCCGGGGTGTTTAGCATGTGCCGATGTGTGATGTGTGCAGGCGTGCATTCATATGCAAGGTGGGCATTATGTGCACGTCTTATAACAGTGAATCACTGCTGGTGCACAGGCGAGGCTGCAGCGACACGAACAGGGGTGTATAAAGGACGGCTATTCGCAACTCCAGCAGAACCTCGGAATGCCTTACGTCGGAAACCTTTGAACCTAGGATGTATGTTCGCGTGGACGTTTGTCGTGAGATGTTCTGTCCACACCCAGGTTGATTGTAACAGTTGAAGTTTTTAAAACACGGTCCAATGTTTTATCACTGATATTTGTTATTGCACAGCCGTCACGTGCTGTGTAACTTGTATTCTCTTTATGACATTAACAGTCGCTACGTGTGTAGAGGATGGCAGCGGCAGATGGTGCGGAAGGTGCGAGGGATCCTTGCTGAACACTTCGTAGCTGCAGTTGTGTTACGTCACCTGGTGTTGTAGCGTCACCACTCTCCGGTAGACCTTTGAGAAGGGGGGGAGCACTCATCACTGCAAATGCCATCAGTGTTCACATTAAAATATTCCTGAAGGGAACAAAATACTCAAAATGTTTTAAGCATACATTTTGTACTTCAGCGGTAACTGATAAATGTTACTAGTCCAACCTGCACCAGTATTCCCAGCCAGGGGAAGGGATCCTGGGGTAACGTGTGGTTACCATGATTTCACGTACTCGTCGAAGTTGTTACATTCGTACCATGTAGGGGTTCACGGTGTTGTAGTAGTTGGACTACTCGCCTCCCACCAAGATCAACTGGGTTTGTTTCCAAGCGAGGCCACCTGGATTTTCACGTGCGGGGAAACGTGGTGGACGTTGATGTTGGCTGCCTGGTTTTCTCAGGGTACTCCTGTTTCCCCTGCTGTTGCATTCCACCACTGCTCCATCTTCACCTCTTTTCATCCTCGTGAGTTTTCCAGAACCTCACTGTTAATTTTTTTGCACAAAATATACAGTAATGAATTTTTCTTTGTGGACAGCACCCTTAACAGCGAGGTTTTGGAAAATCTGTCGACATTACTTGTAAGTGCTCTTTCCTCACATACGTATTTTTTAGATTGCATAGTTTTTGCATTACGCCCTGTCAGAATCACAATTTTAGTGTTTTCGGAATATAAACATTTACAGAAAATTTAACAAAGGAGATTGAAAGATCATGTCTTGATTCATTTTGAGGTTTGCTCGGCAAAATATATTTTACAAAATCTCATAAACTGCTACAAATCAAAAATATGAAAGAATTTCCTTATTTCAAAGTAATATTTTAAAATTTAGAAAAAATTTCCTAGTGTATTTTTTAATATTTCTTGAAGTAACTCATGGTACCTTATTTCGACATGACTTATCTCATTTTGGAAAGTGAGCTAGATTTTAAGATTTGCGTCTCCTCAAAACACTAGAATCGTGATTGTGGCATGGCATTATGTGAAAAATATGCACTCTAAAATGTTTTTTACACAAAGAGAAGGTACTTTCAATTGGTGTCTACAAGTTGAACAGTATTTCATACAAGTATAAAATAGTGAATTTCTTCGTGACTAGCGCCTGTAAGCGTAGATAAACAATTGTGAACTCATTATTTGCAGGTAAGTAAACCCCAAAGCAGTGTGTGAGGTCCTGCCATCCTTGCGTGGCTCTCTGTGAAATATTGCTCGCTGGAGAGCCTCACAACTTCGCCCGTGTTTAGTTTCAGTTCAACACATTCATCATCTTGTTTTAATTGGATGCTGCAATATATGATAAAATTTATAAATTTGGCACGTGCATCAGTTGCACCATGTTGGTCGGTGGATCTCCCACCACAGCAGTACGGGTCCAGTTCACCGTGAAATCACGTTCTTACTTCCGCACGTGGGAAACATGGTAGGTGCTGCTGGTGGGCTTTCTAATTGTAATCCTATTCGACTGTTGTTGCATTCCCTCTCCGCTCTACCCGAGGATCTCATTCCATTTCTGCCATTGGTCAAAAGGGGCACCTATGGGTTGCAGGTCACACCCCACACCCCATCACTTGGTGGTGGTTGTACCACCATAGGGTACGCCCTCCATGCACAGTGTTGTTTAATTTTTGATTAATAGCGTTCAGTGGTATACAGAACATTCTTGTTTGTTACAGTGGTTGAGACGTAATGCCATATGAAAAATCAGGTATAGACTATTCACAATAAAGTGGACACTTTTTGAAGCCCTCTTATTTGGAATAATAGTCAATAAATATATTTTATTGCAGCTTGGGACGTTAACTTTCGAGTCTGGTGAAATATACACACTGTGTTTATTACTTACATGGCAATATTTATTTAGAAAGTGGTGAAAGGATTAAAAAATGGCTGATAGGAAAAAAGTAACGAAGGCCTCAAAAATGCTCACTTGACTGTGAACAGCATATAGAAAAGATATGTGTGACTTGTGGCCTTATGTGATTATTAAGATGTTATTCACCGTAAAAAAAATGGGAAAATAACAACCATTTAATTGAAAATATCAGAAATTATTAGAGATGAAGGAAAACAAATGTGCACAGTGTATTGGTAAACGAAGATCGTCATCCTCGGAAAAGGCGATTGTAAGTAATGTCCCCAGTCAGAAACTAAATACAGGTTGCCACTGTCGCATGGCAGTAAATGTTGTTGCCTGGAGCATTTGCTGAAATTATTAGATGGATTATTAATCACCATGCCCAAATAATACACACCTGGAAAAAAATTTTGCATCACTGTAATTTCATATCTATTAGGTTGCTCGCGGCCCAAGAGATAATGCGGGATGATCTTCACTCTTGTGTGTACATGGTACTGAATACCTCGCCAGGCTTGACGAATGTATTCATGTAATGTGCCTACCGTCCCAGCGGGCATCCTTCATGTGTGCAACCAATTATAGGTCGTGCCCAACATTTTTTGATGTGTGTACAAAAAACAGTCCCCTTCTTGTAACACTCTTACTCACTCGATTTCCAATAAAACAGCCTGCCACGTGATGAGGGTGGCCACCCGGTACTTTGCAAGAAGCATCTGAGTGGCTTGGGGAGACGGGACCAGCCTGTGGAAACACAGTGCCAGATGTGTGTTTGTGGTGGTATTTGCTTCAAGCCATTGGCAGTGTGTCAACAGCTCATGGTTACCAAAATAATGTATGCTACTGTACATTTATTAACGAATCCCACACTTATTTGCAGTCAACATCGGAAAAACCAAGAAAATGTTATCTTACGCACTTTACAAACTTTTATAGACAAAAATTTTGGCAATGGTTGTTTCTAGAGGAGTTAACTTAACATTCCAAAGAAATGTGACTGATCGATCGTCATTTCCAACTGTCGTAATTGTGTGTTGTTGAATATTGAAATGGTATTTCTGTTTGTGATGGGTTGAAAGGAATGTGCTGGCTGCGAGAACAGTCTCGACTTGCTGCCACCTTCTTGTGTAACGCGTGCCACATATCTGGGAGTCTGGGCGATGGTCACAAAACAGCCTTGCCACTGTCTCTTGGAAGGGGTAAGGTGGAGAAGCAGGTAACCAGAGAACAAAGTGTAGATTGCTTCCTACCGGCTGATTTGGAAAATATTGACCCCTTCGATAAGTTAAGCTCCCATGAAGGTAAACTAGTTTTCAAAGTTTAAAGCATCTATGAATTTATGGCAAATCTAATAGTGAAAGCAGAAACATTAGTGGTGTATTCTTGTCAATAGTATTGGATGGCTTTGAAAACATGAAGGGGCATCAACAAGAAAGTGTTACAGTGGTCAGTGTTTTCTGTTACTTTTTACAGAGTGTAGCAGGGTCCAATCAGCTTGGTTAAAACCTTACCTCTCGCACTCTGCGTAGTTTATTCCAGGAATAATCAGCGACATCCTCCATCCTTGCGACAGCGCTCAAGCTCGCAGATATTTGGCGCTCAGTAGCATGAGGGATTTGCCTGGAGTTGTGTTTAGCCAGAGCATGTGGTTAACCTTCTCATCCGACCGTAGTGCAGACACTAACGTTGGCAGTAGCAGCATCAGTACTTGTGATGCGAGATAGTTTCACTACCTTGGTATTGGGGCATGTGATACAGTATTAGCTGTAGTGAGAAGTCAACTGTAAAATGCAGTAGTGACACACGGAAATTGTTTCAGATCAAGGGAAAATTCCACTTGCAATGATAACAACGATGAAGAAGCTCAAGAGTGGATACATCAATGGCACCAGGTATTGTGTTCATTTTTCTTATGTAAAGTGTTTGTGGAGGGACCGTGTTTAACATGGATGTATTTTTTGTCTGTTTCATGTAAAAACCACTTTTGTGATCAATGCTTCTTGTGGATGAGTTAGTTTTGTATCCAATTTGGTTTGAGCGCTGGTATTGATACGTCTTCTGTTCTTGCTGCATGAAGTCAGTTGGAGGTGGATCATTGCTTGTGCGGTGTCAGTGTTTCTTGTCGACTCCTTTAGTAGTGCTTACCGACCAAGGTAGGTCATTAGTTCTTGGAGTGAGCTTCAGTTGGCATGCAGACTATCACCTCAATGGTATTTTGTGGTCACAAGAGCAAGAGCTGCTGACGGGTACAACAGTGTTATAATTAAGACAGCATTTCCTGAAAGAATCTTTATTGCAGTACCGTGACTGTGACTGCAGTAGTTTGGGTGATGTTGGTTGTTTTTGTGGTAGTGTTAAAAATGTAATGATGTTTATTTAGTTTCTTTTTGTTTTCTACACATTACAGTGATACTTGGCACTGTAGTAANTGTTAAAAATGTAATGATGTTTATTTAGTTTCTTTTTGTTTTCTACACATTACAGTGATACTTGGCACTGTAGTAATTTTTTTTCTGTGTTTGTAACAACTTTAAAGTACAAAAATTCCTGCTGGGTATTGTTTACTGCAGTGAGTGAAGGTGAAAGACGTGCGGGAAGAGAAGCAGTGACTGTAGGAAAGGTAATGTGCTAGTTGGCAGACTCCTCAGGAACTTCAGCTGTAGCTGGCTTTTTGTTTCTGAAGCTCTGAGTAGTTTCTTCTCCCTGGCTCAGTGTGTATCCTTCCACAGTCACATGTACTCATTAACACCACCATGGACCTAGTGTCTAGTCTCTATCCATCCATCCATCCATCCATCCATCCATCCATACATCCATCCATCCATCCATCCATCCATCCATCCATCCATCCATACATCCATCCATCCATCCATCCATCAATCAATCAATCAATCAATCAATCAATCAATCAATCAATTCATCCATCAATCTGCACACCAGTCAATCCATTTATTGAATGGACACTCAATCCATTGATCAAGACACTCATTGATCCATCGAACAAGCCACCCATTCAAACGTACATTCTATCTATATCCATTGATGGNCATCCATCCATCCATCCATCCATCAATCAATCAATCAATCAATCAATCAATCAATCAATCAATTCATCCATCAATCTGCACACCAGTCAATCCATTTATTGAATGGACACTCAATCCATTGATCAAGACACTCATTGATCCATCGAACAAGCCACCCATTCAAACGTACATTCTATCTATATCCATTGATGGATCTATACATCCATACATCTGTCATTCCTTACATCAGACCTATTTTTCCCTTTGAGTTATCCATTCCTCAATTAATCCACCTATCCATCCATTGATTGATCTATCCAATGATTGGTCAATCAATCCAGTCAACCAATTTATCAATCCAACATCCATTGCACATCTGGTGATTCAACAATCCATGAGTACATCCATTGTATCTCCATCCATCAATCCATTTATTGATCCATCCATTGTAGAAATCCAGGCATCTATGGATAAATCAGTCAATCCAAGCATCAATCAAGCCATCAATTGATCCATCAGTTGTTCAATCCATCAAATGATTCACCAGTGTAGGCGGAAGAGGTGTAAGTGGTTGGGGTACACTATACCAGGTGTGTGCAAATGCTGGGGCAGAGGGCACTGTGTTCCAGGATTGTCGGGGACACACGTGGCCCGTTACAAGATGGCTGCCTTTTCTTGGTCCTGAGTGTAGACCCCGGGGGCGTTAGGCTCTGGTTCACCAGATCGTGTAGTCTGGGCCCTTGCGATCTTGTTGGCTTTTTCCGGCCCGCTCAGTGATGGGTCATTTAGGAAAAATAGCTGTGGGAACACAGATATGCTCTGTCAGTGATGTTACATTATGTTCAGAGGTCCGCACAGAAAGGAATCTACTCTTCCTGAGGCCGGTGCTTTGGGATAAATTCCTGCCGAAGTCCTATCGATCGTTAGGCACAGGAGTGTGCATTTCTCTAGGGACTGTGCTAGAGCCTATAGTGATTTGGGGAAATGGTCCCCCTGATTCTCCTCATTGAGACGTTAAGTGAACGGTGTCATCAGCTACACAGCTCAACTGCCCCTCTGGGTTCATAGCGTTCCCCACGTAAGGACCCTATGGCTCTCAGTAAGCGGGGTGACCAGCTTGTAGCCTGAGAGTCGTAATGTCTTAACGTGTTTGTTCTCCTCAAGCCTCAGAAGCCTCAGAGGAAGGTTCTCTCCTCTCTTGCCCCAGTGGCGCTAGAAGAGCTGCATTACCAGCTAGCAACTAGACACCAAACACTGACAAGAGGTGAGAGCGCTCTTCATTGGAGACTTTGGTTTCAATCTCTATCGCAGCAATCGTGCCTGCACCAAGAAGTAGATAAGTGGATATGCACACAGAAGGCAAAGTGGGCAAGGGAAGTGAAAGTGAAAGAGAGTGATCGGACCAAAAAGAGGTTAACTGGTAGATATATATTTTATTCCGTCAGTAGGAATTTACAAGATATATATCTCCGACGTGTGCCTGCTAACGTTTGATGGACGAAGGACTATGTTTGCCAAGCTGTTTGCCAAGCTGTTTGCCGCAGGGTGGCCGAGATATTGATCAAAGTTCAGGGCGAGAGAGACCCCGTTACAACTACGCCCGGCGCGGACGAGGCACGTGGCCAACACTCGAAGCAAGGAGAGGCTCCGTGACAAGAGCTTCTGCCTAGTGTGTTGAGAAACACAAGTTCTGACAATGGTAAGGTTATACGCTAAGTCTAACTGCTGCTGGAAGGCAAGAGGTACGGCCAGCGTGGCGAGATAGCGAGAGTTGCAGAAGATACTCCGGTCAGAACTGCTCGCAAACTGCCCTATCTGGTTTTTTTTTCTAACCTACTCTAAAACTAAGTGTCATGTGTGCCCGCGGTAGGGACGGGAGTTTATTGAGTCTCACGGCTAAGCCCCATACGCCTAAAAGGAAAGGAAATCATGCAAGGAGACATGCATTGCGGTAGAGAGGGATTGGGCTGCCATGGCCAGATTTTGGCCATGAAAACCTCCCGAAGTGTATTTATAGCTGAATTACTATTCTAAGAAGAGAAAGGGAAAAACCGGCACAGACACCGTAAAAACCCTTTCGACAGGAAAGAATTAAAAAGTTGTTGCATGCATTATCAGAATTATCAGAAAATGCTACAGGAGACAGATGGGTGGAAACCATGCTCTTTATTAGTAGGTAGGGAAAAAAACTAGTAGAGAGAGGGCGGGTTATCCTTCATTGCTTGGCGCTATTGGGCGGCTCCCTCCTCCCTCCCGAATGCAAATCCCCAGTGGATCCTGATAGCTTAAAGTAAAATAGAATTAGTTGTCAGTGAGTGTCAGCAGAGCTAACACAAACCGACTTTTGGTAATCCATGATGAGATAGTAAATTTGCCTGAAAGGAAAGGAGAGTTAATCTTAGCCTTATTAAACTATTATTTAAACTAAGTTCATGAGGATGATTTTTGTTATTTTTTTCTTTTCCTTATTTTTTCTTAACTGTACCTTATTAGAATTAAATGACATCAGAGGTGTCCGTCAGGACTCCTCGTGTAAGTCTAAGGCTGTATGTCAACAAGACATACAGTCTTCTATATTAATTTAGCTATAGATGAATATCTATCTTAAAAAACTGCGCAAATTCTAACATAATTGGCCTGGCAGTGTGTTATAAGCAGGGCTAAGAGGGCCTGTGCGCTAGAAGCAGTTTTGGTAGCTTATAGCGCTGAATTAAATTTAAATCATAGTCCCCAAGGGCAGTTATGAGAGAATTTGTATGTTCCTCGCTTTATTTATAAAAACGCTCAGTTTCCTTGCGAATTACTTCGTCCAGCATTTCTTGTTTTAAGCGTTTCTATCCGGAGGGCGTGCAAAGGAATAAATACCCGCAGGAGACGTGGCGAGTGAGGGGGTGGCTGGAGCAGGTCGCATGGAGGGGGAAGTCTCACCCTGACGCGCAGCGAGCGTGCGCGTTCAGTGCCCGCCGGCCAGGGCGAGGCAAGCGAGAGCACGGCTCCACCCACTCAGACTGGAGCGCTGCATCGTGCGGATTGCCGGCCTCTCAGGCGGCAAGGGGTTATGCTGGTTTTTGTTCAAATTGCTAAGAAATGAAAATAATGTGCTTTTAGTGGTCACTAGTTTTTGACGTTATATTTTATTAAGAAAGTTAAAAAATTTTAGCTGACTGCTAGCATTACTGCAAGTACTCGTGTTATTGTTTATTCTCAGTCGCGTGCAGTCAGGGCAGGGATTGTTCACGGGTGGATTTCACAAGCGCAGAGCCGACAGTGGGTTTGGGGCACAGTATAGGTTATAGGTGTGTAACCTGGCCATGTGTGGATCGCTCATACAGACTGAGTCAGCACAGTTGGTATGTATTTTCATGTGCAGAGTGGCGCTGGGCAACCTGAATGACTTCCTCAGTACTTCATGCATCACCAACCTCAGTTTCCTGGGCAGCCAGGAGGAGGGCCTACCTGACAGTAAGTTACTTGTTTTGTTTGTTTCTTTTCTACCTTGTTAGTAGTTTATTTATCTTGGGTTTTTTTTTTATCCTTGTCGATGTAAACATTACTATACTTCTCTATGCTCATGTATTCTTCAATACCCAAGTATTAATTATTTTAGTGCTGTGGAACTAATTATTTTCGAAATAAGAAAACAGTCATCATGGTTTTATAACATGAATGTCATTCAACTTGTAACATTTCAATAATATTCAGGTGGTCAAAATTCAAAATTTCTCAAAATTTTATTCACGCATTCTTAACAAATTCAATTATTGTTATTTGATTTTTCTTAAATAAAATTAATCAATAGCACTTGTTCATCTTGTTATAACAAAATCGATTAATCGCACTCATTTTTACATTTATAATAAGTGTCAATTACAATTCATTTTTAAAACTTCTTTACAGCAATTAACTCATTTACAGAAACATCTTATTAATCATTATTTCAATTTCTTTTTGTACACATACACACATGTACATTTTCCATGGTGGTGGTAGGATTTCTGTTAAAGAAAATTAAGTTCGATTTTACTTTTTCCTTACTTACGTTGTCACCTGTCCTCCAATTGGCTGTCGTCTGACCATTCCACATCTCACCACCAACCAGCGATGGCGAGACAGGAGATAACTAGTAAATTTTATTTTGTGAATTTGTTTAAAAAACCTTTAATACATCATACCCTCTAGGGAATAAATGAATAATAACAACAAAATTATATTACTTAATATTGTCAAGAAACAAATGAAATATACTTGCACATGATCTCTATGTCAATAAACTATTTAAATAACCAAAGATTATACTTTATTTTGTTTAACTCCTACAATAAAGCTGAATTTGGAAATTATATAAAATGAATTGGCAACATAAGCAAATGCTCTGTAATCACATATAATTATAATATCTGTGACTAACGGTAAATATAACCCCTGAAAATCCGCGACATTACAAACTACAATTGTACTGTTTGCTTTTGTTAAGTGTGTGCACATGTGATCAGATAACCTCGACTGGAGATGTAGTCAGCCAGTATCATGTACTAGTTAATGCCATGTACCATGTGCATGCTAGTACATGCTAGTACCACGTACAGTAGTAGGCACGCCTGGCATGGCGAGTGACAACACAGCCAGGCCACAGGAGAGGTCTTGTACACCTAAACAAGCCTTTAGGCACGCCTCGTGACCATTTTTCTTCTCTCATAAATTTCATTTTGATGCCATCAAAACCTAATTTACTTGTTGCATAAAAAGATAGAGAAAGGTCTATAACCCAAATATACATACACATTAGAAATGCATTAGGACAATTCACTGCAGGTTCTGTAAAATACATCAATGCATTTTGGTGGACAAAAATAGTTTGAGTACCCGTTTACTCTCATTATGACGCCATTCCCTAGCTTTAGGGAGCTGCAATGTATACCCGGCTCTTTGGTAGTTGTTACGCCACTGGCACCAAGAGTACTACGAGAGTACAGCTCCGGTCACTCGTTATTCATCAGACTACAGTCGGTTCACGACTGGAAGAAACTCTGATAAAACACCTTAGCCGTTAGCGACATGCATATAACATTACAAACAGCGGCGAGCGCGGATACAGTTATGCCGTTAGGTTGCCAGCACAAAGAGAGGAAATAGTTCCAAAGTTTTAACGTAATTGTTAATTTATCGCTTACAAATGGGTTTCGAAAAGACTTGTATCTTATTACGCCAATTATTAATGACGTGATGCTAATGTATTTAGATTTCAATGTTTCTTGCATAGGCACATGATCACGCTCAAGGTGAAAGTATAGCTGCAAGTTGTGTGTTGATTGAGTGTAACCTTAGTTTGTGTCTAGGAGGGCCAAAGAGTAGTTTACAGTAGGTACAGTGTCAAAAAAATCTTCTGCAACCGTGACTAANAGTTTGTGTCTAGGAGGGCCAAAGAGTAGTTTACAGTAGGTACAGTGTCAAAAAAATCTTCTGCAACCGTGACTAAGCTGTTATTTATGAGCCTCCTGGTCAGTTAGTTACAGATTATAATCTTATGTACTTCCTAAAAGTTTAAGTATTCTGTACAGATTTAATTATTTGCTACTCTTGCTTAAAGCAATACCATCATGAGTCCCGTGGTTTTGATATTGCAGCTTATCTCATCCCTGATGTAATATCGCTCGGAGTGTATTATAATGCCTGTGGTGGTGATGGAAGTGCTTGTTGTTTTGGAATGTAAGTGAGGAGTATTGCTTGCAGCTCTGAACCCGTCCGTGCAGAAGTACCTAGAGGATCACTTGCTCAAGTCACTGACGTCTCGACCGCAGCTGTTCAACCGGCCGCCCGTCCGCAAGGGCCGTCTGCTCAAGAGGAGGATGTCCGTCAAGGGAGCCATCAAAAAGACCAGGTCCATCATCTCCATGGATAGTGAGTAGTGCCAAGTTCTCATTCGCGGTAGGGATTTGCAAACTGTCCAAAAATTCCAGTCAAAACTCACCTCGACTTAATGCCACAAGAAGTGTTGGAAAATTATCTTGGCCGGGGTGGCGGCCGTGGTAGTCTAATTTTGTGTGTGTGTGTGGGATGAGTGAGTGTGTGGGTGTGCGCGTGTGCGGGAGCATGTGTGGTTGTGTGTGTGTGGGGGGGTAGTGTGTGTGTGTGTGTGGGAGTGTGTGTGGGAGTGTGTGTGTGTGTGTGTAAGTGTAAGGAAGAGTTCCTACAGTGTGGTAGAAGATGGTAGTGGTGAGTGGTGATGCCATGGCACGTGTGTGCATTGCAGCGGAAGGAGCGCCTCACGGGGATGACAGGCGGCCGTCCCTCATCCTGCAGGCTGCGCTGCTGCCCGAGGAGCTTGGTCGCTCACCGTCCCCGGAGGAGGTGCTGCCCGTCTGGAAGCACAACTCTGCCACTCGCAGCAGGTCGGTCCCACTCCTTGCCACACTGCTGTGTGTGCAAACTCTTCTAGGAACATGCGTGACCACTGAAGATGGCGCTGCTTTATGTTGTGTGTACCAACAGAGATTATAAATTTCCTAAAGTTTATAGAGGAAATTTACAGAAATAGTTATGCAAGAAGTATAAATCATTCATTGCCATTTTTTATAAAACAATAAATTTACCTTAAATTTTTTTGTGTCAGTTTAATTGTCCTCATATATATTCACCAATAAAAGGTTCCAAGGACTGTCTCCCCTCTACCGTCTGTNAAAAGCCAAAGATGCACTATTATTTGTTCAATTTCAGAGGTTGATAAGATGCCACAGCCTGAAAACCATATTCCAGATAAAACACATTTTAAAATGAAGTAAGGTGTTTTGTGTAAATGGATGATGTGCCTCTGTAAGCTATGTCAGTAGGTGACCTGTGTCCAAGCCACCCAAGTGGACAAGCCATCAGATCCCTAGCACATGTGACCTGCCAGCAACACCATGGTGTGTCTTGAGTGCTGTCGTTAGCTTTCGTAGTCTCTCCTCTGGTTGCCCTCCTCAAAGAAGTGCAGTTACGCTACGTAATGCCACCTAACGTCACGTCACTAGGGTAACGGTGAGCGTGCCCGTACCTGCCGTCAGCCTGCATCATGTCGGTGTGCCCTACTTGTGTGGGTAACTGCTGCCACTCACTTCGCNAGTGCCGTTACGCTACATAATGCCACCTAACGTCACGTCACTAGGGTAACTGCGAGCTTGCCCGTGCCTGCCGTCAGCCTGCATCATGTCGGTGTGCCCTACTTGTTTGGGTAACTGCTGCCACTCGCTTCGCTGCTCCGTGCTAGGTCCTGCTCGTCAGCAATCCCGCCTAAGGCCAGCTACGCCTCCATCAGGACATGCGCTACCTGGTGATCGGTGGCTGTCCCCAACTTCTCTTCCCTTGGAGTTAGGAAGCTCATTGCTCCTTAAACGGGAGTTACTAAATTGTTCCGGGTGGGAGTGAGCGTGGACCGAGTTGTAGCCTGACAAGGTACAAAGCCTGCGGTGGCACAGGAGAAGGAAAGTTTCGGGGGTGGCAGCGAGTAGGGAAGGTGAGCTGGCAAGAAACTGTTGGACTGGAGCTTTGGCAGCTTCGGAAGCAAAGAGGATATTGCCCGAGGTACTAAACAACCTGGCAGATATCCCGGTGCTGAACCTGAGGTTGGCTTTGTGTTCACGCACTCGGTGCGGAGGCCTACTAGCTATTTGGCAGGTAGCTTCCTCTCTCAACTCTGGAGAAATTGTTACATTTTTCCACCTTCCTCTTCCCAGCTAGGTGATGCGGCACAGGGTAAGGCTGCGTTTGAGAATGTGTGGCTTGAGAGTGATACAGAGGGAAAGAGCGGGCCTTTCTGATAGCTGGAGCCTCTCTCTGGCACCACTGCCTGGGGATCGGACCACTCCCCAAAGGAGGGTGTCAATCCACGTGTCTCTACAGAAAGGGTCCAAGAGAAGCCGCATTTCTATTGTTTACTGAGCCTCCAGGAAAAATCAGTGGCAAGCCTGCTTCCCGTCCCTGTGGTGTCCAGAGAAGCGGCACTGCTGCTGGTAACCAAGTCTCCTTGGGGGGGTATATAGGGCCTGGCTGTCAGCCCCGGTGGTGCCCAGGGAACTGGCTCTACCACTGGTAGGCACCCAGACTGAGGAAGAGAGTGATTCCCAGTGTAGAGCTGCATGCAAGCCTGAAGGGCGGATGTATTCAGTTGTGCCCAATGCTGAGAGGGTGGCGGAGTAACTGACAGGATAACAGGTGAGCTAAGAGGCAAAGCCAGGAATGTTAAATATTTACATGCTTATTGTTGAACGCTCATGTACCAGCCTGTGCCCAGCGCAACTGAAGAGCAAGGTTGTGCAGATAGAGTGACCCCGGTAGCAAAGCAGCTAGGCTATCGGCAGACTCCTTAATAGGCAGAGGGGCTGTAACTTGTGGGATATGACTGCTGCTGTAGTATGGCATAAGGCTTGAAGGTCTCGTGGTCATGTGGCAACGTAAGCAGGAGAAGCGGGCAGGCAGTCAGCTGAACAGCACGGTGACTGGACAGAAACAATGGTGAGAGCGTGGGGCCTGTGTAGTAGCAAGAGACGGAGCAGGCATGCGACTCATGAAGCTGTCAGAGTCTTGATGAGAGGTGAGGGCGGAGTGGAGAGATTTGGGAGCTACTAACTTTGAGGTCTTGAGAGCTGATGAGGGTGAAGTGAGGTGAGTATGGAGCGGCACCAGAACGCAAGGGTAGGGGAAACATGAGTGAGATCCCCGAGAAAATCTGCCATCCAGCAGGATTCCCACATGCGAAAATCCAGAAGCGACCCTGCCGAGAAACGAACCCTGTTCACCTGGTTGGGAGGTAAGCAGTCTAACCACTACACCACCGCAGACCCAGGAGGCGAGGGTGCGGCTCGTGTCGCAGACGTAGATTAGGCGAGATCTTGGTGATAAGGAGCATTGCAGTCTGTATGGTGCAGGCGCGAGGCTTGAGAAAAAGTGCAGAGGGGGCTGTGTGGCTTGAATTTATATTATTTTTGTCAGGGGTGAGTGAGGGGTGGAGAACAGTGTAGAGGCAAGAGCCAGCCATCTCATCTGCATGGCAGGGATGCACATTCGTTACCTCTGCCCATAGGGAATGTTCGGAGGAGCGAGATGCAATGACCTTCCTAACACAGGTGTGCATGCATTGCGGCCATCCTGGGTTCAGGTGTGGGGGTCCTACGCGCTGGTAGGCACGACCTGCTGTGGGTGACGAAGGCAACGTTGCTGGGGTTGGCAGCAGTGTCGCATAGTGTGAGAAGGGCACAACTAAAGTGGTGGCACATTAGGGACACGGACGTCACTCGTGATGCGTAAAGGCCATCGGAATGGAGATACAGTAGTTACCTGTCAGAACACACGCACTGGGCAAGGACCACTCCCAACTACAAATGTAAATCCTGTTAATGTGGAGTGACCTGCTTCCCAGTTTGAAGGGGAAGGGAGAAAATGCAGCGGGCCGAGACAACGTGTTGTGCTGTGCAGGTTAGTGTCGGAGACGCAGTACGCAGACACAGAGGTCGAGGAACTACTGAGCATGCTACGTGAGTCGGAGCAGCTGGAGGAGCAGGGAGACATCCTGCAGTACCTGGTCGACACGCAGGGCCTCTCCTTCAACACTGGTGTGACAGACGCAGGCAAGCCCGTCATTGTGAAGGACTTGGTGAAGGTCTTGTACGAGAAGGCGTGCCAACAGAAGCTGTGGGGGTTGGTTCGCCACTCGGCGGGCATGCTGGGCAAGCGCGTCGAGGACCTGGCCAAGGCGGTCACTGACCTGCTGGTGCGACAGAAGCAGGTGGGTAGCGACCCTCCTAGCCTACATCTCGGGCCGATTCCTCTTGCACCTCACCTTACTCGTGCTTGTCTGTTCGCATCTGCCTTATTCATGCTCTCCTATCTTTTCTCGTTCTTTTCTCATCATCCTTTTCTCTTCTCATTCTTCTCTTTGTGTTTATCTTCATTCTCTTTATCCTCATTCTTGTCCTTATCCAGGTTGCTCTCCTCATTTGCCATCTTCATCCTTCTCTTGCTCCTCCTCATTCTTCTGTTCTTCCTCCTCCTCTTCATTCTTATTCTTGTCTGCTTCCTCCTCTGCCTTTGTGTCATCCTCCTCTTCCTGTTTGCCCCATGTTTCCTTGCACTTCTCCTCCTTCACTTCCTCATACCTCTTTATCTTTACATATGTCGCTAACTCTGGGTAATGTTTAAATTGACGTCTAACTCTCTCCAGGGAACTAGGAAGCTGCACTCCTTTAAGTGGTAACTGCATGCTGGTATCTGAATTAACCGTCAAACGACAGATGGAGGTACTGGTCTTGTGGTGGGCCTGGTGGGAGTCTTCGCAGGGACATATCCGCGTACTGGTGTGCAGGCTGGGCGACACGGTGTGGAACGCCGAGGTAGTCTCCAGACTGCGGGCATGTCGTGGGACCAGGAAGTGACTATCTGCTGTTGCTCAGGCAAGGTCGGTGGCAATGGTGATAGCTTCCAGGGGACACGTCTCTGTATCTGAAGAGTGCCGGAGGTGCCATGGTAGTTCTGTTCCACGAGGTGGTAGGTGCGTGGGCCGTTCACCTCAACAATGCAGCCTCCTCCCGCTTGCTATGGGACGCGTTAGGCCCTTGCTCCTCAGAATGCCTGGTTTCGTTTTGGCATGGAAACATTTGTGATGGCAAACAACTGTTGCAAGTTAGTAATGTTATGTAAAGGAGGACAAAAATAAAGCAAGGCGAATAAATTAATTATTATAGGATGTAACGGGCGCTGAATAGAATCAGGCATGGCTGTTTGTAAATCATACTATATGCTGTTTCAGGGTTTGTACGGTTCTCAGAGGTCCTTAAAAGAGTCCTTGGATTCCAATATTAATTTTAAGTCCTTAATTTTTTGATAATTGCTTAAAGTAACAATTTTTTTTGCAGACAGAAGATTTACATTGATTATTTACTTAGAGCCATATTTATAGTTGTGTGGTTGTGTGCAGAGAAGTCGAAGAAACTTATTACGACATTAACAATTTTGTATGTAAAATATTCACTTAGTTATCATCTGCTCACATAATAGTGTCCAGAAAGTTAGTATTTTAAGTAATAGGCATACCTAGACTCAAACAAAAATCAGCTGACCATATGGTTTGTAGTGCTAGCCACAGCGGGCCTAGTTCCTCGCTGTGTCATAGTGGAAATACGCTATCATGTTGGTACTGTTTGTGGAGCATGTGTTTCAAGCAGCACGGGGGAGGAATAAGCTGGAGTGGTTCACCCTGGAGGAAGTGACTCCTTGGTGCGTGTACGGGTGAACCCTGCTCGGGTCCTTATCAGAGGGGCAGAGTGTCTACAGCATGGTCTGCTCGGATGTACACATCCCAACTGGCGATACTGAAGCCTATAGCAACTCAGGGAGAGAGCCCCCTGTTCTTCCTAAGGCATAGGTAGTGAGCGACATGACCGCCATGAAACGCCTCTCTCAGAAAATCACAGCATTCTCCACTGAGACTACGATGATACCTGGACGAGCGGCGTGACGTGCTCGGAGTCCAAGCACAATGGTGGTGTCGAGTGTTCCATCTCCTTGAGCCTGTGAACCCGAAGATTCTCCCTTCCCTGTCCACACCGGTAACCAGGAAGGTGGCGCTACCTGCCAGCAACCAGTATACAAAACTTTGACGAGAGGTGAGAGTGTCCTTCGCAGGGTACGGTAGTAGTTCTCTGTTTTGAAACAGCCAGGCATGAGCTTGGAAGCGCGTGAGCGGGAAACGAGGTACTGAAATGGGAAACAAACGACTGGAGCCACTGAAATAAGCAAGGAAGATATGTGCTTATTCTGTCTAAAGATGATGCAACCCGGGCTGAACAAGTGTCTGAAGGACAAGGTACAAATTTGCTAAGCGGTATACAGTGGCTGCTGTAGGGAGAAATGTGAACAGAATCCAGCTCAGGGTGAAGGTGACCCCAGAAAACACAAGTCTGGTGCGGACGCGCCACTTGGGGCAATGGCCTGGAACTCAATTCAAACAGAAACGCATGTAATAGCAAGTAAGCGGACTGCATTGAAAAACACAAGTAGGTAGCTAGCCGACAAATATTTAAGTAAGCAAACTAAAAAGACAGCTGTGTATGGCAGAGTTCAGGCTGTAGAACGACTCCCAACGAACTTCCTATGATTATAAAGCGGTGCAAATGGCATGTGATACAACTGGTAACGCAGAGCTCAAGCTGGGGAGAGAGTTCTGGTGAGCTGCTTCGATTGTGGCATTTGGGGCAGTATTTAAAGGGTCCTGAGTGTGTGGTGAGCAAGGGATGGAACGAGATAGTCAGCTGGAGGGGGTAACCACCCCCTGCACGTGGCCGAGATGTGCCTTCGGTACCTGCGTAGTCTGTTCACTCTCTGCCGAGGGGGTGGGTCCACCCACTTTCAGGCAGGAGCATCAAGGCGAGCAGTTTGCCAGCCACCAGGCATGAAAATGTGACTGGACTCAGCGTCACAATTGCATACGGGGAGCAAACGCAGGCGGAGGCTATAAATGGTCATATGACTGCACTTGTGACGCACCACACAATTTAATTTTCCTCCCAATATCCTAGTCATCGTACTCCTTGTCCATTTTCTCTCCAGCCTCCATTTCTTAGGCCTACCTTTTTTTAATTTCCTCGTCCTCATTGTTCTCATTCCTCTCCTTTGCCGTTGTGCTCCTGGAATGTTGTAACAGCGTGGAACTGTGCTGTGCTGTGGTGTGAGTGGCCGTGCTGTGTCGCAGGTGACGGTGGGCATGCCGCCCCACAACGAGCACACCATCACGGGCCCACTGCCCGAGTCAGAGCTACGACAGCTCATCCACCAGGCGTACGGCGACGACGACAGCACTGCCATGCTAACTGAGGTACGTGTGGGCCAGGCTGGTGGCTAGTAGCTGCGTCCGTGTGCGTGGTGGTTGGCGCTCCTGACGCACGTGTGTGCTCTTGTGGCAGGAGCTGCTGGTGTACCTCGCTATGTTCATCAGGACAGAGCCTCAGCTCTTCTTCGAGATGCTGCGCCTGCGAGTTGGCCTCATCATACAGGCAAGTGTGTCGGCTTGCTTCCGTAACTCTCGCGTTCGTAAAAAAAAAAAATTGAAATGAAGCCTGCAGTATATGGCGAGTTTCAAGTATTTTAAATTATGCACTTAGGGTGAAGAACTTATGGAAGTGTAAATATTTTCCTGTTGTGCCAGCTGCTGCTCTAAGAAGGCCAACAAAAAATGTGAACTAGTGTTGTGCGTGTAGGGATGAAGTGAGGCTGTGCGTCGTGCAGTAACAGTGACGGTCACTGCTAGCACGCTAAACTGGTGTTGATGCGTGTAGCTGGAGAGCGTACAGCAAGGAAGTGTGTGTGCAGGTGATGGCGACGGAGCTGTCGCGCACTCTCATCTGCTGTGGGGAGGAGGCCTCGGAGCATCTGCTCAACCTCTCCCCATTCGAGATGAAGAACTTGCTGTACCACATCCTCAGCGGCAAGGAGTTCGCTCTCAGCAGCGGTGAGATTGCCTTCCTCCATTAACATTGGTTTCTGTTTTCCAGCATTTTGCAAAATCACTCCAGGCAAATGCTTGGATGGTTCCTCAATTCAAGCCCTGGCATATTCCTTTCCATTTCCTAAATGTCTAGTTTTCCCCTATCAAGTACCTGTCGCAGTTTGGGGCACACTCGGCACATAATAAATCAAAATTAGGTGCATCGTTCTCTTTCTTCAATCATGATTGCAGGAATTACCATTTGTGGAAGTACCGGTATATGCTTTTTAAGATCAAGGCAAGTCTGAAATACGTGGGAAAGCTGGGAAAAAGGAAGTTTAGTCTCCGTGACAGTTTATTAAGAATGATTATATTAATTTGAAATATTGTAATTATTACTGAAAAATTGAGTGAATTTATATTTTGTTGTTTGGAAATCAAGGTTTGCAGTCAAATCAGTTTGTCTTTTGCTGAGCTGTCACAGTCAAATTTGACAAATGTATTTAATGTTTGTTCGTTGGTCAGTCTTTGGTGAAAGTAGTAACCAATTGAAAACTCAACTTAATTTTTATCTCTTTATTTTTAGGTTGCTTACTGTTGAGTCTTTTCAGAAAAGTATTTATAGGGAATAATAATATATATGGAAAGAAGCAGAAGTACTTACAGTGTATTAAATGTCAACAGGCGCACACACAAAGAAGGACGACACATTTTTAATGCGGTTGTGTGGTCGCAACATTTTGTCATTGGGCAGCAATTAAACTGGCCTAGCTAGCAAAACGTCACAACTGTGTGAAAAAGTGTTGCCCTTGTGTGTGTGTGTGTGTGTGCATGCACGCACGTTCTTGCACACGTGTGCATGCATGTTTGCAGGGGGGGGGGCACGCACACCTGTTAACAAACACTAGATCGTGAGTACTTGTGCTTCTGTCGTTTTATATATTATTGGTAGCCCAGTGGACTACGTATCACAATTAGTTTCTAAGGAATAACGTTAGCTAACAAATTACTACACAGTTAAATAACAGTGTAAAGTTTTGATTGTAGGAGTATGTATTTTGTAGTGTGAGGAGTTTGCTGTAGTTCATGGTTGCACCAGATGGTAGTACTTTGCAATCACTGTGGCTGTTAAGGAGATGTATTGCCTCTTGTAAAAGTATTGTGTGCCGACATCTTTGTGTGCCAGGTTGGTTACCATATTGCGACTGTGGTCCCCTTAAAGGGCACATGGATAGTAGCTAAAACCTTAATGGGGCATAGACTGGATGTAATGGCTGTTAACGTGACTAAATATTGCGATAGCACTGTTCATAGAGTACATTTGGACATTTTTTCAGGACATGTTACGACTAGAGCAGCGAGTATTTCGCGTATTGTTTTGGCAGCGGATTAGCCTTCACAGACCCGGTATACACTCGAAACACTGTCATTTGTTTATACCGGTACTTTTCTGAAATCAAGTGAGGGCTTTCGTACTGAATTGTGGTCCATGGACCTCTGGGCGTTATTGAGTTTGTCCACGAGTGAAATTAATGTAATTTAATTTTCATTTAATCATAGTAATTGTGCTGTAATTGTGTAACTGTTTTCTTATTAATAGAGCTGACTTTTTGCAAAATTTGTTGTAAACTAAACTTTACATTGTAATAATTTGTACAGAGTGAAACCTTTTTAATACAAAGTTGTCTTGTGTCCCAGTGGAATGAGTTGGGGTATTTAAAGTTAATTTGTATGCTTAGTGAAAATTATAATTGTTAACTTTCATTACATTGTAATGTCAAGTGGAGTAGTAAAACAAAGTCATGGTGGTAATGAAAGTATTTCATTTCCCAATATTCTAAATTACGGAGTTAAACATTTCACTCGCAGTCCTGGGCGGTTCCTCGAAGGAACTGCGCACTTGGTCGCAAGTAATGGCGTTGCTGGCTTGTTTTTAAAATGCTGAAATTAGTCTTGCTTTAGAGAGTGTGCAGATGCACAGAGTCTGTAATTGTTTTTGTGGTTTTTTAGTGAGCGGCGGGAACTTCTCGGTGATCAGCCGCGACCACAGCCGAGTCAGCAGGGTAAGCAGATGCCGCCAATCTTATGTGATTAGCCTGCAGGTATTTTAATTATGAGACTGGGTGGTCCCGGGTTCGTATGGTCCTTGGATTTTAAATGTTTAGTTTCAAGGCCTTGAAAAGCCCTTAAATTAAGCTTGCCCTTGAAAAGTCCTTAAATTATGCTGGTCCTTGAAAAGTCCTTGAATTTTTAGGTCGTGATAGAAAAAAACAACATGAAATTATCTGTGTGACTAAAAAGTACAAGACGTATTTGTTGTAAGAACTAGTCTGTATGTTTCCATTATGGTTTTGTTAACCGTATTGTAAACGTGCATGCGCAGTTTGCTGTCAGAGGGTGCTAAGTGCTACAAAACAACTCTGACGAGTGAAGAGGTCATCTTGTGGCATTTACAGCATGTAAAGTGTATGAGCATGTAGCTACATGCTTTCAATGGTCATTTCACATATGTGAAATGGTTGGAACTGATTGTAATATGAGTTTTCAAATTAGCCGTTGTAATTAAATTTTAAATCCTAAGGTAATACTGAAAAACTGATTGCATTAACTAGGCATTGGCAATGGTAAAATACCTTCAGATTTCAAATCCTTTTTAAGTGTTTTTTTTTCCCAGGAATACTAATAATATTTTTAATATTTCCCCATAAAAATTTTTTGCGTATGAATTTCAAATGTGTGATTTTATAACTTTAAATGTAAAGTGGCACAGTAGTCTTTTACTAGCTAGTTGTTATGTTAGATAATTTAGTCTTTGAAATTGTAATTTTCAGTAATTTTTGAAAATACATGTATAGTGTCTAACAACCCTGGCGGTTGTGTGTAAGCTGTCTTATCATGTACAATATACAATCTGAAATGTGGGCGAGCATGGGATTCTAATATTTATTTCATTTAAACAAAACTTACTAACATCTCAATGTCACGAAGTGTGCACTTGGAAAGGTACATACGTAGCAAGTGCAGTGTACATTTACCAATAATTCTTATGGAGGTTATAGAGTATAAAGCAGTAAGAAGGGAACAATAGCTGATAGGGATATAACAATCACCTGCCTAACGCGTCAGACTGCACAACCACACACACAAGATGTCGGAGGGCATACTGGGCGCCAGAGGGCAGAAGTTGAGGTCGTGCGGAGGAAGAGTGACATTGTCGTCTTGGCCTACTGCTGTTTTAACAGTCACTCTGGAAATATACTATAATTATGCTGAAGTATACTGGAACTTCAAATCACCATTTCAGCGAAAACCCCGTTTTGAAAATATTCTCAACTGAGGCTTTTCCAGAGCAGCCAATAGCAGCCAATGCTGCCGTTGTATTTTGCTGCCACTTCCCTTGTGTCACTTTTTAAGAACCAACGTCTAGTGTATTCAGCGTAGGCTTGAAATGATTGAACGTGCCTTGCTGAAAATGTATTACACTCAATGTCAGGACATGGAAATTAATTTCCTACATTTCTGCCAACTTTATGGGATCACCCAATTGAGCATGCGGGTAAGATATAAGTAGTTAAGGGTAGGGATAATGTTCAGAGGTTACTAGTGAAAGTGGCGGCGTGGTGTGCGTTCTGCAGAAGAGCCATATCGGACAGCTTCTGGGTGCGGAGGAGGAGGTAGAAGAGACGGACAACGACCGTCAGGGCCAGTGGCTGCGCAGGAGACGGCTGGACGGCGCTCTCAACAGGGTGCCGCGCGACTTCTACCCCCGCGTCTGGGCCGTGCTTGAGAAGGTAGCTACAATCCTCCCTGCATGTCTACCCTCCCCATTCGTCAGACTCTTCGAATAGGGGACTAGACATTCAAGTGACATTCAGCTATGTTAAAGATAATTTCAAATACCACCGAATGTAATGTGTAAATAAGGTGGAAAAGTTAAACTGCATCTACCAGTATGTAATTTGGGATCCCCATAAACTGAGATTTGCAATTTTACAAGTGTGTTACATCACAATAAAAACAATTTTTTAAATGTAAATTTGTTGCAGATATGCTTACATTTTATAAAAAAAACAGTTCTCAGTGGTTTTTTTATGAAACTTTTAACTTTTCTTCAAATGAAATGGGTTTTCTGTCAACACATCAAAACGTTGTCATTCACCCTTCATTCCAGCCAGGGTGCAAACCAAATATATAAGGATTTCTTTACATGAATGAACATTTCAATGTTTTATGATACTATTTATCAATTAATTTAATGGTCTGAAGTAGCAGCGAACTTAAATGACATTATTTAAAATTTGCCTTATGGAAATTGTAACTGGTTTAAAGTTGTTACTGTATATATTGACGCGTGACGTCTGTGATTGATGGGGACGTCACTGAAGGACTAGTTTTAAGCGTATCGGTCAGAGACATGGCTGGCTGTCAAGGTTGACTTATGGTTTGTTCACTGGAGCCCGCCCGGTATACAACCTGGGGCACGTGATTTGGCGGCTTGGTACAAAGTCTGGAGTGTGCCAAATGACTTACGTATTACCGGCCTGCACACCGCAACTGGTTTACCTTTGACGGGCGTCGCCCGGGGTAGCTCCTGCCTCTGCTTCAGCTGGGGTTGGCTCCTGCTGGAGTTCATGCCCAGGCTCAGGGCGAAGGTGGTGCTGCGATGGACGATGCAGGTAGAGGCCCGAGGAGGGCTGCTGGCTCGGCTGAGGTGGCACCACGATGTTTGTGAGATCCAGTGGTATGTTGAGTCCTTGGTGGTGAGTGACGATGACGGGATGTGGTTCTCAGGTGGTCTTGAATGTGGGCTGAAATAAGGAGTGCGAGGGAGCTGGGAGGTGAGGCCTCTCCAACTGTCTGGTGGCTTGAGCTCGCTCCTGGGGTGTTCACTGCAAAGTGCAGTTAGGGCTGTTAAGCTTGGAGATGGTAGCTGTCTTTCTAAAACGCAACCTGGTACCACTCGTATGGGTGTAAGGCATGTAGGTAGGTTCTATGGTCGGCCACGCAAGAGAGGAGCAGACGACGAAGTTCCCTAACTAAGTGTTGAGCCAAGCAGAGGCCGGCGCCAACCAGTCGTACCCGAGTGCTCTAACCGGCGACAGTTCAGCACGGTGGATGAGTGAATGGACTGGACTGACTGACTCACCGCCTTGTGGTTGTGACCTAGTGGTTGGGACTCTACCGTACTGCACACCAGGTGCACAGTATGGGTGGCCGTCTAATGTGTGTGTTTGCGACGTACGTGCGCCTGGTTAAGGCAGCCCGCAGTCCTACACTAGGTTCGGGAAATAGGTTGGGAATGCTGCGGTCTCATGCTCTTCCCTGGTGGGCTGACATCTACGGAAGTTGGAGTTACAATCACCCTTAGCAATGAGCACTCGGAAGTTAACAGTAGGCGTGTTTATTCTGAGAGGAATAACACTGTGTCCCATATTAACTACTAATTTACCAAGAACTGGAATGGGAGTCAACTGTAAAGGGGACCTGGGTCTGAACCAACAAAGCAGATGCGGCTAGGTAGCTATTATACTGACTAACCCTAACTAACTCGATGCTTGTTGTCCAGAAGGGTGGTGGGTGTAGAAAAAAAGGTGTTGACTTCTTCGGGGGCTTCTGGTGAAGGTCTTGAAGAGCGTCTGGTAGGTCGCGAAGATGTCGGTGTTAGCAGAGAGCTCCAGTACTGGAACTGGTGGAGCAAGCTGCTGAGAATGAACTGCCGTTCTGCGGCTGTGCACGGACATATACTCCACCTGCCCGTGGGCTCTCTGAGGTGCAGGGGTGGCGGGGTGAGCTTCTCCTCCCGTGGGCCAGCTGCGCTCTCTGGTGCCATCTCTCGGGCCGTGGCGAAAGCAGGCATCTCTGTCATGCGGGGTTGCATCTGCGGTATGAGCTTAGACGCTTAACTGGCAAGCTAGGCTGGCTTCTGTCACATGAGAGGGGTCGGCATGGCATCTGATAATAAGCGAACTAGCTCGGTTGCCTTTGTCCGTGAGTGCCCCCGCCCCGCATCTAGGGGCGTGCTGGTAGACTCTGGATGCAAGTTGTTTGAGGTTCATACCCCGCCTGGATTATGTGATTCTGTGTATAGATGAGGTGAATCGTGTTTGTGTGTGTGTGCATGTGTACTGGTGGGTGTCTATATATA
>NQII01000645.1:80354-127022 GCA_002778355.1 Clitarchus hookeri
TATATATATATATATATATAGACACACACATACACCAGTACGCATCAATATATTAGTATACTTTTATATTAATTTTTATGAATATGGTTTAACTAAAAAGTGAAATTTTATAATTTCATGTAGTGATGTTATTGTTTTTAATGTTAATTTTTTTTAATTGAAAATTTTGTTTTTTAAATGTTAAAAAAAATTGCACCAGAATCACCTTTTTTATATTTCCCATGGTAATTGTAAGCTATGTACATTGTTAACAACAGATACACAGTTTGGTATGTGTTTCATGTAATGTAACAAGTGGCGATTAGATGAAGCGTGTATGTAGAATGAGTAGTCTGTTCTTATGTTGTTTAATAGGACGCATGTGTTGGTATGTTGACAGTGCGAGGGCCTGGCCATAGAGGGACGAGTCTTGCCACAGAGTCTCACTCAGGAGGTAAGTCACGTCGCTGCAGTCTGCTTCTGTCTGCACAGTCTCTTTCTATTTCTTATTGGTGCCACACTNGTGTTCTTATGTTGTTGGTATGTTGACAGTGCGAGGGCCTGGCCATAGAGGGACGAGTCTTGCCACAGAGTCTCACTCAGGAGGTAAGTAACGTCGCTGCAGTCTGCTTCTGTCTGCACAGTCTCTTTCTATTTCTTATTGGTGCCACACTTACCCTCCCCCCTTCTTCCTCTTCACAAAACCATTTTTTTCTGGCGTACAATTGTAAAATATAGCAAATTTGCCAGCGTTACAAATTTCTTTAGGTTCATAGTGGTACGAAATAGGTTGCTAGTCGTGTACTTGATCTTTGGTTACACTCTGTAACTCACCTGATATTCGATGTTACAAGATTTCTCTTCTCTTCATGAATCATTGTAGTCAGCAGTTGCCACGCACAAACTCAGGTTCTAATATCAGTTTTCAAGTTACCTGCCATAGTGTTACTCATTTATATGTTTGTTGCGTGTGACCTTGACCATAGAGATGTTCCACGGTCCACATTTACATTTGATTAGTGTTTGCTTTTCCTGCATTCCCGTTTGCTAGGGGTTAATTTTTCTTATTTTTTAAATGGATAAATTTTTTGAATTCATCTGCGTTTTGTTTATATATATGTATACACACATATATATATATACACACACACACACATATATATATATATATATATATATATATATATATATTAGGGATGGGTCGAATAACCAAAAATGTCGATTCCGGTTCCGGTGCCGATTCTACAATTTAAATATCGGTTCCAGTATTCGGTTCTATGTATTTTGAATACTTGCCTTTTGCTTGCAACTTTATTAAACCAAGGCAGGTAAAATTCATTAAATGTTTTATTTAACCGTTATATGGAAGAATTGAACAATAACAAAGTGTGAAGATAAGTTTTAATGTATACAGATAAACTTGTTGTATTAAATTTATTTAAGGTTAGTAAATATGTAAAAAATTATTCTTTTTTTACATTAATATGTGGTGATTGTGATATGTTTGGAAAATACTTTAATTAAATAACTCGTGGCCCTCAAACCAAAACATTGTAGCGTGCTGTATGATGGTAACCTACAAAAGTTCGGTAAAGGAAGTCAACAGCTGTGTTGGGCGGCCGGATTTCTTATCTTTTTTTGCTTCTTTTATTGTGTCCGGGATGGCCCTTTTTTTTTTTTGAGTCTTTTACACAGTGACTCCCTGGTTTTTTTTTGCCGTGCTGGAACGTGACACCTAGAAAAAAAAAAGTCTCTCCTTCCTCTCTTGCTCATGGCCGCGGCCATCTCCTACCAAACAAAGAAGGCTTGGAGGAATGTATCGATCAGCTAGCAGTGTTGTTTACGGCGGCGGAGGGCTGACAGTTAAGAGAGAGAGAGAGAAGGGAGAGGAGTGTTGATGTAAGAGGGAGAGATGAGATAACAGNGTGTCCGGGATGGCCCTTTTTTTTTTTTGAGTCTTTTACACAGTGACTCCCTGGTTTTTTTTTGCCGTGCTGGAACGTGACACCTAGAAAAAAAAAAGTCTCTCCTTCCTCTCTTGCTCATGGCCGCGGCCATCTCCTACCAAACAAAGAAGGCTTGGAGGAATGTATCGATCAGCTAGCAGTGTTGTTTACGGCGGCGCGGAGGGCTGACAGTTAAGAGAGAGAGAGAGAAGGGAGAGGAGTGTTGATGTAAGAGGGAGAGATGAGATAACAGACTAATCCCATACACTTCCCTCCAAACATCGCCGAACAGTTTAAGACTACCACTCCTTTTTCCGTGTATAGCACGCACCCCAGAAATTTTTTCCTTTGTGTTGGGAAGAAGGGGCGTGCTATACATGAGTAAATACCACAGTTATTTTTGTAACAACAGAGTTTTGCCATTTCTGTGTAGAACCAAGAACCGAGTAATTGTTGTTAACCTAAAACCGGTTCCGAGTCAAACCTCAAGAACCGGTATAAATTGGAACCGAAGAACCGAACCGACCCATCCCTATTAGGAAGTTGAAATGACGACTACAATACTGAAACTTTGCGCTCTGTTGGGGACCTGGCCACACGCTGCTCCGGAGGTGTGACTTAGATTTGGATAAAGACAGAATACAGTTAAGTTGTGGGTCGACACGAATCCAACACATGTCTTGTGAAGTGTGGTAGTTACTAACAGATGTGTGTGTGTGTGATGTTGGCAGATGACTCCTGGGGAGCTGAAGTTTGCGCTGGCCGTGGAGACTGTTCTGAACACGATCCCCCAGCCAGAGTACCGTCAGCTCATAGTGGAGGCTCTGATGGTGCTCACCATAGTGTCGGAGTACAACATGGTGGGCTCCCTGGGCACCATCATAGCCGTCGAGAACCTGGTTCACAAGGCCAACTCCATCTTCCTGGAGGATCAGGTAACACTGGCCTGCCGAGTCTGCCCCTACCTGTCTGTATCAGCCGCTCTGCTTGATGTGTGTTTGACAGAGCACTTAACAGCGGAGGTCTTCAGTAGAGTTGTGCGATATTCGAACGTCTGTATTGTTTTGAAACACATGACTACATCGTATTCGTGCAGTATATCACTCCCAAGCGGTATTGAAAATTAGTGGCAATATACCGCAAAAACAGCTAATATTGGTATTGCCAACAACACACATCACCGCCAACACGCACCGCCAACATCGCACATTGCCAACATTGTATGTAGCTCATATTGTAGTTTGCAATATGTTGCTCTACACTTTTGGACACAATCGCTGTTGATATATATCGGAAACATTGCTTCATGATCAGTATATTGCCGTATTGCACAGCTCTAATCTTCAACGCAGATAGTGTAGAAGCGAGGTAAAGAAGCAGGGATGGAATGCAAGGGCAAATAGTTGGGAGTACACTTAAGAAAACGAACCAGTGAACAGCGACTTCTGCCACATTTTTCTCGTGCATAAATCCAGAATCAGTTCCACTGAGAATCAAACCAGGTTTTTCATGGTGAGAAGGTGGTGTTGTGACTAATACACCACAGCGACTCCAACGCTTAGTTTAATNGCATAAATCCAGAATCAGTTCCACTGAGAATCAAACCAGGTTTTTCATGGTGAGAAGGTGGTGTTGTGACTAATACACCACAGCGACTCCAACGCTTAGTTTAATTCGTATGAGTAAAAGTGAAATGAAAATCAACACGTGGTTCCTGCGTGAGGTAGTGTCGTGTGTGGAGAGAGGAGGCCGGTACTCAGCGGAGCCCTACCTCAGGGGCACACATTTGAAGTGGAGAGGTTTGTGCGGCTCTTAACATCAGGGTCTTCGGAGCCGACGAGGGTGAAGCTAAGGGAGTATGGAGTAGTGCCAGAGTGCAAGGGTGGAGGAAACAGGAGTTCCATGAGAAAACCCACTCACCAGTGGCATCATTTGGCATGATTTCTACATGTGAAAGTCCAGGAGTGACTCCGTCAGGAATCGAACCTGGTTCACCGTGGTGGGAGGCAAGTGCTCTAGCCACTACGGCACCACGGTCCCGGCAGACCTGTCACCCCGGCCAGCTCGAAGAATGGCTAAGGTGAGGCGAGATGGGATTGGAGACACGTGAATGAAAATGGACGGGAGAGCCCCCCAAGCAAACCCCTACACTCCCCATATCTTCTTTAAAGAACTTTTTTACAATATAAAATAAATATAATTTGCAATATTATTCTTTTACTTTCCATGCAGTAAACCTAGTTTTTTTTTNTTTTTTACAATATAAAATAAATATAATTTGCAATATTATTCTTTTACTTTCCATGCAGTAAACCTAGTTTTTTTTTGTAGTGTAGTATTAGACCAAAATGTTTGTTCATTTTTATGTAATTTAGTTTGTGATTGATGGTAACATGCTACAAAAAGCACTGTACCAGTATCTAAACCATGTGTACCCAAATAGTCGTACCTCATTAATACAAACCTGAAGGGACCTTAGTTTTGGCCTTTTGTAATGATGAATTACGCATTAAACAAACTAAAGCAAAAAAAAGAGATAAACATTTTCTTGCTAACAGATTAGTACAAACTGGTANGAGATAAACATTTTCTTGCTAACAGATTAGTACAAACTGGTACATGTATTTTACTATTTACCCAGCACAATACTAGAAATAGTTACTAGTTTGTAAAAATAGTGATATCCATTACAATTTTAATACACATACACTTAGCAACAGTTTTTTTGGTACGTACATAAAAATTGTAAGTACATAAGTTGGCATATTGCTAGGCTATAGTCAATTTTTTGTATCCAAGATCAGGAAATACGCAAGTTTGCTGCGTTAATTTTTCAGTACCACTTAATTAGATCAGCTTGTATTTTTTTGTTAAAACTTTCCGTTGCTAACTGCAAAATAACATTCAAGCATGGATCCAGTCAACTGATGTTAATACACTCGATATTTATTTCACTGGATTGTCAAATTTTTGGTGTTTTAATTTCANTTTTTACAATATAAAATAAATATAATTTGCAATATTATTCTTTTACTTTCCATGCAGTAAACCTAGTTTTTTTTTTTGTAGTGTAGTATTAGACCAAAATGTTTGTTCATTTTTATGTAATGTAGTTTGTGATTGATGGTAGCATGCTACAAAAAGCACTGTACCAGTATGTAAACCCAAATAGTCGTACCTCATTAATACAAACCTGAAGGGACCTTAGTTTTGGCCTTTTGTAATGATGAATTACGCATTAAACAAACTAAAGCAAAAAAAAAAAGGTAAACATTTTCTTGCTAACAGATTAGTACAAACTGGTACATGTATTTCACTATTTATCCAGCACGATACTAGAAATAGTCACTAGTTTGTAAAAATTGTGATATCCATTACAATTTTAATACACATACACTTAGCAAGTTTTTTTTTGGTACGTACATAAAAATTGTAAGTACATAAGTTGGCATATTGCTAGGCTATAGTAGATTTTTTTGTATCCAAGATCAGGAAATACGCAAGTTTGCTGCGTTAATTTTTCAGTACCACTTAATTAGATCAGCTTGTATTTTTTTGTTAAAACTTTCCGTTGCTAACTGCAAAATAACATTCAAGCGTGGATCCAGTCAACTGATGTTAATACACTCGATATTTATTTCACTGGATTGTCAAATTTTTGGTGTTTTAATTTCANTGGATCCAGTCAACTGATGTTAATACACTCGATATTTATTTCACTGGATTGTCAAATTTTTGGTGTTTTAATTTCATTAACATTCCGGTTTTCATGTCACTTTATTTTATTTCCAGATTCTCATGTGACGTAATTTTGTTTCACTTCCTGTTTCTTGTGTGCTGTAGTTTCCTTTCACTACAAATACTTGTGCAACATAGCCTACATTTTTTTAACTTCCCGTTTCTTGTGTAACGTAATCTTATTTCACATCCAGGTTCTCGTTAAATGTACTTTCATAAAAAAAATTTTCTTTTCCTCGTAGAACATACTGTTGGTATGGTCGTACTTCTTTTATGGTTATTAAAAAATAACTTCTTCGCAGATTAACTGGTAACATTATCAGATAATACCTCTCAGGAAAAGCGTCAGTTTGGTGTAACAAAATGGTGTGCCAAACAATTAAAGTTAAGAATGTGACCGCTAGAGCGCTCCCATTACAATGTTTTGCTGTGAAACCTGTTCATCTTTGGTCAAATTGTTTTACACGTACATTTCAGCGATAATTATTATTCACGAGCATGTTGTTTCTGCCAATGAATTTCGTATTAACGGTACGTATACACACATTACCTATGTATTTGTGAAGCCTTGTAGGATTAAAACTTCTTCGTATTACATATTAACCATATTCCATATTAAGCAAACCAGTTTTACATGATAAAGCCCATTTTATATAACGGGATCATCAAAGTACTTCGCGTAAACAAGAATTTGGTATTAAGCAGGGTTGTGTTCATGAGGTTTTACTGTAGTGGATGAACTCAAAATAAGACACACTCACCTCCTTCAGCCCATTTCTCTTCTGTCTACAGAAAAAATTAGTTTCCTACAAACATTTTGGACATGTTTTCTATGAAGCTTTCCGATCTCGGCACTCGAGTAAATGTTCATCACATCTATCCATCAGTGTTGAGACGAACACATTAATTAGGTATAAAAAGGATTTGTTATTGAAGTTGATTTTAACTGCTATGTTTGGTAATAAGTTTTAAAGATTAAAAAAATATGTGGCAAAGTATTTTTCAGAGGAATTCGGCTGTATCGCTATAAGTAGGTATATTCACTTGGTACCTTCGTTCAGTGTACTACCCCACAGAGGTACTCAAGTGGAAGGCAGTCATACTTTTTAGTTCTTGTATACGTTGAATTGTTCTGACCAGAGACCAGAAACATCATTCTGTTAAATTTCCTGTGGTATTCTTTAGTGATTAATTCTGTAATGAAGGCATGTCCAGTTAAAAAATATTGACATTGCTCACTGATAAACAAGCTGAAATAGTCAAACATCCAATTTACAGACACTCGCGCTTCCCAAAAACTTGCCCTTGCGACCAAGTTATCTGTATGAACCGAAACTGCAGAATTTTTGGCCCATGTGACCGCCAGTAAATGTGGAAATTGCGTCCAAACAGCGTATTTTGCTAATTGGGCACACAAAGTTATGTTCACATGTCTCTGATGGAAAAATTATGTATTTTTATTGATGAAATGTGAATTTATTTATGAGGGTAATGTATTCTGAGTAAAATGATACCGTATTTACGCAGAATACAATTCTGAGCGAGTTAAAATTAATGAGAAAGCATACCATAACGCTGCCTGTATGCCTAACAGCAGTGCTATATGGTACGTGTTTACATTTCATGCAAGGAAATGAGATGTTTCATGTTAATAACATGATAATATTTTGACACTTAGACATCTTCACTTCAGAATTGTACTTCATCAATGTATATACACTTAACAGATGCAAAAAGTATTTAAAAAGAAACCCCAGTGTTGTTGGAATCTCTAATAAAATGTTGTGTTGGTAGAAAAGATGCTATGAAACATATTATCACAGAAAAATAAAAGATACATCTGTTAGAAGTAAAGTTATTTTAATTGGTAAACGTGTTTTGATTAAAATGTGATAAATTCTGACTGGCTCAGAGCAATATTTACATGTGAAAAAAGTGACTCTAATGGATAGTACTGCACAACACAATAGCAGTATAAACATTGCAACCTGTAAACAAGAAATTGAATACAAAATATTACAACTTACGTTAAATATATATTTTTTTAATCGTCCTTAAAAGTTTGGTGAAGGAGAATTGTCACGGGAAAATAAAAAGCTTTAAGCTAGTTTTCACTGTTTTCTTTAGCATTTTGTTAACATATGGCAACTGCATTATGTATTTTCCGCCTGTAATGACATGTAAGGCGAGGGAGTATGCCGCTTGGAAAGACATGTGAACTGTGGACAGTTTATCTGCTAACCTTTTAAAACACAGTAGTGGCATTATTGAATCAAGCATTTTCTTTGAATGACATATGGGAAGGAGGAAGAGGACGGTTAGATAAACATTACGAGTGCATGCCTGCATGCATCTCCTCTATACCTAATTTCATTTTTTTTGCACGAGTGTGATGACTTGCCTTTTGCTTTCACTCGTGTTAGAATTGCAATCCAAAAAGTAGAGTAGGTCATCAATAACTGCAGCAAAATATATCCAAAAATGATGAGGTGGCTGTATGAACCGGGGGCTGTATGAACGAGGTTTGAATGTGTTGACCTTATATCTAAACTGGCAGAAAAACATATAATTGATAAGTGCAATGAAACTGTGATTTTTTGTTACTGTATTTTGTTTTACATGTCATATTTTGCAACTAAATTAAATTTTTTTTAAATTTATTTGTCAATATAGCATGTTGTTAAACACTTGCGTGAAACTGTGTCGTAACATGCTGGCACGCACTGCCGCGTGCCGTTGCAGATACGCGCGAACGGAGACGCGACGCTGTGCTGTGCCAAGTCGCGGGACCGGCGAGAGACAACGTCGAGCGGTTCGCTCCTGTGCGGGGGCGCGGCGTACGTGTGCCAGCACTTCTACGACAGCGCGCCCAGCGGCAGCTACGGCACCATGAGCTACGTGGTGCGCGCGGTCGCGTCCCAGCTGGCCCTGTCGCCGGAGCACGCCGAGATGGACTGTGCGCTCATGTAGGCCGCGCGCGTGTCGCTCGCCTTGGGTGGGTGTGTCACCCTGTCTAGCAGACGCAGTCCTGTGCCATACTTGTAATGTTGCCGGGTTGTCACGGAGGTGCATGGTCATCTCTGTTTTCTCAGGCGTTGAGCCTCGTACCCTGTCCGTCTTATTTCTAGCTCTACAGTATGTTTCTGTTTTAGGTTCGTGGAATGTATACCTCTTCCTCTTGGTCCCTGACCTTGCTCTGTCTCCCTGTGCACCCTGAGTGTCAGTCCCCTGACCCCAGACTAGTCTGAGTCGCTGCAAGCGTTCCTGAACTCTCACTAAAGTAGCAGTGTGACCCTCCGCCAGTGGCCGGCTGGAACGGTCGTTTATCGTAGCTTATGAAGTAACCTCCTGGCCTGAAAGTTCATGAGATGTTACAGATGTTGTTAAAGAAATACTTTGAAAACCAATTTTTTTTGTTGATTATGCACAGTGTGTGGAAACCACCATGAATTGTTTTATTTTGCCTGCCATAAAGAATTGAAGAAAGTGTGTTAAAAGCAAATGTAAACTATAAAGTTCTACCCATCAATCAGGTTAAAATTTTATGGTCGCACAAAATTTTAATTGAAACTTTGTAAAATATTTTAAGTCAGAGAAATAATGTAACTCATATAATCATAATTGCAGTAGACCCCCAATTTTATGAGGTGTCACAATTACCAAGAATGATTTTATAAGATCGAGACTGATCAACTTCATCCTCTAAAATATTCAAATGTTGCATTTAATGTGCGTTTCATTTTCTCATTAAATATGCCTTAGATTGTTTTCTGACGTAAAACAAACATGATTTTTAAATGAAATATTATAAATAACAGGCAGAATATCTTCTGAATAAAATAATATCAAGAAACATGTGTACTTGACCTTCCGTTAGCTTCAGAATATTTAAACATTGCACGGCACATAAGTTTCAATGGCTTCTCGCGACTTGGTATGGAAATGTTAATTACAATTAATTTCAGTTGGTAGACGTCGGGTGTACAGCGATGACGCGTGACCTTGCTTCCTCTCCTCACGTGGCTGGTGACTTAGCAGCCAGCACGGCATCCTCGCACCCTGATCAGCCGGGTGACTGGAGGCTGTGGAGGGATGTCCTGGGCTGCTTCCACCATGTCCTCTCCCCTCCTACCAGCAAACCTTGCGTTAAGATGACTCTCATTCTAAAACAAAAGTTTTGATTTTTTCCACATTATGGCATAGCAATTGGAGGAGCAACAACATTTTAACACGTATATTTTATCGCTGGGGAACATATTTTTTAATAGTTTTAATTACAACTTCTTACATTTTGGTAAAATTATTTTATTTTGATTTTTTCCCTCCTCCTCCCTCCTCCCTCCTCCGTCTTCTTCTTCTTCTTCTTCTTCTTCTTCTTCTTCTTTAGTAGTGACCATGTAGAATTGCTACCTTCATCAAATCAATTATCATAAAATCAGGGGTCTACTGTCATACGTAACTTACGACAAAAATAGTTCTTGGAAATAGGCTGAATAGGCTTGATAAAAAAGAACATTGTGCTGTATTAACTTTTTTAATTTATGAAATGTTAACAATTTCTGAAAAATGTAGTTCCAGTTTCGTGTGGTTCTTGCAATACCTTCTTCCTACAGACAGATCTGTGACAGAGATGCTCTAACAAAAGTTTTAATAAAGAGAAATAATGTTTTGAAGCTGTTATTTATTTGTATTTGTGCTTACCTTCGATTCTGTGTTATAAATAATGCTGGAGAATTTTTAATTAGAAAATGTTGGGCAATTCCAGAGTATTTTAAAAATGATCTTCAAACAAATTACATAATAATTTAGAGAACATTTAACAATCGAGGCGACGAAACCATAAGTATAAACGGCAGTCGTGCTTATAAAGTTCGCCCTCGTGCTGCACTAACCGAAGAACTCGCATGCCGGAAATCACGCGCGTATGTAACAATATTCCGGTACTTAGCACGAGAAACTACACTGAAGAGCCAAAAAAAACTGGTACATCTGCCTAATATCTTGTAGGGCAGAAGTGCCGCAAAACGACGTGGCATGGACTCGACTAATGTCTGAAGGCATGCAGGAGGCAATTCACACCATGAATCCTGCAGGGCAGTCCACAAATTAAATCTGCGCCAATTTGAGAAAGGGATGCACTGTCACGTTTAATGATTCTCGTCAGTCGTCGTTTGTCCCATTCTTTCACAATCTTTTTCCGGCCGCAGCGACGTCGAAGATTTGATATTTTACCGGATTCCCGATATTCACGGCACACTCCAAATGTTATCGCTACCTCGGAGATGCTATGTCCCATCTCTCGTGCGCCAACTATAACACCACGTTCAAACTCACTTAAATCTTGATAACCTGCCATTGTAGCAGCAGTAACCGATCTAGCTGCCGACCGCATCGCGTTACTCTGATTGGTTCCATACCTCTGTTATTTGCATACACACGCCTATACCAGTTTTTCTGGCTCTTCAGTGTAGTATTTGCTGGCCGCAGGCTGGAAGTGACCATAACAGCTATGCTACCCTGGAGCGCGCGGAACTTCTTCAGCTGGCGGACAGCGGCACGACGAAGTTGATGTCGTGCAGCGCAGGCCTGCCGTGTGGAACAGTCGACCCGCGTGGGCACTAAACAGACTTCAATGAAGGTGAATAGCCACAACATTCTCGAACTACTAAACAGGAAGTAGTCACGGATCACCGCCCGACACCATGACACAGAAAACATCACTATCAAACAGAAGAAATAGAACACCCTGAGAAATGAAAATAACTTAATGAATGGAGAAACATAAAAATAATTGTGCACTGCATATCTTATTACAACGAGGTCAGTTGCCAACAATGACACAACTACCATGTGCCCACGTTTGTACATTATATTTTACCTGAAATGTGTAGAATACCTACAGTTTGAAGACATGTTGTAATGTTTGGTAGTTTATGACATTCTTCATGCAGGCTGGTCTAGGCCAACCATTAGCAAAGTCCCTTTCGGTCAGCCTTACTCCCTCTTTCTCTGTGCAGTTGGAGCGAACGATGTGTCAGAAGCAACCATTTTGAACGTCAACACACTTCCATCGTATTATTTTTCTGCCATATTCAAAATGTTGAGCGTACCTTTAAACACATTTTCACAATAAATTTCTATGTGTATGTCAACACTGTCTGGATATGGAACTGGACTCACAGTCGTTAAGTCAGTTTCAATGTAACTTGGTATTTAAATATTTAGCGTTATCAGAGTGAGTAACAATCCAACTTTCCTTAAAAAAAAAACACTAACACATTGATTAGGTCTACGAGACAAAGGTATTCCGCAATAATTATCACAATTATAATCAGATAATGCTACAGGAAATTTTATGTAAGGAAGGAAGCCTTAGACATTCCTGTAAGGAAGGAAACCTTAAACATTCCTGCCAACCATACATACAATAATGGCCAGTTTAACACACTATCACGAATATACATAAAATTTTTTGAACAAAAGGGGCAGCGGTGGCGTAGTGGCCAGGGCGCTCGCCTCCCACCACTGCGATCCGGGTTCGATCCCAGGCGGGTTCACTCCCGGATTTTCGCATGTGGTAATCGTGCTGGACGATGCCACACACTATTATTATTATTTTGAAAAAAACACAGTTGATTGTTGTTATAATGATTCAAAGAAATGAATTTTGTTAGTTCTTATGGGGCATTACTGAAGGGATCCACGAGTCCACGCATTTCGTCGTAGAGATTTCTCAACTCGCAGCGCGACGTCGACTCTGCTTGTCATGTGAGAGTGGCTTGCATGAAGATACGACATTGCACGACAGGCGCCGGTTGGAGTCGCCCTTAACGCTACAACACTCCTCTGCTTCACATAACATCGCTACTATGGTAAACTATGCACGAGCCACTGGACAATAAGGTAAATATATCGTTAAAAGCACTGCTCTAATAACAGGAAATCTCAAATGAAATGCAAGAAAAAAAACACTAGCTTCAAACTTCCAGCGTGGAATTCAAATTGAATCGATGGTTGGAAGAGCTCACTCTAGGACCCGGAAGATAATTACTGAGACCGCAATGCCAAAACTACACGAGCGTGCTGATATTCCCCTGGAAGGAGCATATCACGTGTCTATATCCGAGCAATATAACCAGGCAAGGATGCGAGTTTTGAATTCTATTCGTAATTCACAGTCTTGGAGCCTCTGGGAATTTCGCGACTTTAATCAGCAGCGGTCTCAGTTACGTCAGAGCCACTGTTGCTTAATCACCGGCCGGTGGCACAGAGCGAAACCTTTACATGTGTTGTGTATCACATGGTTACGCCATTGCATCTTGTTTATTACTTGGATGACAGTCACACAGGAGCATCTGAACAACTGCTGTCCTATCACAATACTACAACAAAATGTTAGGTGCTTGGAGTCTACTTTGCCTTGAAATGAATACGTTGACTACTTGTGGCTCTAATTATAGCTCACAAATACAAATTTGTAGGTTATAAGTGTAGAAACTTAACTAACACAGCAACAATTTCAGATGCTTAAAAAATAGACATTTAAAACTATAAAATAGCATTTTAAGAATTTTTTCGTTACAAATAAATAAATAGCGTGTGCACCCAGGGCAAGGCAACACCCTCTGAGTGACGGTCTTTCAAGCTGGGACCCGTAGGTGACCGTCATCCCCGGGCATGACATAAATGAGACCCTAGAATGGAGCGGCGCTGGAATGCAAGGGCAGGGGAAACGGGAGTATCCCGAGAAAATCCGCCGGCAAGCGGCATCGTCCAGCACGATTCCCACATGTGAAAATCCGGGAGTGGGACCCACCAGGGATCGAACCCGGATCGCCGTGGTGGGAGGCGAGCGCCCTGGCCACTACGCCACCGCTGCCCCCTCAGTCATGAGGTATTTACGTACACCTGTATTTGCTTTGATTTTTTATACTCGTTTGAGTACTCGCCCCGTTGTTTTTAGCCGAGTTAGTGATTATTGGCTTAAATCGTTCTGAGGAATTTCCTGGTGCATTTTTAGCGAATGAAGACCGTGTTTTCAGCTTGGTTGTGATTTGAGTGATGAGTGAGTGAGTGAAGAGATTCGGGCGGCTCTTAACACCGAGTTCTCGAGATTCGATGCGGATGAAGCGAGCTGAGGTACGGAGCAGCTCCGGAATGGAAGGGAGGAGGAAACGGGAGATCCTCGAGAAAACCCGCTGACCAGCGGCATCGTGATCTGAGTGTCCACTGTTATTGAATCTATTTGACTCAAACAATTTACACCAGTCACTGTGCTGTTATGTGGATGTCTGTAAAAACATAACTCTTATATACCAGATCCATTGTGTGCAGTCATTCCTTGTAGAGCGAATCTAAACATGAAACTTAACAGTCTGTAGCTTTCTTCTACTGTGGTAACTTGCTTGACAAACACATTATCGTCCTTCATAATATCACAATCCAAGGAACCGATATTCCTGAACTCGTGGCACATATCTTCTACTGTGGTAACTTGCTTGACAAACACATTATCGTCCTTCATAATATCACAATCCAAGGAACCGATATTCCTGAACTCGTGGCACATATCTTCTACTGTGGTAACTTGCTTGACAAACACATTATCGTCCTTCATAATATCACAATCCAAGGAACCGATATTCCTGAACTCGTGGCACATATCTTCTGCTGTGGTAACTTGCTTGACAAACACATTATCGTCCTTCATAATATCACAATCCAAGGAACCGATATTCCTGAACTCGTGGCACATATCTTCTACTGTGGTAACTTGCTTGACAAACACATTATCGTCCTTCATAATATCACAATCCAAGGAACCGATATTCCTGAACTCGTGGCACATATCTTCTGCTGTGGTAACTTGCTTGACAAACACATTATCGTCCTTCATAATATCACAATCCAAGGAACCGATATTCCTGAACACAGGTCATGGCACATATCTTCTGCTGTGGTAACGTGCTCGCCTGTATTCGTATGTTTTTACAGCACAGTGACTGGTGTTACTTTTTTGAGTGAAATAGATTCAAGAGACATAATATGTTGGAAGACGTTTGCTATAAATGAGTGCCCACACTGACCACACGCCGGGCGATATGTTGGGCTGGAGTCAAGGATGTGATGCGCTGCCTACGAGACTCGGTAGTGTCTGTGTAGTTGCGACACTCGTGACCAGCTTCGTGCTTGGATTGTGACGTTTGCCGCTCTCAAACCTTGGAGCTAGACACGATCACCGTAAGTCCACACGACCACGTGCTAATCTCTAAGAGTATTTTCTTGGTCACGTCTCTCAGTGAAAATGTTATAAATGCCGAACAGCCCTTACGTGCCAACAATTTTAGCAATATAGCAGAGAGTGTCACTGCAATAAATATTTGGCAACAGTTTTAAAAGTAATGTGTAAGTATAATTTCTTGAAATACGTTTTCCGCTTTGCAAATACTCGGCTCGTCGAGAAATTTTTGATTTCGTTGTCATACTAAAAACATTGTTCCGAAAATAAAAAAGAAGAAACTCAATATTTAGACGGAATTTTTTAGTGATGTTGGAGGATTCTCTAATGTTACTTGTTATATTTGCGAAATGTCTGTTCTACTTGCATTCGCTATGTCGAAAGTAAGGTTCCAGTGGCTTTGTTCACGGGAAATGGGTAAACTGAATATTGTCAGCATAACATTCTTGTGTTTCTAATTTATTAGCTTTTTAAATTACAGGATATTAGTGACTTGTTTAAATACTTGATGGCAATGGTAAGAAAGGTTTCGTTAGAAGAGAAAAAAATCTGGTACGAACGCACACGGTGTTTTTACTTCAAATGGCAGTGACTGTGCCTCAACCCGTATAACTGAAGCAGGCATTTAACCGCGGGTGTTCAACTTTAACGAATTAAGCGTTAACATGTAATATTGCACGTTCACTGCATTCAATTGACGAATGTTTTTGCAGTTCGACAAAAGTTGCAGTAATATATAAAGGGTGAAATCAATTTTTTTTCGTAGTTAAAATTTTTCTGGGACTTAAAAAACTTTTTTATTAATAGGAACAGTTGAATTGTTAGATATTCATTTATTACTTCTATAAACGTTTTACTAATAAGTTTGACCTGATATCACGCATTTAAAATAAGTATCATTTTATGCATACAACAGTTAACACATTCATTTGAATTAAGATTCGCCGACATCAGTTTTTCAGTAAGTAATTAAAAAATCTACAGCTGTGGAAACACTGGCGCGCGCAGCGACAGGTAAACAAAGTTATTGTCCTTTGAATAGCACTTTCTTCTTTCGCGTAAAAATAGCATTTTTTTTTATTATTACGATTCAGTTATTGAACACACATATTATTATAAAACAAGTCGAGACGTAGCAAATGTGAAGTTTATTGTTAGGTTATAACTTATGCAACGTTTATGTAACAATGCTGTCAAGAGACGACATCTAACAATGACTACAGGAGACTTTACTAAAGAGAAGAATGAAGCATCAGGAGTTTCCTTGGCTGCAGCCATCCTCCTCACGTAACAAGTCCCAAACAAAGTCATCTGCTGCCTCAGCAACTACGCTCAAAGATTAAGTCCAAAGTCTTCGAAGTGATAAACTTTTTCAATATGAAATATTGCTGAGGCTGGAGATAAACATTTCGCGTAAAATCCCGGCTATGCGAAGCGCCTCGCTCGCGTGTTATCGGGAAAATATAGTAGCTGCAACCGTAAATTACGTAACGTGCCGAGACAGGATATTCTGGCGTCTGTACGCAAGTTTTCTTATCGTGTTAAGCCTTCCAGAAGGATTAACACATAAATGACAGCGCGGCCTTTTATTGTAAATTATTCTCTTCCAAAAATTTTTCTTTTGCTCAAAGTATGTTTGCCATTCAAAATTCAGCTCATAATGACATACGTGTCACAGATAAATAGTAATGTCATTGAACTGAGGACTGCTAACTGACTAAAATACTTGCCACTAAAAGTATTAGAAAAATATAAGAACACTGTGACCAACTACTACAAATTTGTTAATGGTATTTAAACCAAAGCAGTGAAAGTTGATTTTTTACCATCACATAATATTAGTTGATAAGTCCTTATACTGCAATATTATTTGCGATTGTATGCTTTTGTCGCCATACAGTAGGAATGAATACTTCCCAAACGTGTTGAACCCGTGTGCAGTTAGCTCGCAAACCACACAGCATTAAAACGCCACTCACGCAGAATGGTTTCACTTCTCATCCTGGCTTAACTTCCTGTTAAAACCATGCGATTGCCTACACGTGTTTATAATAATCACGTACAGTTTGAAGGTATAATAAGCACTTTTTTTTTAACTCGGTGTAGTTTTCTTTTCAGTCTGTTTGTTATCCTTCGAAAACCAAACTGGCAAACTGAAAACGCCTCTGATGTAATGACGATAGCATAGATCGGTTGATTGATGGAGTAAAAGTTGCACAATCATATGTCTTACAGTGGTGCCAATTGTCTCTCAGCAGGCAGAAAGTGGAGCTGGGCTCATGTCTGGAACTGCACCGCCATCTTCCTCTCCGCTCTCGGACAGGAGGCAAGACAGTGTGTTTTATTCTGTTCTATGAACATGAAGACACATCTAGATGCGTAGTGCGACAACTGAATCTGATGACGTGGAAGCGTGGTTTATTTTCCGTCAGACCAGTGGTTTTCATATAAATACATATTTCCTTTAGAATTGTTAAACTGCCCCTTTTGCCTTCACTCTAGAAGAGATCCAAAATATAGACACGCCTACCACACCCTGCCAACGGAAATCTCCCTCACATGTGTATAAAATAAAAAGGAGCAAAACTGAGTGATCTACAAGTCGAACATTACTCTTCTTAGTAAGCAATAAGGCACAGAAATGCTTTTCATTGCTTGCCGACAGCATTACTGTTGATATACCGTTCGGCGTTTTGGTTTAAAAAATTTATGCAGTTACGTATATTTCAACCTTTATGAAGCCCTACTGGAAAATTACTTCAAAATAAAATGAAATTAATGAAAGGAATTTTTAATTTACGCTATCTTGCCCGTACAAATTTCAAAATAGAATAAAATGAATACGTTAAGCTGCATCTCAAAAAAATTTCTCGTGTTATTATAATGTCACGAAAAATATTTATTGTAGATAACATTATCCGGCTACAGAGCGAGGAGGCACAGTGGTTAACTTCGGACTCGCGTTCGGGAGGACCTGGGTTCGAATCCCGGTTAGGCCATCCTGATTTCGGTTTCCCGTGGTTTCCTGAAACCACTCCAGGTGAATATTGGGATGGTTCCCTACTATAGGTCATGTCAGATTCCTTCCCCACTCCTGCTTCTCTGAGCAACTAGCTCCGTCTCTAATGACCTCGCTGTCGACGAGACGTTAATATACCTATATATCTATCTACCTATTACGTGGCTCTCCCGTATTTGAACTTAAACTTTCGAGATATTTAAAGTCGAATTAACCAGAAGTTAAACCCTTGCCTCAAGTGAACCAGATGTCATGTTTCAAATAAATTACAACGCGCCACTCACGTGATTACAATAAACACATCAGCTGAAAACATACTTTGTGTCAAACTAACTTTCTGAAATTTGTACGGGCAGAGAGTCGACACACACTCTTAAAAAATTGAACATAAAAAATATAAAATGTCATGAAAATTACAACTTGATTTACACTTTTATCATTTGGCGTGTGGATAACATGGAATGAGAGAGAGACGGTAATCAAAATTGTGATGGACATTGCCGTTGGCTGGGGGGGAGGGGGTTGTATCAGGGTACTCCCGCATAGCCCGTCCCTTCCTGGGGCCTTATTGGTTGCCAGCCTTCACTTATAACACGAACACATATGGCCCTCACCTATACTTCCCACCTCCCTGTAGTGTTACCCCCTCCCTCCCCCTCTGGTTCACACTATGTTGCACCAACATGAGGACGTGTAAGCTACCAGAACAGAACAGTTAGTACGCCGCTGTGCCAGGAACATATGTGAACACGGGTGGCTGAACCAGTATATCAGACTGTCATTGACCCGCTAACTATCTGCTGTAGGGGTCAGTTTCTTAAATTAAATAATAAACCCGCGCTAAAATTACGTTTTTCGTTGTTAAGTTAATACCGTACGCAAAGAAAATTTTGAGTATTATTTTCAGATATGCTTCTAGTAGAATGGTGCAGTATTTCTAGAATTTGTATGATCCGATATTTGCTTCTAAACGATATCAATTATGACGTTAAAATAAAAAATATGGTGCACGTGTATTACGTAAGTTTTGAGCAAAGGACATTTCACACACGTAAATACTTATTGAATTCAATTTCTTAAATTCAATTCATTGGACTAAACAATCCCTTCATTGGCCTTTCAATGAACTACATTCAATAAGCTTTCAAGTCTCCACATGAAAATTCATCACAAATTTTTTTAATGGGACCAGTTTAAAAAAACACCAAAAGTAAATTTTTTTAGAAGTATCTGCGACTCATGCACGACATGAAAATAACTGGTTAAACCCCAAATAATTTTCTTCATTTCATTGTACACTTTCTTTTTTTAAAATGTGCTACCTCGTTTTGTGAGAACTTTACATTTGCGCACACAACACTGTCATTATGAGATTACTTCCATTTAATTATGTCAGACGAGCTGCAATAAAACGATTGCAATTTTAGACTCAAGAAAATATAGAACGTGTTCTAAAAGAAAATCTTGAAGGAGAACTAGACATTCAAGACACCGAAAGATAAAATGGCCGCGATGACGTTTCTACAACGTCATAGAGCATTCAATGAGTTGAATTCAATGAAAATTGAAGATAATTTTTTGAACAATTGGATTGTGGGAAAGGGCCTCAAGCCTCAATACGTCAGTACGAATTTTTCTGCGATATTGCGGTGCTTGCTGGTGTTTATTTTTTTTTAGTCTTGGAACTTGAAGCTCTAATGATGAACACCTTACTCCGCCCTTTACTGTGATTATGAGCCAAGGTGTAGCACCATCTCAGTCTGAGGGCGGGGCATAGCTAGGGGCAGTGATATTTCGCGAAAAGATTTCGAGAAAAGATACAGTCCAAAGCACTGTAGGATCGTCCAGCTTCTTTGATTAGCTAAAAAAATGTTCTGGCCAGTGTTAACCGTTTGCGTACGAATCACGGAGGCTCAGTGTTGGACTTACTTAGTCCTGAGTGGCTTGGTCAGAGACGGACACGGCACCAGCAACCAATGGAGGTATAACAACAGCTGAGGTGTGTATATAGTATTGCAGTCTACTGTGTGCTCCGATTTTCACGCGAAAAGTCACTGGCCCTGGGCATAGCACAAAGGAACGCCAATCTCAGCACTGCTTTCATGCCGGAATACTAACTCATTCACGCCGACTGTACACTATTGTGTACGTAATGCAAAGGAAGTTTATTTTGGCCAGTACTGTACAGTGCGGGAGTCAGTGCCCAAAGTTCTTCCCCGCGCGTAGCTGACACGTAAACCTCGCTACTGCTTCACGTTATAACTTGTGCATGTCACTCATCACCGAACTCGCAACCTACAGCATATGGGTTGTGAAACAGTTCTGTGCCGACTTAAGTACAGTACGTATCAAAAACCTCCTTGTTTGCAACGCTTATTAAATCCATAAATTAAGGTAGGTCTGAAAGAATTAATATAGGCTTAGTCATTTTTGTTTTTCCAATTAGGTGTCAGTGTAATACGGGAAAATTTCTTCTAACAGTATACTGTTCTTCATCATGATGTTAAGAAAATATTACACCCAGGGCTATACAACACTGATAAACACAAAGATATTCGTAATATGAAATATATTTTATCAGTAGTAAAAGTTTTTACATACAAAAAAATTAAAATTAGTAACCCCTCTATCGCCTGGAAGGGGCAGTCGTTCACTAGATAGCTTGGCGTAGCTTTAGTTCCTATGTTCAGAGACTCGCTCACGATCATTCATTGTCAGCTCGAAATATGTAGAAAAACAATTTTTCCTTTTCTCATGAGCTGATGGAAAACATTTCCGAAGCAATGCACTCATGCACAATAATTTACATTTTTAGTGGGAATTTACGCGTCTTTAAGACAAGTGTTTTAATATTTTCAACTTAAACCTCCCCTGGCTTCTTCTCATTTTTCTGCTGCTCTGACTACGAAAGTGGTCAAAATCCCTGATTTTATCCAATTTTAACTCAATCCTCCATTTTCCTCAATCCATTTTCGCCTGACTCTTGTTCGAGCGTAGAATGTGATCTAACTGATATAAACTGGTATCAACTTGTCATACACGCTAATGTGACTTGTGGGTTATAGTGGCATTTTGGAGACCAGTTATGTCACTTCTCTGCGAATGTTATAATTCTACTCACGGCAAAGTGAAAACCGTGATCATAATACATATTAGCTCTTAATTCCGTAAGCATACTTGGCATAACAATGTAGACTTTGGTATCGAATCCTGTAATATATTTCCTAATAAAGATACGTTATCGGTCGCCTGGCTTAACGGCTGAAGTTACACTGTGAGAGGTCTTATTCCTACGCCGTGCGTGGGAAGGAACTAGTGCTTGTATTACGGAATAACTTTTGAAGGAAGATAAGAGTTGTTGGTATGGGGACTGTTATAAATACAAGGTTGGCTGGAAATCTTGCTTGCAGTGTTTTCAAGTTAATTGTTTCTGCCGCGTTACGTTAAGATGCAGCCTGTAATCTCATCCATATTAGCAACGGCTTTTCTGTTCATACCAACCGTCGTTGGCAAGCCTACGATAAGTGTAGAAGATGGTAGGTGATATCAAAACTTTATGCTATTGTCTATAAGAAATTACGACAATTTATATTTTGAATGTTGTTGTATTTCTCACTAAAAAATGTATGTACTTGTTACAAACAAAAATGGTTTATTAATTATTATTTGGAAATTAGTTGCCAAATGTTTTCTTGTAACTCTACAGTTGAAATATTGTATATTACAATACGTTAGAAAACATTCTACATTTTATATGTAACTCAGTGTTTATAACAAACTTTAAGATTACAACACTTGCTTCTCAGAACTCAACATAAATTTTACACATTCCTCACTAAAGTTTTGAGAAATTTACTTTTATTTATTTGTGGTATTACAAAAATTTATTTGGCAACTTGCTTTCAAATAATTCCTTGAAAAAATACAAAACATACAGTGTACTGTTCCGCCATCGTATATATGGAGTTTTATAATAAACATTTGGCAGAATTAAACCATTTACTTTCGTAGTAAAGTTCACAGGAGTTTGCAAACTTTATTTATACAAGAACGGCCTGCACGTTCAATATGTAATTATAATTAATGCCAGACGTAGGTATGTATAATTTACCAATACATTTATAGTGAACTAAAAACTTAATGGTGTTTACAACATACAGATCAGGTGATGTTATATTATTTTATTTTTTCCTTTGAGTTTCAATTTTGAAATTGAAAAGTCCAGTCATCCATTGAAATACGCTCAGATATCTCTGTCTGTTCTACGAACACGTGAATGCGCCTCAATGTTATTTTGATTCTCGTTGGTTGACGTTGCAGTTGATACAAATATAAAATAATTCATTTCTCCCACGTACAGCATAGTTATTTGTTACATGTAAATGTATGTTGTAGTCAATTTGAGAGTGAGTGAGTGAGTGAGTGAAGAGATTTGGGCGGCTCTTGACAGCGAGGTCTAGGGAGCTGATGAGGGTGATTGAGGTGGGCACGGAGCGGCGCCGGAATGAGAGGGCGGGGTGAAACTGGAGAACCCCGAGAAAACCCACCGACCAGCGGCATCGTCCGGCCCGATCCCTGCATGCGAAAGTCCAGTGACCCGGCCGGGGATTTAATCCGGTTCGCCTAGGGTGGGAGGCGAGCAGGCTAACCGCTCAGCTCAGCATGTTTCCTACCGGTCCCTATAAAAGTGGCCCGACACCAAGTGAGATATAATAGTACGCCCACTTCCTGATCGACTCATGCACGCTTGAATCTCCAGGGCGTGACTGAGAAGCGGAAAGAAACACTGTATGAAACATGTAATAGGACAACGTTATCCAATTTCCGATATGTGCGGTGCCCATGACTTAGTAGTTGCTCTAGTAATCGTTAACTAACGGACATTTGAGACCAGAAGTATTTATTTTATCCGCCTTTTCAAGTAGGGCTTTACCGAGAATTATCATATGTATATAAATTTTATATTTTTCTACAGTATTGTTTAGTTATTATTAAAAACCGCGTTTATATTCGTATACCGTACTTCAAATAAATATTTAAATACTGGCTCAAAGTTACGAGAGGTAAAACGAGTTTAAGTGATTTATCTTAAATATTATCTTAATGATTCACTGAACATAATGCAACGTGTTTCTAAAACCGTGGGGACAAACGTAAGCAGTGTATTCCTGACGAAAAAATACGAGACTTTAATGTAAGTACCACTTTTCTCGTCCAATGATTATTAAGGAAGCTGTGCGCGGTTGTAAAATCATAATTTGCATGTCCTTACTCTGTAACGTGGGTTGCCTACCTGGTAAGCAACACAGGTTCTGTTTGGAATGTACAACATGAATTATCTCACAAACTGTTCACATGAGAGTGTTCTGACAAGAGGACCTTTTTTGTTAATGTAGATGAGCTCATTCACAAGTTGTCTTTAAAAATTGCTTAGAATGTAATGTTACACAGTTTGATGCAAACACAGGCTGCCAACAGCCATTTTCAAAAGGAAGGGTGGTTATATTACCTACCTCGTTTTTAGAGGTGTAACATTTCCTTTATACAAAACACCATTCCCCGATTTGTTGCTTAATCACAAATGGTTTCTGATATTTTCAACTGAACGCATTTCATAACTCAAATCTCCCTTAATAATCACTTCAGGGTCTAATGCTAAGGACAACATTTACAGCAGTGATTACTTGCATTTTACTGTGGGTCTGAAGGGAATGAGAGTGAGATAATGCAGTTGTTCCTGTGTCCCACAGATGACTACGTAATGCATCCCAGAGAAGCTGCAGAGCCTTTCATTTCTACAAGTGCTCCTCGCGAGGAACAAGGTGAGCAACGTAACTCTACAAAAAAACGTGTAAACATTCAATTTGTTTTACATACACTTGCCCAGATCCTTGAGTGTTGAAATCAGCGAACTCTTTTTAAATGTGAACGTCCTTGGTTTATTATGGCGCGAGATGGCAATTACTCATATTTACATGCAGTGTGAGAGCACCCCAGACACTACTCCTCTAAGTCAGTAACGTAATAAGATTTTTTTTAAATTATATGCGTACTCTATTTAATAAATAACGTCAGCTACTGCCAAGCAAAAATATGGCTTACAATTTTATACCAGGTGGGGTGCAGAATTATTTATTTTAATTTCATTTATTACATAAACTAATATCGTCATTAGTTGGTTATAAAATGAGCTGCACTTATTCATATAAGTAAAGGGCCTCTGTGTTTGTAAGAAGGAATAAGCCTTGTGTTCTGGAGTCTATGGTAGGTTTAAAGAAATTAAATACGTAACAACGAATTTCAGTTATAAATACGAGTTGCAGAATGGTATTACGAGTTGCAGAATGGTAATACGAGTTGCAGAATGGTATTACGAAGAAAAACAATGCATTACTACTACAGTTGATTAGTCACATAGCGTGATCATATAAAGATCGGTTGCAATAAAAAATTTAACAATTACATATGCATAAAATTAAAGCAAGATAGAGGACATTTTCTCACATTTACCTTTAAATGTGTACTCCTCAGCTCTCTGTTTGTATAACATGACGATATACAACCTAGTACTCGAGCTGATCTATGACTTACGTTGCAGTGAAAAATCCATTAAAACCTGTTCTGGTTTTTTTTTCAGGTAACGAAACAATTATACAAATAAACCAAATATTTCAAATAATTTAAAATACTCAACACATTAGGTAAAAATTTTATATATTTTTTTATGATATACAAACATAGAAACTAGAATGATTTTATTATTGGTACGTGTTGTTTGAAAACGCCACGAAGTATTCACGAACGTCATTGATTGCCGCATGTGGAGACGAAGTTATTTGGAAGGCAAACTTATCATTGTGTCACAACCTACGTAGTTTAATATGTAGATGTTGGTTTAATAACATATTCGCCATAGAAAAAAAGAATTTTCCACGGTTTCTGTTATTATCACGTGTTAAAATTATGAAATTACTGTTTTCAAAACACACACATAATAAAAACTAGCATAGTTTCAGATATTAAATAATTTACACTGCAACAAAGTTTTCCGCGCTCTGGTTCAGTGCGTACTGGACGTCCCAAATTAATGTTTACTCTTTTCAAACATGAATAACAGAGAAAATATTAAAGATAATATGATGGGACTGCTTGTATATGGTGCTGTAAGGACAACGTTGGGTGTGTGCGAATGTCGAAAACTGTTACAAATGTTCAAAATGCCCGCCATCAGCAGCACGATATTGTGCTAGAACAGAACGACAGACAGTAGGCGTGGTTCCCATGCTAGTGGATTCACACGCTGTCACAATCTCGTCCCTCGTGCCATCCAGTGTCCATCGACTAACAATATAAAGACGTTAAGGCCCCCGTCTACCTGGAACTTTTTCCCACGTTTAGGCCGAGAAGCGCGGGAGCGATAAGGGCGACACTGCCACGCGCATCAAGTACGCCATCGCCGCTAAGCGCAAGGCTCTGAACTGGCGTGCAGTGTTCTCGTCGTGCTGCGTGTACCTATGGGACTTTCAGCGGTGACCATATTATTTTATTAGTGGGAAGTCTTTAGGAAGGTTCAGTGCAGGCGCCTATAGTAGTTTTGTATGTATCTGATGCGTGCATTTTGAGCTACAGCGCCTTGGAAAGGCCGTTTTTAGCGGTTTTGGAGTACTCTGAATTGATGTTTCTAACGTACGTGATATTTTGAAAGTACTTAACAGCTCTCGTCTGAAGTGTGTGTTCTTTTCGTAGATAAGTACATTGGACGCACGCTTAATAGTTTCGTTGAAAAACGTGTATTTCGAACACTCTGCAACGCAGTTCAAGCGCCAGGTAGACGGGCGCCTTAAGTCTGGAGATCTGTGTGGGTACTCAACACTTCCTCGTCTGCCTATCCACCTGCCAACAAATGTTTCACCCTGGGGGGACCGTAAGTCTCGATGGTAATGTGGTGGCGAACCGTCGTGCTGGAAAAAAAACAGTCGTTATCTGGGTAGAGTTGGTGAACATCTCGCACAAGTTTTCCTAAGTTCATTAAAAGCTCTTTGGCAAAAAAAAATAAAAATTTCTGATTAATGGTTAAGGCGAAACAAACCATAGCCACATTTAAACGCAATTTATTAACGCAGCATTAGTTTGTTATTTGGGGGGGGGGGGTGCTTAAANNGGGGGGGGGGGGTGCTTAAAAATTGCTGTCGACTGATCACAGAGGCATGTTTAGACAAAATATGGATAACATTTTCTAAATTCTTTTCTGATATCTGACCCCTCTTGCAGATGAAAATATCACTAGTTGGTAAACATGCGTTCTTCAGCAGCACTTAAAGATATTCCTGAATTGATTTTAAAAAAACCGAGCTAACATTTAATAACTTCCGGTGTAAACGAGAGGTACCTATCAAGTTCTCTTGCACTAGGGTTGTCTAACATCCAGCGACTGATTGAGTAACCACAGTTTATTTGCTCTCGACATGCATAATTAGGGCTCGCCAAACAACCAGCAAGGCAAATGAGGTGAGTTGGAACGCAGGGGAATGAAAGTAACAAAGTTCCCTCGAGATCATAGTGTAAGAAACAAGTGAGTTACTTCGAAAGTTGGCGATAGGAACGAGGATGATGCGTGTCGCAGGTTCCGTGTTCTGGAAGAGGAAGGCCCAGGAGGAGATCTACGAGCACCTGAGGACTCGGCACAACTACAACGTGGCGAAGAACGTGATCATGTTCCTGGGGGACGGCCTGTCACTGCCGACCATCTCCGCCACCCGGGTCTACCTGGCCAAGAGGAGAGGACTCCAGTTCGGCGAGGAGCAGGAGCTCTTCTTCGAGACCTTCCCCTACACGGGCTTCAGCAAGGCACGTGCACATTACACAGGGTGTCTCAGTGAGACGTCGACGACGCGCAGCGCGGGGTGCAGAACAACGGACTGAACATTTGACGAGCTGGAGCTATGGTAACACTGCCGTGGAACCGATGTCTTTGTTTATGCGTCGTTCAGGATTGATTGTCTCATTGTCAAAAACGTAGGAAATGTATTACTGAAATTATATACATTTCTTTTTGTTTTGTGCTTAAAACCAACAAAGAAATTTATTGAATTCAGTAACAACACATTTAAACGTCATAATTTTACCACTACGTTAAGACCTAAAACTGCTTTTAAGACATTGCTACCAGCTTGAAAAGTGGCCTTCCAGCTGTCGTCTGTTAAAATGTATGCAGCTAGAGGGGGCGTCGAAGTATTACAACGTTCCGAATAAAGGACGTGCGGCGAAATACAAAATTTAACGAGGAGGACACCTCCATCAACCCCACTAAAGCCCTGGCATTATGGATCACAAAAGGAGCTCAAATTGTCGACCTCCGACTATGTTGCAGAGCGTGCATCGGCGGTGCAGATCGGCTGCAGCACGACGAAGCTCCTCCAGTGCACTTTGACAGGCATGTGCGGGACAACTGCATGCCGCACACACAAATAACGGACTGGCAGAGAAGGGCATGTTCCACGGTCACCAGATCTCGCATCTCTCCGCAGGTTTGTCTGGGGCGCCGTGGTGAATATGAAGTACGAGGCTGCAGTAACATCTGAGGTTCGTCTTATCTTACGAATCCTCACCACGGCTGAGATACTCAGCACACAACCAGAGTCTCAGACCGTGTGCGCTGATCTCTGCTCCGTCGATGTACGCTATGTAGTGAAGCTGGAGGAGACAATTCGAACCTCTTTTGCAACACAAAACGTTATGTTCCTGTGGGATGGTGGAGGTGTCCTGCTGATTACGTCTGCGCCAAGCCGTACGTCCTATTCCGGAAGCGCTGTAATACACTACTAAAAAAAACGTTTTGCACCACCGATATTTCAGAGTTACTAGGTTAATCAACACTGTCTGTACAGAACTCCACGCCAGACTTGAAAAAAATGTATTTTTTTGTAATACGCCGACTGTCCCAGCAAACATTCTTCATGTGCAACCAATTACAGATGGTGCAAAACTTTTTTTTGGGTAGTGTACTTTGAGTTCCATAGCGGCCAAAAGTACGTCGTTCCAGATATGAGTCCCATCTCGTATAATGTTCAGTTCGTTAATCTGTCTCAAATACTGTGCGCTGTAGGTGTTTATTTAAATAATGTGTACATAAAATTAACATGTTTATATTTTATTTGAAATAATGAACTTTGAAAATTGCTATTATTCTATGCTGATCACAACAATCGCCAAAGGAAAAAATTTTTACAAAATAAAACTTATATCAATTTTGTATTACAAAAATACACTTCAAGATTTGTTTGTCTTCGTTGAACTCAAGCAGTTACGACCGCAGTAGTGTAAACAACATTTTTGTGATGTTGCTGCTTTATTATTTCAGTCACGGATTATTTTAGGCGTATTAACAAACTAATGTTTTGTTTGGAATTGTATAAGTATCTGAACAACGCTCTGCCACGTGTAGGGACAAAAAAAAATGTGTTTGTATTTGACGTAACTGGCAGCAGGTGTGTGTATGTGTGATACTGAGGATATTAGTCTGAACTAGGAGTGATGTCCCCCGACATGTGAGAGAATTGCCTTCTTGGACGTAGTTTTCTGCCGCGTGAAGTGTGGATAAATAGCTCCAACTCCCGTGCACTGTCCCTTACCTAGGACACTGCGACTCGAGTGTTGGTTGTGGAGTGTACAGGTTTTCAAGGCCCGAAGGTCAGCACACCCTCCATCCTCCCGCACTGCAACTGTACTCTGGTGAGTAAGACAGTGCACGGCACTTTCTCCTCTTGGTCTCTTCGGGCCATTCACTTTTCTTTCTTGCCGTAACTCGGTATTCTACCGGTTTTCTCTTTAAAAACCTGTCCTCCTCGCCAATCTAAGATACTCCGACTTTTACTCATTAAAGCCTTTACCTAAGTACCCTATCATGGGTCATCAGAAATTCGCCTGTTCCATTTATCAAAATCTTTAAGTCTCCTTGTGGAGTGTACAGCTATAAGGCCGAGCGAGGTGGCACAGCGGTGAGCGTTCGCGAGGGCATGGGTTCGAATCCCAGACAGGCCATCCTTACCACATGCCATCCTTACCACAGGCCATCCTTACCACATGCCATCCTTACCACATGCCATCCTTACCACAGACCATCCTTACGACAGGCCATCCTTACCACATGCCATCCTTACCACATGCCATCCTTACCACAGACCATCCTTACCACAGACCATCCTTACCACAGACCATCCTTACCACAGGCCATGCTTCTCTTATCAGCTTGCTCCGTCTGCAATGACCTCGCCGTCGACGAGACAGCCGTGTGTGCACCGCTGCTCAGTCGAAGGTAACTCCGAGCTGTGCGTGTTGCAGACGTACTGCGTGGACACGCAGGTGGCGGACTCTGCGTGCAGCGCCACCGCATACCTGTGCGGCGTCAAGGCGAACAGAGGCACGATGGGCGTGTCTGCTCGGGTCTCCAGGAAGAACTGCCAGGCCATGAACAACGCCTCCAACCACGTGGACTCCATCTTCACCTGGGCACAGGTACCTCGATACTTACAATACGGCCCCGTCTTCATCTGGCCCCAGGTATCTCAACACATAGAGTCGATCTTCATTTTGAGGGCGGGTATGTGTAAAAAAAAACGCTTGTCCCCATACACGATCAATCCATCTTCGCCTGGGCAAAACACAGGGGTGTAATATCAGGAGGATCTTGGTAAAACAATTACAGTGGCACATCGGAACGATGTAACAGTGACGGCTACTCCATGAGCACCAAACTCTTAGCCATTGGTTCTAATTTAGGTCTCCCCATTCCTCATAGCACACAACCTAGTTGTAGTACAAAGAACCTAGCTGTATTACATAATAATATTAATAATGACGTGTGGGGAGTGCACCCAGGGCAAGGCAACACCCTCCGAGTGACGGTCTTTCCAGCTGGGACCCGTAGGTGACCGTCATCCCCGGACATGACAGAAGTGAGACTCTTGAATGGAGCGGCGCTGGAATGCAAGAGCGGGGGAAACGGGAGTACCCCGAGAAAGCCCGCCGACTAGCGGCGTCCAGCACGATTCCCACATGCGAAAATCCGGGAGTGAGCCCACCGGGGATTGAACCCGGATCACCGTGGTTGGAGGCGAGCGCCCTGGCCACTACGCCACCGCTGCCCCAGCTGTAGTACAAAGAACCTAAATGTAGTACAAATAACCTAGCTGTAGTACAAAGAACCGTATGTTCATCGCCAACATTTCAGGGGACTACCTACCATATTTAAGGAATAATTATCAATGCCATGATTCTCACATCGAAATTCTGGGGGCGACCTCGCCGGGAATCGAACCAGCTTTGGGGGAAGGTGAGTAATCTATCCACTACACCACCGCGGCCCCCGACTGTCTTACAAAAGGGCAGACAAAAGAGGCTCTTATACGTGTGTTTGATGCTTGTAATGAAGACTGCCGGCACACAAAGCTTGGCTGAACTTTATTACGTTGTTTAATAGATATGACGTATTAATCTAAATCCATGACCCACTTACAACTGTTTCTCGACATTCTACACACATCTATATTGGCGCACAAAACAGACTCTTTGGAGACAACTTTGTTAATTGTAATAGATTCTGCCATCATACAAAGTTAAGTTGAAATGTGTTACATGGTTTCGTAAATATAGCGTGATGGCTGAACATTTGTAAATGCCAGCCACCTTGATAATAATTGTCTGATCCAATTGAATCATGTCATTTTATGTGTGCTGCCGTTGTACTACTTATTTGAGATGTGTTGTAGGAATCGATCGATTGTTTCCCGAGACATTATATACAATTTACTTTTTAATACAACTGTATCTCACAATGGCGGATAAAAAACTCTACTTGTAAGCACATTGATGTTTGTAATAGATGCCGCGTGCGTACAAAGTTAAGAAAGTTGATTACATTATTTCATAGATATAAATTTAATACAAAGCTAAAAATAGTTATATTTGACAAATAGTATATGACCTACTTAAAACATTCAGTTTTACATTGCCTGCGGTAACACTACTTGTTAGCCGAATTGGTGGGAATCGGTTTATTATTTCCCGAGATATGACATGCAAAATTTATTGTTTCATGCAGTATACAAAATTGAAGACGAAAGAGAATCTGTGTATAAACATTTGATTTTCTAAATGATACTCGCAGCATACAAAGTTAAGTTGAAATTGCTAAAATGTTTATATTGCTGCCATTTTGAAAATAAGTGTCTTGCGGGAAACACGCCTTTTTTTGCACGGCCCGCTGTGGTACTGCTTTGTTGCAAAATTGGTAGGAATAGTTTGATATTTCTCAACGTATTGAATAAAAATGTGGCGCCATTTACAAAATGACGGTTAAAAGAGACTGTGGTTGGCATATTTGATGCTTGTAATATATACTGTTAGCATACCAAGTTTGGTCGAAATTGGTCAAACGATATGGTAGATAGAGCAAATTATCCTAAAATATGAATGACTTCCATTTCTAAAATAAGTGCTTAATCGATTTAAATAACGCAGTTTTAAATGGTCTATCTATCGTAGTAGTACTAACGTGCCAAGTTCGGAGGGAATCGGTTGAGTAGTTTCCGAGATACAGCCTAATAACTTAATTTTTTCATGCAGTGTTAATTTGCAAAATGGCAGAGTAATAACATTATCCCTTCCTATATTCAATGCTTGTACGATAGTGCCAACATACCAAATTTGATTTAAATAGGTTAAATGGTTGCTAAGATATTACATGCAGCCCTAAATATAAAAATGTCCGCCATCTTGAAAATAAGCATTCCGCGTGCTCGATAACAAAAAAAAAAAAAAACATATATATATATAGTATGGGTACCATATGCATACCAAGTTTGGTGAAATTCATTTCACGGGTTCAACAGTTTTTCGGAACACTTACAGACACAAGCACAGCACCTACACGCAGACAGGAGAATGATCTCACGTGCCTATTTTTCCATCGGAAAATAGGCTAAAAACTACATTAGTTCGATCAGTCACATAAAAAAAAAAATCTTTGACAGTATGGCAGATTTTCGAACGCATTCAAGAAGACTAACAACAATGTTAAATGGAAACATTCGAAGACCGTATTTCGTCGAGAATAACTAACTCTCTTTAGATTTTATCTTAAAATACTGCATATTTACGGCTAGCTGTTCATACGCTTGACACGAAAAACCTTTTTACAAATTGGGAATTGTGCTCGTACTTTTATTTTTTACCTTCATTCAGTGTTGCAGTTTGGCAAACAGTAAGTAAGTCGTGTACTATTTACGTCATTACGTTTTACGTTCTATTTTGGATCCCCAACGTGTTGCCTAATAGTTCAGTCCGGGAGTACCTCTGTTACTTACCGTCTCCGGATACATACTCCCCGCTACAACTCTCGTGATGCACGTTGACGCCGCTGCCTTCGCGACGGCCCCGGTGTGACTGATGAAGGCGAGTGTGTATCCGGAGACCATGAACGTAACAGAGGTACTCCTGGACTGAGCAGTGAGACGTTAACCTCCTATACTCTTATGGTTTCCTAATACTAATGTGCCAGTCACGCCGCGCGACGGTCGTTGCGTCTACAGGCTAGCTAGCCAACAACAGTCCCGGCCCCGGAGCGAGCACCTGGCCCTGAAGCGAGCGTAGCGCGTCTTGGCAGTGTCGCAGTACCTCCTGTACTCTTATGTTTTCCTAATACTAATCTGCCAGCCGCCACTGCTTTATCATTGCTGAAGCTCAGGAGCGTTCGTTCGTTTGTGGTGGGCGGGTTGTCTCTTGGGAGGGGGAAGAGAGAGCTTGACCACCCAATAGGCAACATGCACAATTTTTTGTTGGTACTTGGGTTTCAATCATTTACGTGTTAGAAATGTATTTACAAAGTATCACGATGTAAAAATTGGTTTTGGAGAAGTAATGACTGAATGAAAATGTTACGTTTGAAACGCCCGCCAAAATGCTGAAAGTTGGTTAAAAAAATTCTGGTTTTTGAACGATTTTAGTTCGCAAAAGACGCTGATGGCTTGTCATTTATGTTTTAAAACCGTTTATTAAGTTATTAGTTCGATATATCTTCGAAAAAGGCCGTAGTTTTGTAATAGAATGCTTGAAAAGCGAGCTAAGAATTAGGTTTATGTGGTTGTGAGTTCTCGCGGTAGGCGGGACTTCATTCGACGCTCAAGAGATGGCAGCACTGTCGTCTTTTTACGTCCCTCATGAAGTGGCCCCGGAGCGAGCACCTGGCCCTGAAGCATAGTGCGTCTTGGCAGCGTTGCAGTAACCTCCTGTACTCTTATGTTTTCCTAATACTCGTCTGCCAGCAATGCCGACCGGCGGCCGGCTGAAGAGCCCTCGAAGTGGCCCCGGAGCGAGCACATTGCGCTAAATAAATAAAGCGCGCATATAGCAAGCATTATTATTAGATAGATGTAAAAGAAAAAATTAATTTTTCCATTATGTCATAATATTAATTAGAGTAATTGTGTAAAACAATCTGCTCAATAAAATTTTACGACCGAATAAAATAAGAGAGAAATGGGAAATTTCAAAAAATTACAATTATCCCATTTGTTTTTATGCGAATAGAAAATAATTCTGTGCACAAACAAGAACTACGTGACTGCCTGAAGCACGGGCAGTGACACTGAGTATGGCCGGACCGTGACCGTGACTCGAGTACTAGTTAGTAGTGACTGTGACTGCAGTGCGAGCAGGGTTGCTGGACAGTAAGAATGAAGGACTTCCACAGTGCAAAAGGAGAGAGAACATTTCATTCAAAGGAGGACAGTGCAATTTTATTAGTACTACAAATTATTTACACCAGAGAACTTTGCATTACATTTTTCCCGTATTAATTAATATTAAAAAATGCAAAAAAAAAAAAGTTAAATAAAGTTTATTAGTATTTCAATCAAACAATTTTCAAAAGTTATCATTATCATAAAATAAAACATATAATAACTTGCGCCAGGAAAATAAACGCGTGTGTTTACACATACGCTGCATTAAGAAAAATAATCTAAATTGGAAATTTAAAAAACCTGAACATAATTTTCATGATTTAACAAACAACATACATACCGTTTTATATTATTAACCAAGTGCAAGTTGACAACATCGCTATAACCAATTAGGCTGCACAAACACTGATATTAGAATAATAAGTATGCAAATACAATCATCAGTTCAAAAAAGCCTGACATTTTTGACCACCACAAATCAGACCTGACCTAAGGTAACCGTACGTGTGTTACCACTTCGCCTTCTCGTTCGGCGTCTTACATGTTCCGTTGGCCAAACTGAACATTCCGGTGGTTGGCATTCACTCAGCTGTTGCTACCACAATGAGGAGACAGTTTAGAATCTGGTACACGTTTTATTCAGTTTTCTACAAATTCCGTAATTAATCCGTTGCCTGCGGTGCACTAAAATTTAAATTACGTAATTCTGTCTTAAACCCACGGTTTTGTGCGCACACATTCTTACACCAGTAGTGGATTAAGGAGGAGTCTACTTGAATGGCGAGGTAATGCATATACGTTCCGTTCAAATCACAGGCTTGCCAGTACTCCCTGAGTTGTAATGCTGCATATAAACGTCGGTACTTCGTGGGTATGTTACCTAGATCCTGGAATGAACTTTTGAAAAATGCCACTGTCCCTACCTGCGTGTATTGTAAAAGGCTCAGAGTGAGGCATGGCCCCAGAAAAGTTGCTGTAAGTACGAATATAAGAATAAGGAGATTGGTGAAATATTTACTTGATCAGCCGCATGAAGGATGTTAATTTTACAAATTGCGGAAGAATAAAGAATGTGCATACAAGCAGGGGTTTCAAGAGTGATCAGTTTACCGCGAACAGTCTATACTGAATTATTAATCATTTAGTTGATTTCAACGATGATCTCATTATACCGAGAGTAAAATCAAACTCGTAGGGAGGGGCTAAAAAAAAAAACCCCTTAGCACCTCCCCCCTTCTTAAATCCGCCACTGCTTGTCACTTAGAATTCGTGTTGATGTACAACTATAAATAAATAGCCTAAACTTTTTCATATCTATGGAGCTATGACCATCTGAGGAGTAGAAATATGAGCGCTGAGTGAGGAGGAATCCGAGATAATATTTGCTATATGAATCAAATTTACAAGAATTCTTCAAGTTTTCACCCTTAGAAATTAGATTAAGGATGGAAATATGTGCACAAAAAGAATGTATGACACAGAACATATAAATGTGGTAGAATGAACACATGAAAAACTACGTTATCTATATAAGAAGCCTACTTTCCCCTGCATTTGTACGCGAATAAATTTTATAAATTAGGGTATACTGTTAGACTGAGACAAAAGGAACACCCATGTTAAAATATTTACATTGCCATCATTTTGTGAATAAATGTCTGACCCACTTAAAACATGTCAGTTTACATTGTTTCCCGTAGTAGCGCTTGCTTGCAAAATTGTATGGGAATCGGTTTGATAGTTTGCCGAGATAAGGCGTAAAGTGGAGCTGTCTATCTACAATGAGGTGAAATAAAGAGGCTCTGTGCAGATACACTTGATAGTTGTAATATAGGCTACTGCCAGTATACAAAGTTTCGTAACATCGGTGTCTTGAGAGCCGATGAAGGCGAAGCGAGGTGAATATGGTGCAGCGCTGGAATGCAAGGGCGGGGGAAACGGGAGATACCCGAGAAAACCTTCAGACCAGCGATGGTTACTTTCAACTTTTCTGTAGCATCTTTAAAATTCTACTTTCAGGCCCACCTCATACAAGCAAAGGCTAACGAAGTCTAGATAATTACACCAAAAAGAACAACACACCGTTTTGTGCTCACTCAGTTAAATACTGTTTTGCAGGAAAGTATTTCTTACTAGGCGTTACAAGCACACAAATGGTTTCTCTGTTTTTATTCATGTTAACTGTTTGTGTGATATTATAATTTATTGATAACATGTAAGAAAAAGTTTAATTTTAACCGAAATTATGATACTTTTATGTTAACAGAAGTATAAATGGTTTTGTGATATGTAACATATAAACAACGAAACACGTTAAACATGGGGTATTTTTTCATTAGAAATCGTGTGGATATGATGTGAATCGTCGTCTGCTCCTCGGCGGCATTCGCAACTCAGACAAAACAAGAGCTACACCGAGTCTCCTGCCCATATACTACAACACTGACCTACCACACACCAACACAATGGCGACAGTCACATGGCCAGCCTTGATCAACGTGTTTGTTTTAAATATTAATTTTCAAAAGACAAACACTTTCACATGAGTAAAATATTTCTAGCAATTTTAATACAATCAAGCTGCACTAAAATTGGTTCGAGGAAGTGTACAAACATCTCGTAGCACTTGTTTACGTAAACGGTGTTCCAACCTCAACTCCTATCCGCGTAGTTTTACGAAGGTAGATGAGCAGTTGACGCTGGGACGCGGAGCGCGAGTGTGTAATGCGCAGCTCTAGTGACCACTCTACCGCACGTACTGTTGCAGGATGCAGGCATGAGCACGGGGCTGGTGACGTCGACGAGGGTAACACACGCGTCTCCAGGGGGAGGCTACGCTCACACGGCGGAGCGCTACTGGGAGTGTGACGAGAATGTGCTGAGAGACGGCGCAGCTCTAGTGACCACTCTACCACACGTACTGTTGCAGGATGCAGGCATGAGCACGGGGCTGGTGACGTCGACGAGGGTAACACACGCGTCTCCAGGGGGAGGCTACGCTCACACGGCGGAGTGCTACTGGGAGTGTGACGAGAATGTGCTGAGAGACGGCGCAGCTCTAGTGACCACTCTACCACACGTACTGTTGCAGGATGCAGGCATGAGCACGGGGCTGGTGACGTCGACGAGGGTAACACACGCGTCTCCAGGGGGAGGCTACGCTCACACGGCGGAGCGCTACTGGGAGTGTGACGAGAATGTGCTGAGAGACGGCGCAGCTCTAGTGACCACTCTACCACACGTACTGTTGCAGGATGCAGGCATGAGCACGGGTCTGGTGACGTCGACGAGGGTAACACACGCGTCTCCAGGGGGAGGCTACGCTCACACGGCGGAGCGCTACTGGGAGTGTGACGAGAATGTGCGGAGAGACGGCGCGGACCCGGCTGTGTGCAGAGACATTGCCGAGCAGCTTGTGTATGGAGACCCGGGCAGGAACATACAGGTGTGTCCTCCACGCCTCACAACCTACAACACTCATCTACCTCTGCCCTCTTCACACAGGAGTGGATGTAGACTTTCTGTTTGAAGGGAGGCAGTCACTTCCCCATTGTGCAGGTGCCGGTACTCACTTTCGAGGCGTGCCATCATAGTTTTTGGAAATAGTAATAAATTAATCGAATAAAATCAGTATTTAAAACAATTATTATATTATTTCATTGAAATTCTAAAATATTCGCAGGACATTTTCTCTCCTAAATCATCCTATTATTTGGTAATCTGGATAGTACAACCGCCAATTGATACCTTCATTTTTGAATAATTGTGTATTGAGTTACACACCCAAAGCACAAATCTAGAGATAGTGCTGAAAAAATAACTCTCTGTAATTTTCGGAGAACTATAGATGTGACTTATTTGTTGATCTATGTGGTTATCTGTGTGAAAAATATATGAACAATTATGATTTCCTAAGCCAGGGCCTAAAACATAGTACCGCTTCATTTTCTTACGAACCGTACTGTTAACCGCACAGCATATTGACGCTACTCCCCACCTGTGGTGTACAGAATGGTTCGTAGGGTCTACAGTTAAGATTAACTGGCACAGACTATAGGTGTCTTGAAGGTTGAGGGTATCTAAAACAATACTTCATTACGTCTTGGTTTTGAACAGGTTTATTTAACGGGAATTCATTCATACATTCCCGGAACTTTTCCGGGGATTTACTCATACTTGAACGCCCTGCGAGTTCTGGCCTGAAGGGCTTGTTGCAGTGTTCTAGCTAACGTTTCCGATGCTGTGGGGGCATTAGGCGACAGAACAGGTCCCTGAGTGACGACATGGTTACTTATCTGTACTTGTTGCGTGGTAATTGTTCCGGCAGTTGAGGTCTGGTGAGTTGGATGGCCCGAATAGGTTCCGGCAGTTGATGAGATCTGGTGAGCTGGATGGCCTTGTTATAGGCCCTCTGTGGTTGGCTTGTTGCACTCAGCTTGCTTCTTCTCGACGTGGCACTTCTCGTTGAAGCTCACCACTCGCTCCCGTTCTCGGCATAGGGTAGTAACTGACTGCGTACTTTCCTACCACGTCCTGGTGAGGTGACCCTTGATGGGGCCCCACCTGTCCTTCTCGGCTACGGGCTGTACTGTACTAATCCCACTAGCTCGACATGGCACTTCTCGTTGAAGCTCACCACTCGACTCCGCCTTCTCGGTGCGTTATTGTAACTTATTGACTGGTGACTGACTGACTGATGCGGCTGATGTACGTGGCCGGGTTCCGATCTCCCCGGCCTTGGTAACTGTTGCCCTGACTTACTCTCTCGGCGCGGAGTATCGCAGCTTCCGACTGAACTCTGTGCGGTGATAACGAACTGACGCGGCTGGGGGTCCGATCTCCCCGGCCTTGGTAATGGCTGCACTCACGTCCTCTCTCGGCTCGCGATTCTATCTGACTGGTTGACGTAACTTACTCTCTCTCTGTGCAGAAATAATGAACTGTTCCCCTCTTCTCAAAAAATTCGCTTATATCCGCTCTTGACTCCCTCCCTCGTTTCCTACACTTGTCTCCCTTGTTGGGGGAGGGGGGATGGCAGAGGGCGCCATACAAAGCACTTCTTACATATGCCATGGTTCTTGAAGGTTGGGAGGGGGAGGTGGTGGCCTGTACCCTGAAACTTACCCTGTCAGACTGTTCTTCCAGAACCTCTTTTCCGAGTTGCCCCGTAGTTTGACTAAAGGGGGGTAGGGGAGGAATGCTCGTGGTACCACCTTCAATCTTGTCAACTGTTTTCTCTGGCGTGTTTTAACTTCGGGCGGAAATACGCCCTATCACCGCGTCATTTCTCGGCATTTACAAATTTCCCTGGGCTTGCTAGGGGGTGGGAGGAGGAGGCCTGAGGGCGGCAAGTGCTACCTCACCTAGGCTTGACCTCGGTATGTGTAAATGGGCGACACATGTCGTCCGGAAGTCCCTACACTGGTTTAAGCTGGTGGGGAGGGGGGAGGGTTAGTGACAGCACCGCTTCTAATTTCCTATTTGCACCACGCGTCAATATTATATATATATATATTTATATATTTATATATATATTTGTTTACAATGATAAACCATGATGCCAACAGAATAGTTTGAGAAGCATATTCACCAAACTTCTGGTTGAGATTGGCAAGCACATTGAAAGGAATTAGTGTGCTTCGTTTTCCTGGACTGGTCATTTCGGATAAAAGATTGAACGCAGATAGAACAGGAAAGAATCTAATAAGGCTCATATTAAAAGAATAACACTTATATAGAACAAACGCTCCATTATTGATGGAAGGTTGAAGTGTAATGTTGTTCCTTGCTGCCAGGTGATCCTCGGGGGTGGACGGGAGATGTTCAGGCCCACGTCCTCGGTGGACGAGGAGGGAGATAGTGGCAGGAGGTTGGACGGAGTAGACCTGATAGCTGAGTGGCAAGCCGACAAGCGACGCCGAGGTCTCAGGTCTCACTACGCCTGGGACAAGGAAGGTCTCTTCAAGATGGACGTCAACAACACCGACTACTTACTGGGTGAGCGGCACTGCATTCACTGCGAGTGTTATCACGTTCCTTTCTGCCTGAGAGAACTTCTTGTGAGATTCTCACATCATTTGCAAATATAAATGCAACTTGCAATGTATGATACAAAATGTGGCTATCAAACAGGTATCAAATTCCTGAAACACGGTGGCTAAACAATTAGAAATATTAGTGTGCGAGCTTTTATTTCGAATAATATGAACCTTGATATAAGAGTAAATACATGACTGGCACATGTGCATAACTGCGATGAATAGTTGACACAGTCAGTTTCACAGTATCGTGCAAACAACTGGAAGTAGTCTGTGCTTTCTCGATCTAGGCTCGAGAACGTCAGGAAAAAAAAATCAGTGTCGAGCGGGTATGATCTTAGCATGAAGCACAGCGGCGTGCAGCACATGTATGCATTTGTTGGTTGCCATCCACAGGCGAATATACACCGGACGCTTCAGAAATGCTTACTGAAGGAAGCTTACTGTTGTATGGTGCGCTAGATATTAACTTACATTTCGGAAGAAGGAAGCCTGCAGACACTCGGTACACTTATTACTCTAGGTATCCACGCATCAGAAATTCATGCAGGTATCCCCACAGGAGGAAACTAGCTAATTCAACTAGATTCTTCAGGTATTCCCAAAAAAGAGAACTCACAGGCACATGGTACGCTACAAATTATTTTAGATATAGTCACAGGAGGGAGTTAACAAGCATATAGAAGTAATTTCTGCATACAGGAGGAAACTCACTTGTGTGTTGCGCTAGTTACTTCATGTATCTTCACAGAAAAAAAAGTTCACAGGCAAAAGTCACACTAAGTCTATCAGGTATTCCAACAAGTAAACAGTACCCTACTTCCTGCATGTACATCTTAGAAAGAAGCTCACAATCATTCGGTACGCTAGTTTTTGGAAGCATTCCTACACGTGTAAACCTAAGGGATAAAAATTTGCTGTGAGATTTAAGATTACTTTCTAGAAACAATGAGTAATTAGAAATTTTAGTAATAATGTATACATCGACAACAATTAAAAAAGTATGTAATGAACTATATTGCAATGAAAAACCAAGAGAAAAATAAGACAGAAGAGCCACAATTAACATTAATGATTAGACAATTGCATTACGGCCATTGGAAGAGCAAATAATATTAAGTTTATATATGCTAAAATAATAGTCAAACCAGTGATGGTATAGTCGAAAAAATGCATCACATAATGGAGACGAAAATAAGTAGATGGGCACTAAACAATAATTTTATAAACATTACTATAGCAAAGAATTTCATTACTGCATTATCAACTTTCCATGAGCAGTGTTTATTGAGACGTTATATCTTCCACCCACCGAAAATACAAAAACTATTCCAAACAAATGATTGCCTACTACCCTAATAAACTTTGTTTTTAACTATCGGCTTTCTTACGCGGGTAGTTGGATCGTCTTTTAACATACATTCTTTATGTAACTGTCGACCATTAGTCGACTTCCTACAAAAAGTGAGTTTTGTTTATTTTCTCTTAAAACAGTGACCGTGTTTACCCACTGTTAGTAATTGTGCTTTAACATACATGTGTCTGTTTTGCAGATATTCACTACCAAATATTCGTTCAGGCTAAGGCATCCCTTGTTTAAACGTAGCGTATCTTTATCCAAACAGCGGTTATGATGCAGTTGCAGTAGAGTGTATTCTAAAAGTGCTGTCTACGTTTCACGTTGATGCGAAACTCTTACGGCGATTCTGTTTACATACGTTAGCGAGGTTTCCTGGAAAGCTTGGGGGCCTACAGACTTCAAATGTTCGCTCGTGAGATCGTAACCATTCCGTAGTAAGTCACATAAAGCTTGGCATGCCAACATATGTGTATTATAGCATATCCGCAGTATCTTCACACATTGTGCACATGACAGTGGACTCTTACACTACACTGTACAGTGTTCATTATCGACTCTGTCATCAGTCAGTGGGGGTGCCGAGCAAGTTCTGCCCCATTCAACTCATCTTACTGCGCAAAACTACTTGTAATAAAACCGTGCCCTCAGCGGTGATAGCAAAAATGTTCGAAAATTGATTTGTCCTGGAAAGCAATACTTTCACGGATATCCACTATTCCTCTAGTATTTAAAAAGGAGCTCTACAAAAACGCTACAATACAGAGATATAAATTTTAAACGTTTTCTTCTTTTAATTGGCAATTCTAACAGGAAATATCGGATGATAAAGTGATGACGCCAGCTCCAGTAGCGAGTGACAAGCTAACGACATGACGCATTGTCCGGCGCGAGCGAGTGTCAGTGAAGGACAGAGGAGTCACGTGATTACGGACGCACGCGCGATCAGCTGCAACCGGAGACGCAGCGGCTTTTCACAAAGGAATGATTGCAAAGCGTGCCTGTTATGCCTGGCAGGGCTCGTGCCGCCCTCGACATCGGGTATCGAGTGTATTTGAGACATCTGAAGGATGCTCTGGATTACCGACCTCGTTACTATCAGCTAGACTCGGGGTGCGGCGAACCTTCCAGGTCAAGGCCAGTGGGTATATTTAGTGCGATGGGCCTCCGGTGCGGAAGTTGTTGAATGGAGGATATTCAGCGATAGATGACTACCTAGAAGAGAAGCGCGCGGCGAGAGAAGGGACCAGCGGGAGGACCATCTGCGACTGCGAGCATCGGCGCAGTGAAGGGTACGACTGCAGGCTGGACTATTGGACTGTATGCGCGAGTGAAAAGACATTACAAATGATGACAACAGCTAGACTGGATGTGTGTTAACGATGAGTATGAGTTAATATACAATAACCAAACAGAGATATAAATAATGACGTTAATTAGAGTTGAAATAGACAATTAAATATTGCGTTCAATGTGAAATTAAAAGAGTAATAGTGGAGACAGTTAATTTAATGCTGTAAATAATAGCTGTGTAAATAAATTAAAAATCAAATTTAGTTTTATTTGTATCAAGACTTTCATATCTCACGAACTCAGATACGCCCCGCAGGAGTCCATGTAACAATATAGATCTCAACACTGAACAACATATTTTGCGCTTTTATGTTGGAATCATTTTATCACAGACACAATGTTCTCGAACATATTCGTGTGCCGCATTTAAATATAATTATAATAATGGCGTGTGCGGAGTGCACCCAGGGCAAGGCAACGCCCTCCGAGTGACGGTGTTTCCAGCTGGGACCCGTAGGGGACCGTCATCCCCGGGCATGATAGAAATGAGACCCTAGAATGAAGCGGCGCTGGAATGCAAGGGCATTAAAAAAAACAGGTGGACGAAGTCACAAACAGCAGCAAAGTAATGGTTGCACTTGTGGAAGTATTACACTTATAAGTTGCTTTGTTTTTTCCTTATTATTTTACCGGCATTCCTGGCTCTCAAGCGAGTGACAAGTGCAATGCACGTGTTGTGTTTGCGTTTTTGTACTATACGCGATCTTGGTAGTGTTTCTATATTTCCCAGCTAATGTATCGCATTGTGAGATAATGTGCAGTGATAACTGGTGCAGGTTTGTTCGAGTCGGACCACCTGCTGTACAACCTCGAGACGAACCCGGCGACGGAGCCGAGTCTACCGGAGCTCACCGAGGTCGCCATCAAGATGCTACAGAAGAATCCCAACGGATATTTCCTCTTCGTCGAAGGTCTGTGGAAACACCTTCAATTACTGCCTTGAAATTTGGCGCCATATTTGCCCTACCGAATACCGAGTGATTAGTACACATTTTTTTCGTAAATGAATATAAATTTAAAAAAATTTATTTCGTAAAATATTATAAATGCATCCTCCCTCTATGCCTACAAAACATAATATTCAACTTTATTTGCACATACCCTTTACTTTTAAAATATACGTCGTTGTGTAGCGGGTGCCTTTCAGATATGTACAATAATTATAATCGCTATGTACATAAAGAGCATTATAATTATTGCCCTATATGATAAGACGAACCATTTAATATTAGTTATCCTGATCCGCTGGCAACATTATCGTAAATATTAAAGTAGTTGTTTGTTTATCAGGGTGAGTATAAAAGAATACCCCAACTTTGAAGGTCTATAATATCAAAGCCAAACGACCTGCAACCTTGATTGACCAATCAAATGAACCGTGGAACCGTGAAGTTTGTTTACCATACATTCATAAATGTCACTCGGGCCACTCGTGGTGGTCACATTGAACATTTATGAATGTATAGTAAACAGACTTCACGGTTCCACGGTTCATTTGATTGGTCAACCAAGGTTGTAGGTTGTTTGGTTTTGATATTATAGACCTTCAAAGTTGGGGTATTCTTTTATACTCAGCCAAATACACGCAGTTAGGGGAAGCAATAATTTTATCTTCAAAACTTTTATTCGAATGGGCTTGAATGTCTTCAATTAGCTGATAACCAGAACTTTAACTATTAAACTGTAATTAACTTCTTATTTTTTACGTCAAACTACTCTGTTGGTTGTCAAAGCACTTCGAATTCAACTCAGCAGTTTATATACGTCCGGTCTCAGGAGGAATCTGCAACGTACAGGAAGATGGCGGTATTTACGATTTCAAGCAAGGAAGAATTGTTTTATGGACATAGCCGATATCCCTAACGCTTAACGAAAAACTCACATCGAAACATATAATGAGCACCACCCATAACAATAGTAATTACATAATGTGAATACTGGATGAAATTTCCCGCCAAAAGCTTTTTTGTAAAGGTATACAAAGGGGTAGGCCGTATAACTTCAACTGTTTGTGTAACTGCATTATCTTGCTCGATGTATATGTATATGAACGTGTGCTATAACATGGCAGGAGAGATCATGTAAAATTTCCTAAATGCGGGTAATCACAATCATTTTCTAAACAATCAAATTATATTGTGTGAGAATTTATCAACCAGTATCGCAACAATCAGATACATTTCACGGTTACACAACATCCTGTCAGCAGACGCCAGACGACTCAACCAACACCACGCGAGTGAACAAGTGATGACATATGCAATCAGCACACAAAAATGCACATCGCATAAGCTCTGTAACACAAGGGATGTGGCCGATTTCAACGTGATTTTCTTGTGAGAATCATGAACAGTGTCAGGTCTTCTAATAATGCTTATTTAACCTAAATCATTGCTTTGACTGATGAATATTAAAGACCCTTCCATGACCATCCAGTATACGAATGATTACAGCAGATTCCTCCAGAATTTCCCCGTACAGAGATAAATATTACATACCTACAATGAAGTTCTTATTAAGCGAATCAATATTGTAGATTTTGCCAATTAATCAATTAATATTTTGTATTCTTTGAGAATATATCCGTATACTACACATTTATCCTAAATGTGTCAATATGTTCGTATACTGCAGATTCCTCTTGAACTATTCTGCTTACTTTCCTCAATGAAAGTGTCATCTGTTCAGTACCGCGTAATTTCACACTTGTTTCCTGATTACTCAATAAGGAGTTGATGGTGCAGATTCCTGCCGAACTATCCTGTGCGGAGATGTGCAAATGTCTCCTAAACCATAGCGTGTACTGGCAAGAAGACAGCATATTCTTGCGAGAACATCGTAAGTAATGGAGAACAATGTTGAAAGAACGACTATTAAATTTAATGGCCTGTAAGATCGATGTCTTCGAGGATCAAAGGATTTTTAATTTTATAGGCCTACATGTGATGACTATGTAATTGAATCAATGGAAAGGTTTTATTGAATTTAAATGCATCTTCCTTCCCTCCTACCAATTAACTATTTTGACAGATATTGAAGTGGTACACTGGAGGATGTAGCAGACGAAATATACCGTTCGTTAACCGCTTCGCCAATAATGCCTGGGAATTGCGTGGCGTGTTGAGGTCTGTACTTCGGATTGGTGTTGGGTGTGACTTCCCGTCTCTGAAGAGCCAAACAAAACTGGTACAGGCGTGCGTATGTAACAGAGGCATGGGACGAATGGTTGTGGAGTGTGACGTGTGTGTGTACAGGAGGGAGGATAGACCACGGCCACCACGCGACGTGGGCCAGTAAGGCTCTGGACGAGACGGTGCAGTTCCAGGAGGCGGTGAAGGTGGCCGCGGGACTCACCAGCGACCAGGACACGCTCGTCGTCGTCACGTCCGACCACTCGCACGTCATGACGCACAACGGCTACCCGCGTCGCGGCGCCCACATCTTAGGTACGACCTCACCCGCCTCTCTACTTCGCCGCACTCTCTACTTCGACACGCTGGAGGCCCGGGCGGCTCTCGACGTCGAGCTCGGGTACGACGTGAGCACGGAGCAACGTCGGAATGCAAGGGCCGGGGGAAACGGAAGACCCCCGAGAAAACCCGCACAAACCGTGGGATCGTCCGGGCACGATTCCCGCGTGCGAAAATCCGGAAGTGAATCTACCGGGAATCGAGCCCGGTTCGCCTTGTTTGGGATACGAGCACTCTAGCCACTGCGCCACCGCGTCCCCCCACTGGAGGAGTGTATAGAATATAGTAAAACAGTTTGTGAGTCGTGTATGTTACAGCGGGGATAATAACCGCGGAAAGAACACGGGGGGTCGAGCGCACATGCGCGCTGCGCAGTAGTCACTCTCCGTGTTCCGAGATTGAACTGCTCTTCTGCAAATACCACTGCCACAACAACGTGGACACAGTTAAATGTTAGGACGCTGATTACGTGTGTAAGTGCTTTGAAACGTTCGTAAAACTTATTTGGCCCAGTCTTGATGCAACTAGAATATGCTCAAGTTATTCAAAATCTTTTATTCGTATAGAAAGCTAGACCTGTTGGGGAAAGCGAATGCTAACAGACGTGTTGTTCAGCGTGGATCATGCAATGTTGACAGTTGTATTGGCGACTCAATGCTGGGACACGAGCAGAATACATCTGGTCCACCTTGCCGTCAGCAGTGTGTGCTTGGGGTGTGCTCGGGGTGTGCTCGGGCAAACCCTAATGACCGGCAAATTTACACTGAAGAGCCAAAAAAAAATTGGTGCA
>NQII01000645.1:127064-139104 GCA_002778355.1 Clitarchus hookeri
CCAAGGGGAAGTAGTTCCATGTCTTTAACGTTGAATTAAAAGATATATGTCAACATTTGTGAGTACTGAAACTATTTATTTTGCTTTCTGATTTTTTATGCAAATAAGTGTAGGAATTAGAAAAATTATAACTTATTTATATTTTAAATAATTCCACAGTTTCACTTGACTGACACATGAATAAAGTGTTTAGGCCGAGAAGCGCGGGAGCGATAAGGGCGACACTGCAACGCGCATCAAGTACGCCATCGCCGCTAAGCGCAAGGCTCTGAACTGGCGTGCAGTGTTCTCGTCGTGCTGCGTGTACCTATGGGACTTTCAGCGGTGACCATATTATTTTATTAGTGGGAACTCTTTAGGAAGGTTCAGTGCAGGCCCCTATAGTAGTTTTGTATGTATCTGATGCGTGCATTTTGAGCTACAGCGCCTTGGAAAGGCCGTTTTTAGCGGTTTTGGAGTACTCTGAATTGATGTTTCTAACGTACGTGATATTTTGAAAATACTTTACAGCTCTCGTCTGAAGTGTGTGTTCTTTCCGTAGATCAGCACGTTGGACGCACGCTTAATAGTTTCGTTGAAAAACGTGTGTTTCGAACACTCTGCAACGCAGTTCAAGCGCCAGGTAGACGGGNCTGAGCACTTTTGAAAGACCTACTTAAGATCTACTTGTATGCAGGTTGTGTACACATCCGCCATATGTACGATTTACATTGTCACGAGCCTGATCACTTTGCTCACGCGTCGGCCAAGAAACTGCGAAACTGTTAAAAAAAAAGAAGTATATAATTTATAAATTTGTAATTGTTAAACTTATATGCATTAAACAAAACAAAGCGAAATTAATTATTTTATGTATTTACGAATGTTTACCCAACACGTTTAATTCAACGTTAAGACACGGAAGTACTTTCTCTCGGCCGTTACCAACTTGACTGGGCGCACACCATCCAGTGTATCCGTTGAAATATGTGCATGTGGTGACTTTTTCAAAGGTTGATCTCAGAATTGCTCAATTAACTGCGAAAAGCCTATATATCTGAAGCAGGTCTTTCAAAAGTGTTCAGTTTACCGTGAACAGCTTTTAATGATCTGCACCACACACAGTAACCAACCGTGTCGGTCCCGAAATGTCAGATAGTGTTGCACTGATATACAGCGCACAGACAAACAAGCATTTTTGTTCGTTGCAACGCCTTAAATTGCACATTTATCTGTGAATGAAAGGATTTAACGTCACAGACAACCTCTAAACATACGACGTTAAGCCATTATTTAATTTTTTTTTTTACTTTAAATAATATAATGAACATAAAAGAGGGGACTTTCCTTGAATGATTTTCAACTTCGCAAGAAAATGTCATCTTCCTAGAACATTTGTTTCCTGAGATACGGGAAAACTCGTAGACGCCGGGTTGACAGGCATTATTTTACTAGGAGCTCACTTGATATTTGGAAAGCGGTCGTGATGAGAATCGCGACTAAGGCTCTTGCATACGGAACATAAAACCTCGCCGTATACTCTATGGCTCACGGTTTTCGGGGCAAAAATGCCCGAACTGCACGAGACGTTCTTTGCCACCTTAATCAGAAAACTACCATTGCACTGGATATTCACGTCACTATTAACACGTCTTCAAACATGAGAAGACACTATAAACCACATTGAAAAAAACTTAAATCTGCGTTCAGTGTTAACAAAAAATTATTTTAAAAAATCCTTTAAACTTGTGGAAATTATAGGAGAATGTCTAAAATATTTAGCTTATTTTAGATAATGTTAAGACTCCACTTATTTAAAAAAAAAAATTTCTTTACGCAAGTAAAACATAACACAAAGAAAACAAAAATCTTTTCCGTAGCCCCACTTATACATTGGCAATAAAGGCAGAAAACGTAACTGGAGAATCTACAGAAATTATGAGTATTCACTGCAGATTCTCTGAAATAAACGGATAGTTCGTTAACAAAAATAAATAACGGGCCATGCGTAATATTACAAAGATTTACAGATATTATCCTCCAGTGTTTGTCCATGATTTCAAAGCAAAGGTTTCCTAATCGTGTACTTTTTTTTTTTTTACTTAAAATATGTTTATGGTGTTATTTTATTTGTGTGGCAGGGATAGCTGGGACGTCGAACATAGACCGCCTGCCTCACACGATCCTCAGCTACGCCAACGGACCTGGCTACAAGGCTCCGACGAGCAATGGCTCCAGATACGACGTCTCAAACGACGACCTGAGTGAGTAGCCCGTCGTCGACATCACCACCACCGCTTAGTAACGTATTGCTTAGTGATTTTTGCCCTCCCAGTAACAGTCACGAAGGTTCCCGGCGCTCTTATACAGTACTATAATAATAATGGCGTGTGGGGAGTGCAACCAGGGCAAGGCAACACCCTCCGAGTGACGGTCTTTCCAGCTGAGACCCGTAGGTGACCGTCATCCCCGGGCATGACAGAGATGAGACCCTAGAATGGAGCGGCGCTGGACTGCAAGGGCGGGGGAAACGGGAGTACCCCGAGAAAGCCCGCCGGCAAGCGGCATCGTCCAGCACGATTCCCACGTGCGAAGATCCGGGAGTGAACCCCGCCGGGGATCGAACCCGGATCGCCGTGGTGGGAGGCGAGCGCCCTGGACACTACACCACATCTGCCCCTTAATACAGTACTAACTAGCGTAGTCTAAAAAGGCATTTACAAGCACAAAACCTTTCATGAGAAAGACTGCTGAGATTTCACGTTCATAGCGCCCGTCCACTCTTTATGACGATCTCTCGTATCCGTATAAATAGCTAGAAAATTTGCCGGGTACCGTACACAAAATGGGGAAACATAGTTTTGTATTTAAAAAAACAATAAGTTTAAGAAATCCAATTTTTTTTTACAAACCTGGCGTTTGTGTGCAAAAAAAAAAACCATTCCACGCTGTTAGATAGGAGAAAATGAATGTTACCTTACATAAACAATGGTAACATAATATCGAATCCTATCTTATGACCGAACGAGACGTACATAAGTTGGTTGGAAAAGGAAACTGTTTTATGTGAAATGTTGATAGGTAATATCGCCTTCTTAAGGCAACCTTTATTTCTAAATTTAACGTGATAATTCACATACATAACAAAAACTTCTATATCCACCCAGAGTTTCAAAATTTCGAGTGAAAATAGTATTATCTACTCCCATTTTGTAAAGAATAAGTGGTAGTCAAGGAGGGTAGAGGATGACGAGGAGTAGCTGGTGGTAGTTGGTAGTTGGTAGTCGAGGTGGTTAGATGACTGCTTTGTTGGCAGGCGACAAGGACTACAGGTTCCCGTCGCTTGCGCCGCTGAGCAGCGAGACGCATGGTGGCGACGACGTGCCAGTGTACGCGCGTGGACCCTGGGCCCACCTCTTCACCGGAGTCATGGAGCAGCACGTCATCCCGCACGTCATGGCCTTCGCCGCCTGCCTCGGGGACGGCCTCACTGCCTGCTGGGCCAGGAGAAGCGTCCTCAGGCCAGAGGACCTGCACCACGCCCCCGTCCCGCCCAGGGCTTGGATACCTCCCTTCTGATTGGCTGCCGTGTGCAGCCCTCCCCCCCNCAGTCTTATTCCTGGTATTCCAAACTCTCACAAGACTTGCTCCATTTCCCAACTCCACCCCCTTATGAGTTTGCTACCTCTCAACCAATTGACTTGTACCAAAAACCAATGCCATCGAAACAATGGGTAGGTACCCTTACCAAGAGCTAGTTTATTTCTTATACGCTTAACTTCCACAGTATATCATCTACCATGCTCCAACTCCGCTAAGGGAGATAATGCCTCAAATTCAATAGATGTGTACCAAAACCGATCCTACAAAAAAACATTCGCTGTCCTTACCAAAGGCTCAGTCACCTGTGATACTCCTAACTTCTGCAATACTTGTATAATTTTCCAGCCCCTCTCAGGGAAAGAGAACCTAGTGGAGTGCTGCCTCATGACAAATAGACTTGTGCCAACAACCAATCCCACCCAAAAGTTGCTATCATCTTGGATGGCTTATCGATCTCTGATGCTCCTGTTTTCCTCAAGACTCGTAACAATTGCCAGTCCCACCCAAAATGTAGATGCCATTGCGCGTGGATCACTGCTATTATTACACGCCTCCACATATCTTCTGCTATATTCCATCCCTNAAATGTAGATGCCATTGCGCGTGGATCACTGCTATTATTACACGCCTCCACATATCTTCTGCTATATTCCATCCCTGGCCAATGAAGGAATACATTTGTAAATGTCTTTTCCATACCCACATATTTTCACCGAAATCCAGATCCACTTAAGGAGTCGAGATAACTGCGAGTAACTCATCTGTACACTCCGTCCTTCCCGATATATACAAAACATAGAGTCCTGCCCAAGGAAAGTGTACCTCTTATTGAATGCAACATATCTGATACTCTCAATTTCCACGAGCNAAACATAGAGTCCTGCCCAAGGAAAGTGTACCTCTTATTGAATGCAACATATCTGATACTCTCAATTTCCACGAGTAGCGCCCAAGAAGTATATCCGTGAAACAGTGTAAGTCTCAGCATTATAACGCATTTCTGTCTTTGCTGATCCCATGNAGCGCCCAAGAAGTATATCCGTGAAACAGTGTAAGTCTCAGCATTATAACGCATTTCTGTCTTTGCTGATCCCATGTCAAACAAGAAAGCAAACTAATAAAAGTGGAAATCAAACCATTTCAAAAATTGTTCTTATTTTGTCATTTCAAATAATCCTTAAAATAATAGTTATTTATTCTCAGATTTTTAGTTTTGGTAAAGATTCTTTATGCACTAGCAAGGTATTGGATTTTTCACACTGTTTCCTGCCCACAAAATAATACATAGAAATCAGTGCAACCCAAATAGTGTATCTACAGAATGCAATAAATATTGCCACAGTGCTCACATGAGTTCCCATTCAAATATTTTCCAGGCCAGCATAAAAGTAAACAGAAACACAAATGCATGCGTTTAATTTGTAAAATGTCTAATTACGTGCGGGTTTGTATTTGAAAAACTGCGGACGATGTATTTCTCTGTTGCCACACTACGATGCGCGAGGCGTGGTTTCGTCCACGAACTTCCATTGCCGCTGGTCGTATTGTGGGTTAGTGCTCGGGTGTGATTTCCGGCGCTATCGCCCACCGGGGTTGGCCTATGTGAGCGACAGGCGGGTTTTCTCGAGAAACTCCCACTTCCACCATCATTGCATTCCATTGCTGCTCCATNAATAAATATTGCCACAGTGCTCACATGAGTTCCCATTCAAATATTTTCCAGGCCAGCATAAAAGTAAACAGAAACATAAATGCATGCGTTTAATTTGTAAAATGTCTAATTACGTGCGGGTGCTGTGCATCGTCGTGTTTGTATTTGAAAAACTGCGGACGATGTATTTCTCTGTTGCCACACTACGATGCGCGAGGCGTGGTTTCGTCCACGAACTTCCATTGCGGCTGGTCGTATTGTGGGTTAGTGCTCGGGTGTGATTTCCGGCGCTATCGCCCACCGGGGTTGGCCTACGTGAGCGACAGGCGGGTTTTATCGAGAAACTCCCACTTCCACCATCATTGCATTCCATTGCTGCTCCATCGTAAGGTCCCAATTCTCCGCATCGCCGGGGGCGGCGGTGGAGTAGCGGCCAGGGCGCTCGCCTCCCACCACGGCGATCCGGGCTCGCCTCCCACAGCGGGTTCACTCCCGGATCCTCGCATGTGGGAATCGTGCTGGACGATGCCGCTTGCCAGCGGGGTTTCTCGGGGTACTCCCGTTTCCCCCGCCCTTGCATTTCAGCGCCGCTCCATTCTAGGGTCTCATTTCTGTCATGCCCGGGGATGACGGTCACCTACGGGTCCCAGCTGTAAAGACCGTCACTCAGAGGGTGTTGCCTTGCCCTGGGTGCACTCCCCACACGCCATTATTATTATTATTATCATCCGCATCGCCACTCAAGNGAGGGTGTTGCCTTGCCCTGGGTGCACTCCCCACACGCCATTATTATTATTATTATCATCCGCATCGCCACTCAAGGAGCCGATGAATACCCACAAGTGCTCCAAAGACTCTTCACTTTGTTACTGAGGCCTCCACACGCAATATCGATCTATGCAGCATCTTCACTAGCCTTGCCCTCGCAGGTCCACGAGTTAACGCAGAAATGGCACCCCTAACGTCTGTGGGTACTCCTTCCTGCTTCCTGGGATACTCTAGATGGACAGCCTTCAGCAACCGATGGTGCCGCGGTGGTGTATTGGCTAGAATGCTCGCCTCCCACCTAGGCGCACCGGGTTGGATTCCCGGCAGGGTAGATCCCAAACTTTTGCATGTAAGAATCGTGCCGGAAGATGCAGCTGGTCGGCGGGTTTTCTCGAGGATCTCTCGTTTCCTCCGCCCTAGCATTCCGGCGCTGCTCCCTCCATACCTCGCTACATCCTTATCGGTTCTCATTACCTCGATGTCAAGGGAAAACATAAAAATTTGTCATTCGTTTACATAAAATTAGAATATTTTTTTATGATGATGAGAATGAAGAAGAGAATAGACCCGCGCAAATCGAAAGCAAGAGTTCAAGAGGTCCACTAAACTGATTGAAGCATCTCGTCATGGCGCTGTCTCTCCTGTGCCGTGGACTAACTGGTTCCCGGGTTCAAGTCCACAAAGCAGAGTACCAAATGACTTATTAGGCTGACCGGAACGGTGATCTAAATTTGTGACGTGTGTACTTTTTTAAAACCAGACCGACACAAGCGGGGCACCAGGACTGAAACGACGATGCAAGTTTGCAGGTTGATCCATCATGACACTTATCTTCCTGAATAATAACACGATTGAAATAAACGTGGTCTCGTTCGATCGGTACGATGAAAGTATGAGGTTGAGTTGGCGTTGCGTATGTGCAAGGCGCCGATGGNGGGCACCAGGACTGAAATGACGATGCAAGTTTGCAGGGTGATCCATCATGACACTTATCTTCCTGAATAATAACACGATTGAAATAAACGTGGTCTCGTTCGATCGGTACGATGAAAGTATGAGGTTGAGTTGGCGTTGCGTATGTGCAAGGCGCCGATGGGGGTCCGCGGCATCTGACGGCAGTTGTGGGCGCGGGGGAAGACTTCCGATCAGGACAGACCGCAACTCCGGTGTGCTAGTGCAGTGATTTAGAGCCATACGAAATATCTAGTGTTATATCTGTCGATTCAAACCGTTAAGAGATTCAATCCCAAAGCAAACATCGCACGCAAACGTAATCGTATTCACGTAAAACTCACGGCTGCCTCCCTAAAACAGCCACGTCCTGATTTGTTTGTTTAGTTTGTAATTGAAGATGATTCATTCTGCGGAATTTATGTGCATGTCTGTCAACAACAGCTGGCGTAGGGTTGTTTTCGCCGTATGCGTGTTGTTGTTTCAAACTGTGGGTCTCTCCGTGCCGATGGTAACGCCGCACTGGTAACGCCGCACTGGTAACGCCGCACTGGTAACGCCGCACTGGTAACGCCGCACTGGTAANGACGGCAGTTGTAGGCGCGGGGGAAGACTTCCGATCAGGACAGACCGCAACTCCGGTGTGCTAGTGCAGTGATTTCGAGCCATACGAAATATCTAGTGTTATATCTGTCGATTCAAACCGTTAAGAGATTCAATCCCAAAGCAAACATCACACGCAAACGTAATCGTATTCACGTAAAACTCACGGCTGCCTCCCTAACACAGCCACGTCCTGATTTGTTTGTTTAGTTTGTAATTGAAGATGATTCATTCTGCGGAATTTATGTGCATGTCTGTCAACAACAGCTGACGTAGGGTTGTTTTCGCCGTATGCGTGTTGTTGTTTCAAACCGTGGGTCTCTCCGTGCCGATGGTAATGCCGCACTGGTAACGTGGTAGTTTCCTGGTCACCGAGGTTCAACAGTGTTGGGCGTTGTCAGTTCTTGGATGTCTGACCACCACGTAGCCGTTGTCACACACTCCCACACTCTCACACTCCCACACTCTCACACTCCCACACTCCCACACCCTCACACTCCCACACTCCCACACTCTCACACTCCCACACTCTCACACTCCCACACTCCCACACCCTCACACTCCCACACTCCCACACTCTCACACTCCCACACTCTCACACTCCTACACTCTAACACTCTCGCACTCTCACACTCACACAAACACTCACACACACGTCAATGTAGTAGGCCTGCTGAGGGAATAGGCAGGAGGTGGAGGTCTATTCGACCAGGTACTCCATCCAACCTCTGTCCCACACTGGGAGACAAGGCGACAGCTGTCCATTCTGGGCTTTTCCACAGCATACAGCAAAGTCTACACTGACGTATGTATATCTATAACTAGCTTTCTGTCTGCAGCTGCGCCTGCATGTATCATATCTTTTAGAGGGATTGGATTTCTAAAATACCTTAAATAAATTTTTATTATTTATATAGCCAATATTTTGAATTATAGAGAAAAATGATTTCTTATCGGGTTTAATGTGCAATTGAGGATTCCTCTAAAACACATTTGAACTCTTTTCATTCTCTCTCGGGGTAGGAATTCGAAAATCCTTAAATTCGCTTTCAGGTTTTTATATAGCCAACATATTGAAGAAAAGAGCATAACGATATCTCATCGGGTTTTATGGGCGATTGAGGAAACCTCCAAAACACAATTTACTCCTTTTGATCTCCTTAGTGGTTGAATATCGAAAAAATACTTTCTTAATGGGTGCTTGCACCCTAAGTGGAGGTCATCTCTAAATTTACATTTTTCTGCGTCGAGCGAATTCGGGATGTGCAGTCAGTTAGTTTTTGCACTTCGTTATATACTTATAGATAGTTTTTTTATTTATTTTCCCACGCCCGTTTTAAGAATCATTGAAAGAGAACTCGTGAGTCAATATTTTGCTACAGAGGGATGTTTTTTCTGTTGGGTTGTTCCTTACGCGTTACGAATTTGGACACTTCATGACGGTGCAATGCGTTCTGCTGAAGTAAGGGGATGATAACTGTTCAGATCAGTATGATGACCAGAAACAGGAAATGTCGCAGATTCATGAGTCAACAAGCCAGACTCCGCAATCCTGTGTGTACTCGAGCCTCAGTTGGTTGTTCATTGGCTGATGATACAGTTTTACCCGAGACTAAGTTCATTCTATTCAGGTTGGGAAACTCAAAAGTTTTAGTTTGGAAACTAAAAAAATTTCGCCGATAGGTAAGCGCTAGTGTCGCGGTTGTTCCGGGTTTTCTCTATTTTTTTTGCGTTTAAAACCCAAATAATTGCAATAATCACGAATCGANGTTCATTCTATTCAGGTTGGGAAGCTCAAAAGTTTTAGTTTGGAAACTAAAAAAATTTCGCCGATAGGTAAGCGCTAGTGTCGCGGTTGTACCGGGTTTTCTCTATTTTTTTTTGCGTTTAAAACCCAAATAATTGCAATAATCACGAATCAAATATAAAATTACTACGTTGCTTAGTAAAATATTTCTCTTTTTTTACTCACGTAGCTCTAAATTGTGTAAACATCAATAGCGCCTTTCATTTCCGGTGCAAACTTTAGGTGATTCACCCTATATACACACACACACACACACCCACACACACACCAGTACGCCGAAAAATTTACAGGCCACTGCGTCGCAAGATATTATTGAAAATAAATGCAAGAATCAGATAAAATATTTATTCCCAAAGTCAGCAAAAACCCTTATCTACAATAACCCTTTCTGATATTTTCTAAGTTAGCTTCCGAAAGCATATGGACTTCAAATAAATTATTTTTCACTAATCAAAGTCTCGCGCCCTGTTGATATAAATGTTGAGGTCTGGCACATTACGTCACTTGATTTTCTACGGCATCATTACAGCTAACTCATGTATGTGTAGGCAGGTCTATGATTGTATGGTACATGCTGTTTATGAGCGGGTCATATGCGTCCCTACTTGTGTGAGATAAGTGCATTCAAAATAAATAGATTTAGTGCATTTATAAATATGTAGGCCTATATGAGCGTGTGTGCGTTTACGTGTAGGATGACAATGTGACAGCTACAAGCACACATTAGAGAAGAAGACACGTGTATTTCTAACCCCTTCACACGCCACCTATGTAGTAGTTGGATCCGGATGAATATAATTCAAGATCGTATTAATTTCGGCTAAAAACTTCAGAATTTTCACAAATTAATATATTTATAGTACGTATTACACAGCATTTAATACGGCATAAATTTGGTATGATATAAAAAAAACATATTTTATGGATGGAAAGAAAATTACTCTTTTCTGGTTTACAAAATATAAAATAATATGCGAGGTTTTCACACAGGAAGTGTACTTACCATGGCCTAGGAAATGGGTTAAGGGAGCTCAAATACTTATTTTTAAATTAATAAGTTGTTATAACAGATATACCAAACCAAGATTTTCTTTTGCATTTATTAAAAAAAAATTCTTATCTGGTCTTAAAATAAGAACAATGTACAACTCTTAACTGTCAGTTCTGTGAGGAAATCGTCACCTTACGGACGGAAAACACTACTACACTTCTGCAGAGGTATAGGGCGTCACGAGAAGGCTGTAGGCTGTTCACGGTAAAGTGAGCACTTACTACTTATGAACTACTTCTCTACCCATCTGATATCCTTCCACCATAGGTGAGATTTACATTTCCACGGGTTTAGTGGCTGTGTTCATGTGCCAGTCAAGTTGAAACGCGGTGTTGGAAACCTAAATGAGTAACAATAATCCATTTTGTTCTCTGATGTGTACGAAGCAGAAAAAACGCCAACATGATTTACGATAAATTTGAACACAAAGTCATGACTTGGGACTATTTTTCCTAATTCGATGCCAACTTAACTGGGCGCTAGTGCCCTTCACGGGCAGTGATTCTTTCAAATGTTGGTTTGAAAAGTGCTCACTTTATCGTGATAGTTATAATTTCAAGATATCATTACTGCTAAATTTCGTTGTAATTATGGTGACTTCTTTCGTCACTGCACTAAGTCACGACAATTAGGTTCAAGGTTTGTCATTTATACGCCCTTCGTGGTTAATGGAGCACTTTTGAAAGCCCTGTGTAGGCGCTACATTTATTGTCACTGTGTATCATTCCACTGCATGTAAGGTCAACGTCGCTACAGGCCGTCTCACTTTATTCATGCGCAGTGCAAGTAGAGCCATGGAATATACAGGATGAGTATAAAAGAATACCCCAACTTTGAAGGTCTATAATATCAAAACCAAACAACCTACAACCTTGGCTGACCAATCAAATAAACCGTGGAACTGTGAGGTTTGTTTATCATATCTTCATAGATGTTCAATGTGACCACCACGAGCGACCCGAGCGACATCTACGCGATAATCAAACTCGTTCCACACTCTTGTCAGCATGTCTGGTGTTACGGTTTGGATGGTGTCCGTAATTCTCGTTTAGAGATCGTGAATGTTAGCCAGCAATGGTGGACGAAACACTTGATCATTTATGTATCCCCCATAGAAAAAAATCGCACGGGGTAAGATCTGACTGTCTTGGAGGGCAGTGATGAAGAGCCTGGTCACCAGCTGCTCCTCGACCAATCCAGTGTTGCGGCAACATCTCGTTCAAGTATCCGCGAACAGCTAGGTGCCAATGGGATGGTGCACCATCCTGCTGGAAAATTAAATCCCCCGCCGCCTCTTCTAACCGAGGAAACAACCACTCTGTAAGCATGTCAAAATAAGGGATTCCAGTAACAATGGACTCGTGAAAAAATAAAGAGCCGAAAACAGTGTATTTGGATACAGTGCAAAACACGTTCACTTTGGGGGAAGCGCGCTCGTGTTCGGTGGTTTCATGTGGAGGCTCCTGACCCCATATCCGCACATTGTGCCGATTCACCTTAGCATTTGTATGGAACGTCGCTTCATCGCTAAAAGCCAGCTCAGACATGAAGGCATCGTCTATCTTGTTCTGGGCAAGGAAACATCAGATCGTCCCCTTCACATTGACGTGTCGAATGCGAGCTCGCT
>NQII01000645.1:153100-181066 GCA_002778355.1 Clitarchus hookeri
GGGGGGGGGGGTGGAGTAAGTAGTGTAGTCGTTAGTTAGCGAAGATAGACCTCTCTGGGTTTGATGTAGGGTGATGTTAGATGAGTGAGGGTGGAGCTGAGATGTTGACCAGCGCGACCCTGGTAGTCGCAGACAGAACTAAGCCTCAGCCTTCCGCCCGCAATATGGCAGCCATCTCTTTAGAACACAGCAAATAACAGATATGTATTCCAGGTATAAAGAACTAGCGAACCGGTCCGGCTTCGCCCGGGTACAATTGAGTTTTACACTGATACACTAACAAATAAAACGGGAAAAGACAATTCATTAATGTGAAAACAGAANACGGGAAAAGACAATTCATTAATGTGAAAACAGAATTATGAAATTATACCATGTTGGCCTAGGTTTTTGACTGATTACGGCAACCCAAAAGGAAGGAAGTATTTTTTACCCGACAGCCAAGAAGTAGAGTAATGTTTTTGTAGTGTATCTGTGCAGCTATCGCGTGGTTTCCACATTTCCGCTTTCCAGCGTCGATGTATGAAAATCAAAACGTGAGTTTCATCAATTTGTAGCTTCAGAAATAAGTGTACCCAGGTACTACTTTTTACGCTTGGCTGAGGGATCTTAATCGATCACCAAAGTTAAGCAACGTTTCCAGCGGCACACATTTGGATGGGTGATGGTTTAGTGGCATAACATATGATCGCTTCCGGGCTTCGGAGGGCACCTTAAATATTAGGTCCCAGTTGTTATCGATTGATAGCAGTCGTTAAGCCATTCCAGAGGTCTTTGGGTGGCCTGATGAACTCTGACACCAGAGGAAAAAAATATTTCTCTCACGTCCCCAGCAGTAGCATAATTAGGTTTTGTTGTTATTCCACAGGAACCGTACAATTTTCCAGGATAAAAAGTATCCTATGTCCTATTACAGGACTTAAAGTACCTACATACGAAATTTGATCAAAATCCGTTCAGCCGTTATGGAACTGAGTGGTAACAAACATACACACACACAGACTTTCGCATTTATAACATTAGTAGGATTAGGAGAATTAGGAAGGTGAAGCATGGTTAGGAGCGATACCCTAATGTATGTTCATTCACTTGCAGCTTATGTGAGTGTTCTGTGTTATTGTATATGCGTTATACAGGTTTGCCTTCACACGACCTCCACCAGCTGAGGCAGAGAGCGCACATCGCCTGCGCCTACAGAAGTCCAATGGCGTTGTGGTTCCTTTAACGCGCGGAAAACCATTCTCTCATTTGCCGCGGAGGTTCTGGGAATAGGCCTTGTGTCTGATTGGCTATTGGGTGCTGAAAATATTTACCTATCGGCTGGACTGCCGCCTGTTAAGTATAGGCAGAGACCTGAGAAATTCGCGGTTTCATTTCGGGACAAGCTAGAATTCAAAACATCGTACGTTTGCAGTGCTTATACTATTGGTCCACCCGTTAGTTTACTCCTCCTGTACAACTTTGAGCCAATAATCAACACACAATAAAATTCAGACCGAATCACCGTCTTCTGCTAATACAATAAGCAACCAATGAACAGTGATATTTGAATGATTTTACATGCGACAATGGAGTATATAGCCAACAGGTCATTGAACTCGCGAATTTTTTCAGGTCTCTAAGTATAGGTTACCAAAATATGTGACGTCATTTTACTGGCGTGTGCTGCTGGAGTTCGTGGAACAAGCGGCTATTTCGCATCTGCATTATTAGGTAATCTGTGACAAAGACTTGTCCACAACAGCTCGTCCGCGTACACCTTAACTGCTGATTGGCGCACATGATTCTCTGACGTCACAACTCGCGGTCCTAGCGTCCCAAGATCGTTCACCAACTTCACAACTTCCGCTCGCGGACAAATCCCAAGTCGTTAGAAGAAGAATACCTGTGTTTGTTTAGGTTACAGTTTATTACACGCAAACGATACAGGTAAAGAATGCTGTATTGGCATCGTGGCGAGAAGTTTGAAGAAATGCTGCGTGTACAAAGGCATAATTGTCAATGAAGTACGAGTCAACCACGAAACCTAGCCACGGCCGCGATAAGGAAACGTTATCAAATAAAAAATAAACCAAAAGTACTAACTGGAATAAAAAGGAACAACCAAAAATAGTTAAATTAAAACAAAATAAAATAAGCTACAAACATTGAAATATACGTATAAAAATCCCATACGATATGTCGGTGCGCCGCANACAACCAAAAATAGTTAAATTAAAACAAAATAAAATAAGCTACAAACATTGAAATATACGTATAAAAATCAAATACGATATGTCGGTGCGCCAAAATTTAGTGCACTCTGGTGCCAGTGTCTGAAAGCTTAGCTTCGTATGTCGTTATTGTAAACAAGTAGGTGTGTTGGGACATGCGTATGTGGACGTAGCGTGTCAACAACCCATTAGACCGCGGACAAGCTGTTGTGGACTATGCTCAGAGGTCGGTTAGCGCTGAATACATGACAAAACGTGTACGTAAGAAAATGGATGCATCACCAGGCCGACCAGCACGCCTATCATGTAAGGAGAAGCTCTGTTCTCTTGTGAACGCACTCACCTGGTTGATGGTGAACGTGGAGTCTCGATACCTCGCCATCAGCAGCCCGACCAGCACGCCTATCATGTAAGGAGTAGCTCTGTTCTCTTGTGAACGCACTCACCTTGTTGATTGTGAACGTGGAGTCTCGATACCTCGCCATCAGCAGGCCGACCAGCACGCCTATCATGTAAGGAGAAGCTCTGTTCTCTTGTGAACGCACTCACCTTGTTGATGGTGAACGTGGAGTCTCGATACCTCGCCATCAGCAGGCCGACCAGCACGCCTATCATGTAAGGAGAAGCTCTGTTCTCTTGTGAACGCACTCACCTTGTTGATGGTGAACGTGGAGTCTCGATACCTCGCCATCAGCAGGCCGACCAGCACGCCTATCATGTAAGGAGAAGCTCTGTTCTCTTGTGAACGCACTCACCTTGTTGATGGTGAACGTGGAGTCTCGATACCTCGCCATCAGCAGGCCGACCAGCACGCCTATCATGTAAGGAGAAGCTCTGTTCTCTTGTGAACGCACTCACCTTGTTGATGGTGAACGTGGAGTCTCGATACCTCGCCATCAGCAGGCCGACCAGCACGCCTATCATGTAAGGAGAAGCTCTGTTCTCTTGTGAACGCACTCACCTTGTTGATGGTGAACGTGGAGTCTCGATACCTCGCCATCAGCAGGCCGACCAGCACGCCTATCATGTAAGGAGAAGCTCTGTTCTCTTGTGAACGCACTCACCTTGTTGATGGTGAACGTGGAGTCTCGATACCTCGCCATCAGCAGGCCGACCAGCACGCCTATCATGTAAGGAGAAGCTCTGTTCTCTTGTGAACGCACTCACCTTGTTGATGGTGAACGTGGAGTCTCGATACCTCGCCATCAGCAGGCCGACCAGCACGCCTATCATGTAAGGAGAAGCTCTGTTCTCTTGTGAACGCACTCACCTTGTTGATGGTGAACGTGGAGTCTCGATACCTCGCCATCAGCAGGCCGACCAGCACGCCTATCATGTAAGGAGAAGCTCTGTTCTCTTGTGAACGCACTCACCTTGTTGATGGTGAACGTGGAGTCTCGATACCTCGCCATCAGCAGGCCGACCAGCACGCCTATCATGTAAGGAGAAGCTCTGTTCTCTTGTGAACGCACTCACCTTGTTGATGGTGAACGTGGAGTCTCGATACCTCGCCATCAGCAGGCCGACCAGCACGCCTATCATGTAAGGAGAAGCTCTGTTCTCTTGTGAACGCACTCACCTTGTTGATGGTGAACGTGGAGTCTCGATACCTCGCCATCAGCAGGCCGACCAGCACGCCTATCATGTAAGGAGAAGCTCTGTTCTCTTGTGAACGCACTCACCTTGTTGATGGTGAACGTGGAGTCTCGATACCTCGCCATCAGCAGGCCGACCAGCACGCCTATCATGTAAGGAGAAGCTCTGTTCTCTTGTGAACGCACTCACCTTGTTGATGGTGAACGTGGAGTCTCGATACCTCGCCATCAGCAGGCCGACCAGCACGCCTATCATGTAAGGAGAAGCTCTGTTCTCTTGTGAACGCACTCACCTTGTTGATGGTGAACGTGGAGTCTCGATACCTCGCCATCAGCAGGCCGACCAGCACGCCTATCATGTAAGGAGAAGCTCTGTTCTCAGTCCTTACGTAGAACTCGTGGAAGTACTTGTAACTGGGCACGTCCGCCATGTTCCTGCCGAACATCGAGAGAGTCAGCTTGTGCCACTACATACTTTACAACACATACAATAGATAACTATGGTTTCCAATAAGCGGTCCAGAGAAATTACAATACTTCAAGTCATATCTGTAGTGTTGATTGTATTGCAATATATTTATTTTAATAGTGCATTATTTTAATTTGGGATTTGTATTAAATTAATAATCCTCTAATTTAATATTTATTGTTTTACCAACATTGTTAAGGTTATTGGCTTTAATATACGTATATTTTATTGTACATTATTATAGATAATATAATGTGATGGAATAGCATGTAATATAAAGTGCTGTTATAATATGATACTATTATATTACTTGCATGTTATATGTAAAAAATGTTTTATAATAAACATACAGTGAGATATCGTTAAACCTTGTATAATACTGTAATGCACTGTACACTGCAAAGTTTAATTTTTTTGTTTGCCGATAACGCACATGACGCCAACAGTATTTTCCAAATATTGTTAACGTAACTTCTTCTGGCCAATATTATGGCGTGCATTGTTACTTGTAAGTTGCTTCGCGCCACAAATGCATTTTCTACAGCGTTGATGTTAATCATGGAGTTCGAAACATTGCTTACAAATATGCTCAAGGGAATATTCATCAGACATACTGACAAATGTGATAACCTCATTAGGAAGGAATGCCGTGCTACCATCATCGTAATTAAAATTTGTAAATTGAAAATGTGTATTAAAAGAGAGAAAGTATGTAACCTTTATTCAGTATGTTATCGAGAGGTGCAGACTGCAAATATGTTATAAGTTGTGTGAGGTTTGAACTAGTTTTTCCTTTTCCTGTCATCTGATCAAATCGCCGGAAATTGCCTTTATGGCCACGTTACTTATCAGAAAATAAATGACTTTCTTTTAATATTTCCTTGATTTTTAAGACTCTGGAGCAAGTGAAATCATTTGAGTGCCTATTGAAATTTGGTGTTTTAATAATCGGTTAGTTCCGTGTGGGAAACTAAAACCATACGAATATCTATGTGGTGAGAAAAATAAAAGAGAATTTTAAATGAGTAATGATGTAGGTATTGTCGGGCGTGCGTGTGGTGTTTGGCAGAGCTCCTACAGCACCGCTTACTTTCTCTCTGCTCGTGGCGCCTAGCTGGAATGTAGTGGCGACAGGCGAGTCGGCTTCCCTTTGTCTTACGCTGAGCGTGGGAAAAATTATTTTATCTTTAAAACGCAAGGGAAGTATGACTTATTCTTTATATCTAAAAGCCAGGTAGGTAATTAATGTGATATTTTTGACACATTGGTAGTAATCATTAATGAATTCTGAATTACGTGGAGACACATTTACCCTTTTGCATATAGACATAGACAAAACACAAAATTTCATAACCCTTGTATGAAATAAAACACTCAAAACATAAAATCACCCTTGAGAATAAAATACTAAAACTACTTTCAAATACTGCACAAAACATAAGCCATTCATTTGTGTGTGTGTGTGTGTGTGTGTGTGTGTGTGTGTGTGTGTGTGTGTGTGTGTATGAAATCTGTAGTTTTATTGCAGAAATGATACGTGGAAAAATTTGGGAATCCAAAGATAAATGAGAATTGTTCTGCACAGAAAATCTAGAAAAATTAATCAGACCAATAAACATTTGCTGTCGTTCGAATAAGAAAATCGGTTGTAAAGGATGTTAATACTAAATCACCTCTAAAAATTAGCAATCAAAAATTATAATTTACGTGAGAAATTAAAGTTCAACTGGTTCATAAAATGTTCATAAATTAATCTTGGTAAAATGCTCACAAAGTCTTGCACGGCTTTAGAGCAAGTAATCTTATCTGCTGGCTTCCAGTTAACGTCCAACCAAATAGTTACGCCCTTCATTTAATTTCAGAAAATAACTTAAATGTCCGAAAATCGCTCTCTTGAAATTCAAGTTAATTTCATAACCAAAACTGTTCAAAATGATTGCAGCACACATACGTAACAGTTCTTAAACGTTGCAGTACCATACCCGATGCAGGTCGTACTTATTCAGCATTGGCGGAGACGGCAGCTCACGTAGTCAGCAGCACTTCAAAACCTACGTGCAATGTGTTTAGGACCTCTTCTTTAACACGCCTCGCGTGCTTATTACAACCAGGTGCCCCTCGAACGCCTTTCCTAGCATCACGGTCGGCGGTACGTGCAAAACTAAAACAATTCTTGAAGGTGCAGAAGTTACAATGTACCGCTGTCCGTAGCGTCTAGGAAGAGAGCGCCGATCAAAGAGGGTTCCCACGGGGACGCTAATTAAAAACGGGATATGCCAAGATATTAGTCACTTCCTGAGACGTGGCACTTAATCAGAACTGTAATTAAATGCATTCCTCCGCGGCAAAACATGCTTGATTAAACCAGGTAAAGGGCAAAGAGAAAACGGTCACAAAATAATTAACAATTCCAAAGATGATTGAGCTCAGTTCACATAGCAAAATAAAATACAGCAAAATTAAACTGTCAAAATACGTGAAATGTGAACAAACAATTAGAGGGAAAATAATTGAGGTGATGTCCTGAATTATAATTCTAACAATTCCTGGGGGTTTAAGATTACGCTCAAAGTTAATAAACCTTCAACTCAAAACTAACTAAAACACAAACATTGGCTTTAAATGCTGAAATCGCTATAATGTCTCGCAATGGAAACTCTGATGAGCGAAAAAGAAGCAGGATGTTACTTGGGAAAACATATTTTGAAAAGAGATAATTACTGCTTATAGCGAAAAGGATTGCGTTTGAGCTGATAAAGAGATTTGCGAAGTATTTTATTAGGAACTTGGAGTTATGTGATAGTGCATTTCGGACTATAAAAAAATTAATGGGGAAGATATTAGAAGGGTTTTTTTTAATGTACCGAGGAGAAGAATTATTAGGTGGAATGGGTTTATAAAATGAGAAATGAGTAACTGTTTACAAAAGAACGAGAGGGAGGAAAATTGATGAGCATTACAGTCAAGAGAAAACATCTGGTTTGAGGCATATATTGCACGTAAATAACAAATACCCAAAAATTATAAAAACTTGAATTAATAAAAGGAAAGACGTGAAGAGTAAAAATAAAATATGTTAAGATTGAATATATAGAAAAGGTAGAAGTTATAGGAAGATAAAGGAAGATACAAGTGACCAAAAAAAACCAATGGAAAGCACCATCCAGTTCACTTGAAAAACAAAACATTTAAAACTGCTCTAAACAGCGAATTTGACAGCATATCTGTTGAAATTTTGCCGATTGTAAAAGCAAAATTCTACTCATCATTTTAGTTGTTGGTATTCACTGATGAAACAGTGATCTCTACTGATTCCTAGCGATCTACGCTGGTCTGGCAGTAAAACCTCAATGCATTCCACAGGTTCGCCCGTAGAAGACTGCTCTTCAACTGAAGATTCTATAAATTCATTTTACTGATAGGAATCACCAATTTAGATCAAAATGTTGAAAGCATGTCCGAACACAGTTCCATTAAAGAAAGACCCTCAATAAAAGATTCCTAAAACTGTTATGTACACTCTTGTTTTCTTATTTGTGTTAGCGAAGCTTGCTGTAAAAGTGTGCAGTGGGTAGAGACCTGAAAAATTCGTGAGTTCAATGACCCGCAGGCTAGACTCTGCAGTCTTACGTACAAATATGCCGATATAAACTGCGCATTGGTTGTCTGCTGTCACGGTGGAAGGCGACAATTGGACACCGTTCTGCAGGAGGTGTCAAACATCTTGCAGACCAATGACTGAGGTTATATAAGTATATAAGTGCACGTGTTTTGAATTCTAGCTTGTCCCGAAGTGAATCCGCGAGTTCTTCAGGTCTCTATCGATGAGTGGTGCATGATGCATAGGGCCAGTGACTTTTCACGTAAAAATCGGAGCACACAGTGGACTTCAATACTATGTACACACCTCAGCTGTTGTTATACCTCCATTGGCTGCTGGTGCCGTGTCCGTCTTTGACCCAGCCACTCGGGACTAGGTAACTCCGACACTGAACCTCCGCGATTCGTGCGCAAACGGTTAACACTGGCCAGAACATTTTTTTTTTTAGCCAATCAAAGAAGCTGAACGACCCTTCAGTGCTTTGGACTGTATCTTGTCTCGAAATCTTTTCGNTCTGTTCTCTTGTGAACGCACTCACCTTGTCGATTGTGAACGTGGAATCTCGATACCTCGCCATCAGCAGGCCGACCAGCACGCCTATCATGTATGGAGAAGCTCTGTTCTCAGTCCTTACGTAGAACTCGTGGAAGTACTTGTAACTGGGCACGTCCGCCATGTTCCTGCCGAACATCGAGAGAGTCAGCTTGTGCCACTACATACTTTACAACACATACAATAGATAACTATTGTTTCCAATAAGCGGTCCAGAGAAATTACAATACTTCAAGTCATATCTGTAGTGTTGATTGTATTGCAATATATTTATTTTAATAGTGCATTATTTTAATTTGGGATTTGTATCAAATTAATAATCCTCTAATTTAATATTCATTGTTTTACCAACATTGTTAATGTTATTGGCTTTAATATACGTATATTTTATTGTACATTATTATAGATAATATAATGTGATGGAATAGCATGTAATATAAAGTGCTGTTATAATATGATACTATTATATTACTTGCATGTTATATGTAAAAAATGTTTTATAATAAACATACAGTGAGATATCGTTAAACCTTGTATAATACTGTAATGCACTGTACACTGCAAAGTTTAATTTTTTTGTTTGCCGATAACGCACATGACGCCAACAGTATTTTCCAAATATTGTTAACGTAACTTCTTCTGGCCAATATTATGGCGTGCATTGTTACTTGTAAGTTGCTTCGCGCCACAAATGCATTTTCTACAGCGTTGATGTTAATCATGGAGTTCGAAACATTGCTTACAAATATGCTCAAGGGAATATTCATCAGACATGCTGACAAATGTGATAACCTCATTAGGAAGGAACGCCGTGCTACCATCATCGTAATTAAAATTTGTAAATTGAAAATGTGTATAAAAGAGAGAAAGTATGTAACCTTTATTCAGTATGTTATCGAGAGGTGCACACTGTAAATATTGTATAAGTTCTGTGAGGTTTGAACTGGTTTTTCCTTTTCCTGTCATCTGATAAAATCGCTGGAAATTTTCTTTATGGCCACGTTACTTATCAGAAAATAAATGACTCTCTTTTAATATTTCCTTGATATTTAAGACTCTGGAGCAAGTGAAATCATTTGAGTGCCTATTGAAATTTGGTGTTTTAATAATCGGTTAGTTCCGTGTGTGAAACTAAAAGCATATGAATATCTGTGTAGTGAGAAAAAATAAGTGAATTTTAAATGAGTAATGATGTAGGTATTTTCGGGCGTGCGTGTGATGTTTGGCAGAACTCCTACAGCACCACTTACTTTCTCTCTGCTCGTGGCGCCTAGCTGGAATGTAGTGGCGCCAGGCGAGTCGGCTTCCCTTTGTCTTACGCTAAGCGTGGGAAAAATTATTTTATCTTTAAAACGCAATGGAAGTATGACTGATTCTTTATATCAAAACCAGGTAGGTAATTAATGTGATACTTTTGACACATTGGTAGTAATCATTAATGAATTCTGAATTACGTGGAGACACATTTACCCTTTTGCATTCAGACATAGACAAAACACAAAATTTCCTACCCCTTGTATGAAATAAAACACTCAAAACATAAAATCACCCTTGAGAATAAAATACTAAAACTACTTTCAAATACTGCACAAAACATAAGCCATTAATTTGTGTGTGTGTGTGTGTGCGTGTTAAATCTGTAGTTTTATTGCAGAAATGATACGTGGAAAATTTTGGGAATCCAAAGATAAATAAGAATTGTTCTGCGCAGAAAATCCAGAAAAATTAATCAGACCAATAAAAATTTGCTGTCGTTCGAATAAGAAAATCGGTTGTAAAGGATTATAATACTAAATCACCTCTCAAAATTAGCAATCAAAAATTATAATTTACGTGAGAAATTAAAGTTCAACTGTCTCATAAAATGTTCATAAATTAATCTTGGTAAAATGTTCATAGTCTTGCACGGCTTTAGAGCAAGTAATTTTATCTGCTGGCTTCCAGTTAACGACCAACCAAATAGTTACGCCCTTAATTTAATTTCAGAAAATAACTTAAATATCCAAAAAATCGCTCTCGAAATTCAAGTTAATTTCATAACCAAAACTATTCAAAATGATTGCAGCACACATACGTAACAGTTCTTAAACGTTGCAGTACCATACCCGATGCAGGTCGTACTTATTCAGCACTGGCGGAGACGGCAGCTCACGCAGTCAGCAGCACTTCAATCTACGTGCAATGCGTTCAGGGCCTCTTCTTTGTCACGCCTCACGTGTTTATTACAACCAGACGCCCCTCGAACGCCTTTCCTAGCATCACGGTCGGCGGTACGTGCAAAACTAAAACAATTCTTGAAGGTGCAGAAGTTACAATGTACCGCTGTCCATAGCGTCTAGGAAGAGAGCGCCGATCAAAGAGGGTTCCCACGGGGACGCTAATTAAAAACGGGATATGCCAAGATATTAGTCACTTCCTGAGACGTGGCACTTAATCAGAACTGTAATTAAATGCATTCCTCCGCGGCAAAACATGCTTGATTAAACCAGGTAAAGGGCAAAGAGAAAACGGTCACAAAATAATTAACAATTCCAAAGATGATTGAGCTCAGTTCACATAGCAAAATAAAATACAGCAAAATTAAACTGTCAAAATACGTGAAATGTGAACAAACAATTAGAGGGAAAATAATTGAGGTGATGTCCTGAATTATAATTCTAACAATTCCTGGGGGTTTAAGATTACGCTCAAAGTTAATAAACCTTCAACTCAAAACTAACTAAAACACAAACATTGGCTTTAAATGCTGAAATCGCTATAGTGTCTCGCAATGGAAACTCTGATTAGCGAATAAGAAGCAGGATGTTACTTGGGAAAACATATTTTGAAAAGAGATAATTACTGCTTATAGCGAAAAGGATTGCGTTTGAGCTGATAAAGAGATTTGCGAAGTATTTTATTAGGAACTTGGAGTTATGTGATAGTGCATTTCGGACTATAAAAAAATTAATGGGGAAGATATTAGAAGGGTTTTTTTTAATGTACCGAGGAGAAGAATTATTAGGTGGAATGGGTTTATAAAATGAGAAATGAGTAACTGTTTACAAAAGAACGAGAGGGAGGAAAATTGATGAGCATTACAGTCAAGAGAAAACATCTGGTTTGAGGCATATATTGCACGTAAATAACAAATACCCAAAAATTATAAAAACTTGAATTAATAAAAGGAAAGACGTGAAGAGTAAAAATAAAATATGTTAAGATTGAACAAATAGAAAAGGTAGAAGTTATAGGAAGATAAAGGAAGATACAAGTGACCAAAAAAAACCAATGGAAAGCACCATCCAGTTCACTTGAAAAACAAAACATTTAAAACTGCTCTAAACAGCGAATTTGACAGCAGATCTGTTGAAATTTTGCCGATTGTAAAAGCAAAATTCTACTCATCATTTTAGTTGTTGGTATTCACTGATGAAACAGTGATCTCTACTGATTCCTAGCGATCTACGCTGGTCTGGCAGTAAAACCTCAATGCATTCCGCAGTTTCGCCCGTAGAAGACTGCTCTTCAACTGAAGATTCTATAAATTCATTTTACTGATAGGAATCACCAATTTAGATCAAAATGTTGAAAGCATGTCCGAACACAGTTCCATTAAAGAAAGACCCCCAATAAAAGATTCCTAAAACTGTTATGTACACTCTTGTTTTCTTATTTGTGTTAGCGAAGCTTGCTGTAAAAGTGTGCAGTGGGTAGAGACCTGAAAAATTCGTGAGTTCAATGACCCGCAGGCTAGACTCTGCAGTCTTACGTACAAATATGCCGATATAAACTGCGCATTGGTTGTCTGCTGTCACGGTGGAAGGCGACAATTGGACACCGTTCTGCAGGAGGTATCAAACATCTTGCAGACCAATGACTGAGGTTATATAAGTATATAAGTGCACGTGTTTTGAATTCTAGCTTGTCCCGAAGTGAATCCGCGAGTTCTTCAGGTCTCTATCGATGAGTGGTGCATGATGCATAGGGCCAGTGACTTTTCGCGTAAAAATCGGAGCACACAGTGGACTTCAATACTATGTACACACCTCAGCTGTTGTTATACCTCCATTGGCTGCTGGTGCCGTGTCCGTCTTTGACCAAGCCACTCATGACCAAGTAACTCTAATACTGAACCTTCGTGATTCGTGCGCAAACTGTTAACACGGGCCAGAACATTTTTTTTTTAGCCAATCAAAGAAGCTGAACGACCCTTCAGTGCTTTGGACTGTATCTTGTCTCGAAATCTTTTCGTGAAATATCACTGTCCCCGATGATGTACGTACTCGGCTAGCGGCATGAGGAAGGCGTCCGCCGTCTTCCACCAGGTGTTGAAGACGGGCACGAGCACGGAGGCAGTGGAGAGTGACGCCAGTAGGGTGTAGCCGAGACATGGCCGGCGAGCGACGCAGTACACCGCGACCACGCACACGAGGAACAACTGCATGTCGACGCTCACGTACCACGACTGGAACATGCACTGCAACACCACACCTACGCCATGTGAAAGGAATTTAGAAGGAATATGAGAAAACCGAGATGGAGTGATAGAACATGAGACTCGTCACCACCAGGGCTCTAGGTGAAAAGGGACTGGAATGAATATGAGAAAACCGAGGTGGAATGGCAGAGCGTGAGACTCTTCTCCTGCCACGGCTCTTGGTGAAAAGGGACTGGAAGGAATATGAGAAAACCGAGGTGGAATGGCAGAGCGTGAGACTCTTCTCCTGCCAGGGCTCTTGGTGAATAGGGACTGGAAGGAATATGAGAAAACCGAGGTGGAATGGCAGAGCATGAGACTCTTCTCCTGCCAGGGCTCTTGGTGAATAGGGACTGGAAGGAATATGAGATAACCGAGGTGGAATGGCAACATGAGACTCGTCTATCGCCAGGACGCCAAGGGACTGGAAGGAATATGAGAAAACCGAGGTGGAATGGCAGAGCATGAGACTCTTCTCCTGCCAGGGCTCTTGGTGAATAGGGACTGGAAGGAATATGAGAAAACCGAGGTGGAATGGCAGAGCATGAGACTCTTCTCCTGCCAGGGCTCTTGGTGAAAAGGGACTGGAAGGAATATGAGAAAACCGAGGTGGAATGGCAGAGCGTGAGACTCTTCTCCTGCCAGGGCTCTTGGTGAATAGGGACTGGAAGGAATATGAGAAAACCGAGGTGGAATGGCAGAGCATGAGACTCTTCTCCTGCCAGGGCTCTTGGTGAATAGGGACTGGAAGGAATATGAGAAAACCGAGGTGGAATGGCAGAGCGTGAGACTCTTCTCCTGCCAGGGCTCTTGGTGAATAGGGACTGGAAGGAATATGAGAAAACCGAGGTGGAATGGCAGAGCATGAGACTCTTCTCCTGCCAGGGCTCTTGGTGAATAGGGACTGGAAGGAATATGAGAAAACCGAGGTGGAATGGCAGCATGAGACTCTTCTCCTGCCAGGGCTCTTGGTGAATAGGGACTGGAAGGAATATGAGATAACCGAGGTGGAATGGCAACATGAGACTCGTCTATCGCCAGGACGCCAGGAGACTGGAAGGAATATGAGAAAACCGAGGTGGAATGAGACTTATACCCGCCAGGGCGCGATGGCGATGTGACAAGTCTACTGGCTCTTTGCTCTTAAGGCGCCCGTCTACCTGGCACTTGAACTGCGTTGCAGAGTGTTCCAAATACACGTATTTCAACGAAACTATTAAGCGTGCGTCCAACGTGCTGATCTAGGAAAAGAACACACACTTCAGACGAGAGCTGTTAAGTACTTTCAAAATATCACGTACGTTAGAAACATCAATTCAGAGTACTCCAAAACCGCTAAAAACGGCCTTTCCAAGGCGCTGTAGCTCAAAATGCACGCATCAGATACATACAAAACTACCATAGGCGCCTGCATTGAACCTTCCTAAAGACTTCCCACTAATAAAATAATATGGTCACCGCTGAAAGTCCCATAGGTACACGCAGCACGACGAGAACACTGCACGCCAGTTCAGAGCCTTGCGCTTAGTGGCGATGGCGTACTTGATGCGCGTGGCAGTGTCGCCCTTATCGCTCCCACGCTTCTCGGCCTAGACGTGGGAAAAAGTTCCAGGTAGACGGGCGCCTTAACTGAGCACTTTTCAAAGCCCTGCTTACCATCTACTTTCACTTATCCTCAGCGGCGTGTGATTGACTGTTGCAAGGTAAGCTGTGTTTTGCTCTGTGCTATGCCTAATCGTTTGCTAGTCTGCTCATCGTCCACTCAAACGCGATAGGTGCAATTGACGTCACAGCACGTGTGTAATGGGTAGAGACCTGAAAAATTCGCGTTTTCATGTCGGGATAAGCTAGAATTCGAAACCTCGTACGTTTGTATTGCTAATGCTATTGACCCACCCGTTAGTTTACACCTCCTGGACAACTTTGATCTAATAATAAATGCACAGTAAAATGCAGATCGAATCACCGTATTCCGCTAATACAACAAGCAACCAATGAACAGTGATATTTTACATGATTTTACATACGACAGTGGAGTACAGCCTACAGGTCGTTGAACTCGCGAATTTTTCAGGACTCTTAGTATTCGGTGCCTCGCCGCTCTCTCGTGAGTGGCCGCAGTACATGCGGTTTCTCCCGGCTCAGCTCTGGTTACTGGTTCCTGCTGCGCGCGCCTAGTGTGTACAGCGCTGAGCAAGCGCCAGCTTATCTTGCAACGCTTCACCACACGCCACTGCTTATCATTATTAGAGGCGTGCGAAGTCTGCGTTATCTCTCGATGACAGGTTAGACTCCACTTCCTTATAGAGAAGCGAGCACAGTCCCGTGGTTTCATTGGCCGCTTCACTGCGAGCAACGTCACCTGCCTGATTGATATCCTTAAAAGAGATTGGCCACGCCACCGCTGATGCTATCTCATTGGCTCAAGAGTTCTCCGAGGCGAGGCAGGCGTATTTCCGGCCGATGGCCGAAGTCGGTCAAACGCACAGTACCTTGGAGTTCAGTCTGTCCTTAGATAATCACGCGAATTTCGCAGGACTCTACTCATTATGTGACATTCCGCCATATGTGAAAATTACAATGCGATGGACATTATTTCTTTATTCCTGCACCACCCAAGTAAAACTGTGGAATTATTCGAAATGTAAATGTGTTATTGTGGTATGTTCGCGGCACCTTCACACTACTTGAATCAAGCCTTTTACCCCCTCCCCCCTTATGTATGACGCGCTTGGTTGTGCCCTGAGTATGTCGCGTATCACAAGATTCTTGTTCTTGCGTCAACACAAAAATAATGAAATTTTTGTGAAATTAAACGTTTACATATAGTTTATCTATAAATTATAATAATTTATTTATAATTAATACGAATTTAAATTGGGAGAAAATACGTATAATTGAAATGTTTAACTTAAACGTGATATGGAAAATGTAGCATACAGTCGGCTGCAAATTCAGAAATATTGAGCGTCTATAGTATACAACGTTAATAATTTCATTACACATTTAATCATTTCCTCAGTGAATGTAGGAAAGTTGCCATGGTTGTGTGAATAAACTATAATATTTGTGCTCCCTAGTAAATATAATAAACAATTTCTTTGCAGTTTATTCTGCCTCACATTTGTCTACATTTGCAGCTAGTTGTGTCCGAAATCACGAACCTTTCAACGTGGAGAAAGTTGGAATGTCTTAAGGACCCACAAATATTTATGGGTGAAAACTCAGGTTAAAAGGCAGGCCAATGACTTGCTGAAACTCGACGTAAACACTAGTATGATATCAAATATGTATGCACGTGATAGTTACCTCGCTGGAAAAACGTTATTGTGCCCTCAGGCAGGGAATAGAGCGATGGAAGGGGGAGGGGTGCGATATGTCTTCAGTACATCGCTGCGCATGAAATGGTCCTTAAGACAGCATCAGCGGCAAACGACGTAAATATGCGATTGTTTCTCAGACCAACCATCACGCCAGAATGTGGGAGATGTATGGTGCTGTAAACTTAGGCACGGATTGTAGCTCTCACCTATGAGTAGGGCCAGTGACTTCCCGCGTTAAAATCGAAGCACACAGTAGACTTCAATACTATATACACACCTCAGCTGTTGTTATACCTCCATTGGCTGCTGGTGCCGTGTCCGTCTTTGACCAAGCCACTCAGGACTAAGTAACTCTGACACTGAACCTTCGTGATTCGTGCGCAAACGGTTAACACGGAGTCAGAACATTTTTTAGCCAATAAAAGAAGCCGGACGACCCTGCAGTGCTTTGGACTCTATATTGTCTCGAAATATTCTCCCGAAATATCACTGGCCCTACCTGTGAGCTCCCAAACCATGGCACCATGGTCGTCTGTTTCCATGTTATTAAAGGCAATAAATCGCTAGCCTGTAGCTAGAGACACGGGAATGTCGCGTAGTCATTTGGCGACAAGCTAGACTGCACAACTCTGTGTGTACTCGAGCCTCAGTTAGTTGTTCATTGGCTGATGATGATCCAGTTTTACCTCAGACCAGGTAACACGTCGGGCCGTCCTTGTACTCCTTGCACGCTCGGTATTGGTCCGAGACTTGTCTAATAAACTGTGGTCCAGTAGAATCAGTAACTAGATTGTTGTGTTGTTGAAGTTTAACTTCTCCTCAGGTTTAATTCGCAATAGTTCTGGGTCTCTGACTACGGCGTACAACATTGCCTTCTGCTGACAGCACAGCAAACCAAGCGGGCGATGTTGATGTACTAAGACGGTTGAACACCCAGAGTTTGTCGGGATCTGATATTTGCCTGTGTTGGGAGTCTGGCGATGCTTCTGTTAGAAATACCGTACTCTACTGAAGCTGATACATGACGAATGGAGAGCGAGGACGCCGCTAGTTCTGTTCACGCCTGGCAACCAAACGGCCTTCCCTTCTCGTGGTTTGTAGTACTTGGTCATTTAGAACCAGTCCACCACGTATGGAAACACCAACACGTCTATTGCTCTCAGTACAGCCTGTGACGTCCGGATGTCATGCGGTTCACCGTGCCTCTCGCAACACTATTATTCGGCTTCTAATAACCTCAGGACCACTGTGGCGCAGCGGCTAGAATACTGGCTTTCCACCAAGACGAACCTGGTTCGATTCCCGTGGGGCGTCACCTCCGGATTTTCGTATGTGGGAATCGTGTCGGACGGCGCCGCTGGTCAGCGGGATTTCTCGAGGATCTCCCGTTTCCCTTGCCCTTTAGTTCCAGAGCTGCACTATACTCACGTCACTTCACCCTCGTCGGCTCTCAAGACTCCGGTGTTAAGAGTGGCCCAGACCTCTCCGCTCTGCTCCACTCCACCCCCTCTCTCATACTCCATCATATGTTCATACGGCTGTCTCGTGCGTCTTCTCGATACGCCTGTCGCTCACTAACCGAGCTTGGAAAGTAGCGTGCGTGTCACATAACATGCGCTGTTCTGAGGTTTTTTATGGACACCGCGTGAAATAACGACGACAGTACTGCAAGAGCACGTGGCATGAAATGACATTTGTTATTTTGCATTACATTCACAAATGTCACTGTTTATCAACTTACAAGCTTACGGAATATACACTGAAGAGTCAAAAAAACTGGTACACCTGCCTAACATCGTGTAGGGCCCCCCTAGCACGCAGAAGTGCCGCAAGACGACGTGGCATGGACTCGAATAATGTCTGAAGGTATGCAGGAGGCAATTCACACAATGAATCCTGCAGGGCTGTTCACAAATCCAATCTGCGCCAATTTGAGAAAGGGTTGCACGTCTGTCACGTTTAATGATTCTCGTCAGTCGTCGTTTGTCCCGTTCTTTCACGATCTTTTTCCGGCCGCAGCGATGTCGAAGAGGTGATGTTTTACCGGATTCCNACTCGTGAAATGGTCGTACGCGAACATCCAAATGTTATCGCTACCTCGGAGATGCTATGTCCCATCTCTCGTGCGCCGGCTATAACACCACGTTCAAACTCACTTAAATCTTGATAACCTGCCATTGTAGCAGCAGTAACCGATCTAGCTGCCGACCGCATCGCGTTACTCTGATTGGTCCCATACCTCTGTTGTTTGCATACGCACGCCTATACCAGTTTTTTTTTGTTTTGGCTCTTCAGTGTATTTGACAGGGTGCACAAATTTTCATGTCAGCAAGTGTACTGTAACAATACGTGATTTAGTGAAGAGTGTACGACGCTACGTACCATGTTGTCGGCGTTGACGTAGTTGTTGATGTAGAGCAGGTTGGTCCACCAGTTGTGCTGGCAGCGGTCTCTCTCCAAGCCCACGGTCGTCTCCCACAGAGGTCCGGAGCCCATGCGGTAGAACACAGTGGCGTGGAAGAACACCAGCATAGCGTACATGGGTGTCAGCCTGCACAACACGAGAGTAGCCAGTGCTGACAGAGGCGACATATGACCACGACATTATACAGAGTGTCCCTACTGCGTGCTGTGATACGCCAGGCAAGATTAGGCACGCAGTGTATGCACGACGTCCAACCTGAAGTGAATGATAACGGAGCAGCGAGAGCAGGAAAATGAAGAACTTCAATGTCGTCCTGAGTAGGCAACCCACTGCCCTCCTGAAAAATTGTGCACTCATTTCTCGAGAACGGTTTGCCTGACAGTGTTTCACTATGGTTACATTATTAACGTAATTTATAACAATTGCGTATCTTGTGAATAATGCGTTTCTTGTGTTTAACAGAACGTTTTCGGACCACAGCAAGATAACTAATTTAAATTTGTATTCAGAGATTTTCAAGTTTTCTGATTCATGTTGCACTTTTTTAAATGCTTAACACTAACAAATTTGCCAAACCAAAACGAATAACCATTTATTGCCACGTATAAACATAGTTAACACAGAAACAACCAACGAGATCGTACATTTACCAATACAATAATACAGAATTTAATATACGTCTATTCAATCAGATATCAAATAACTTAATTTAAAATACCTCCGTTAACTTATTTAAATATTATTTACTTNTATACGTCTATTCAATCAGATATCAAATAACTTAATTTAAAATACCTCCGTTAACTTATTTAAATATTATTTACTTTAAAATTTTACTAGAATTAGGCCTAAAACCACTTAACATTATATGAAATTTAAAAACGTATTTTTTTTTAGGTGTTCTGCGTGCATTTTTTGGACAACTTCTAGATTACGTAGTTAGGTGTCATTGTGTAATTTACTGAATAGTTACCAAGGCATTGTTTCCTTTGGGCTAAATCCATTGCGCAGCACATGCAGAAAAGTATCTTATTACGCTACAAAAAAATGACATCGCACGCTTCCACGTTCTACGTTTTCCCGTATGAAGAAAGGGCCGCTGCTATTGTCCCAGAAACGTCAGTCAAAGATCACTGTACCTCAAGTATCGCATGAGGACGATCAAGGGAAGGTTTGCCGACTTGTGTTGTTGGAGGTGGGTGAGCAGGTGGTACGTAACCAGCGCTCCGCTCACCACGAAGTACAAGTTCACCACCAAAGTTCCGTTGAGCAGTAGAGACGCCGGCACTCCTCGGAATAACTGCAGACAACATGGACTACTTACATAACCTGTTTCTACTTCAAGTCTCACAAGTCAAGTTAATTAACATTTACAAGTCACTCACTTATGTCATTATTTATAAATATTATTAACTAAAAATGGATGTTTGGAGTATTAGCACGCCGTTTTTACTCCTGCAACAACGAAGATGTGTTCATGTCAGGTCCCCATTATGTTTTAATAAATTTTAAGATACCAACACAAGACATCAAAACCGCAAACTGTGTTCCGTATCAAATATCTCTAGACACTCTGTTCCAGTAGTTTTGGAATAGACTTGGTATTCGGCCACTTTGTCACGCCTTAAAACTGTCTGGAGTGAAGGTTGTATGACTGGAACATTTACTGCGAACACCACATGGGTCGTTACCACAACGTGGAAACACCACAGCAGCCCTCACAGTAGGAGTGTCTTCGGGGAAGGACTGGCAGTTCTCTCGACTCTACTGCGGGTAATAGTGCGCGACAGACATTCTTCTCTACCACAACCCTGAGAGCGCGTATGTTGACTTGAACTGGGAAAGGCAGGACAGTGAGAAGATGGACATGGCGTCGTGGTACCCACGGTCGGGTGACGTCATCACGTCNTTACCACACATGGGTCGTTACCACACATGGGTCGTTACCACACATGGGTCGTTACCACACATGGGTCGTTACCACAACGTGGAAACACCACAGCAGCCCTCACAGTAGGAGTGTCTTCGGGGAAGGACTGGCAGTTCTCTCGACTCTACTTCGGGTAATAGTGCGCGACAGACATTCTTCTCTAGCACAACCCTGAGAGCGCGTATGTTGACTTGAACTGGGAAAGGCAGGACTGTGAGAAGATGGACGTGGTGTCGTAGTAGCCACGGTCGAGTGACGTCATCACGCCAGTGAAGATGCCGCTGAAGAGCGTGGTTGGAGGAGGGCAGCTTCGTCGTGTTCCAAACGGCAGTTTCTGTTTATTAAATAGTTAAGCGACCCAATTTAGTATACTAAAATGGTAAAGTATTTTGTAATTAAGTGTTTAATTTACTAAATTCTGATTTGCTGAATTCGAAATCCCCGCCATATTTGTTTTAACCTAATGCGTTAAAGAAATCTGTGGGAATAGCTTCATCATATACACATACGTATATTTTTTATGACGTCACATGTAAGTGACTAACTGCACGCACCTATTAATTTCAATGATGCATTATGAAATGTGATACATGTAAATGTAAACATAACCAAAAATATATTGTATACATGGGTTTTTTTTTCGCATAAATATTAGTTTCATAAATTTACGTGAGTCTCGTGGAATTGCCAAGCAAAGTAGTGTTGCAGAGTTGCAGACGACAACTTCCCTCGTCAGATAGCATCTTCGCGGGAAACAAGAGACTACGGACAGTGTTCTAATTGAACGTAAGTAAATTGCTAATCACCAAAGTGGAGATTGTGACGTACTCACATGCTCGTACTTGTCGGCGTCCTGCGTGGGCGCGCTGTTGTACATGATGAGCCGGTGTCCTAAGAGGACTCCCAGGATGTACAAGAGCTTGTATCCGTCTGCGAAGTCCAGCCCCGGCTGGCCCTTCGCCACCTTGCACAGGGACTTCACGTTGCGCTGCAGGGCGAAGCACAGCAGGACACCCCGCACCGCTGCCGGCACACACACACACACACACACTGCACTGCACTGACGTCACAGCCTGCGTCTAGCTAGCTACAACACAAGTAAATACAAATATCGAGTTCTTCTGCAACTGGCTGCCGCCTGGGGAGCCGGGAAGCTACGGCGGCATTCTTGCATTTCCCTTTTTTCCTGCGAATTTCGCTTTCTTCCCTCGAAAACTGCCAGAATTTCCCTCCATGCCATAGTTTTTATGAGTCGCTCAGTCCGGTAATAGCGTGACCCTTCAGTGTGGCTAAGTGATTCTTTTATTGGGAATGAAAAGCGAGGAGTGGAGAAGTGTCCCTAACATCCATGCTCTGTCAACACATGTCTGCACCATCCATTCTGTCTGAAGAATGTTAGAGTTCATTGCCCTGTCATGCAACTTCTCTCATTCCTTCCATTCTCTCTCCTCCACGCCCGTTCTGTCTCGCCTGCTCTATTCCTTGAGGTTTTCTCATTTTCCTTCCGGTCGCCTTTAATTTCTCATGCTCTCTCATTCCTTCCCGTCTCATATCCGTTCTATCCCTGGGGCTTTTTTTCTCATATTCCTTCCGATCTCCTTTAATTTCACCGTTTCCCCTCCCTTGCTTTTCGAGCCCTCCATCTTGGATGTTCTCCAACACCATCGTCTGCTTCCACCTTGGTTTTTTCTCATATTCCTTCTAGTCTCCTTTCACCTGGCGTCCTGGCGGGGGACGAGTCTCATGCTCTGTCATTCAACCTTGGTTTTCTCATATTCCTTTTGACCTCCTTTCACCTTAAGTCCTGGAGAGACGAGAGTCTCAAGCTCTGTCATTCCACCTGCGTGACACAGAGTGAAGCCTGCCCACGCACGCTAGCCTAGAGGTGCAGCGCGCGCGTGGCAACTACGTCCTAAGCCCACTTATAAGCATAGTTGGCTGTAATTTCCGAACCCTTTAAGATACAACCAACAAATTCATAACAAAGGTATCACCCCGGCAACGAAAAAGGTCGCAGGGTCAAGCACACCATAAGCTCACTAATAAGCATAGTCACCCATCATTAACCCACCCACCGAAGGGAAATGCAAGAATGCCGCCGTAGCTTCCCGGCTCCCCAGCCGGCAGCCAGTTGCAGCAGAACTCGCTATTTCTAACTACTAACACATCCAAGGTTACTTACAACTTTTTTTAAGCCCTGCTACAGTTCTGCTTTCAAGATATTTCTCCGCCTCGTGCAAACAAAGCTTAACCAAGTCTAGAAAATTACGCCAAAATCGACAACGCATCGCATTCGAGGGGCACTCAGTTTAATAACAGTTTGTATGAGAACTATTTCTTACGAAATATTACCAACACATTTATTTTTCTTTGTTTCTATCCACATTCGTTTTAAATGAAACATTATAACTTATAACTGAAACATAAGTAGGAGTTGATTTTACCCATAATAAGATGCTTTTGTGTTAGCATAAGTATAAAACGTTTGTGATACTGACATACTTCGGAAATACCAAGCACGCCATTCATAGGGTGGTCAGAACTCTGCGAAGAAACGGCAAGAAGACTATAGCCAGGTGGGTGGCGCTTAAGGTTTAATTTACTCCAAATGGTTACAGTTAGGCAAATAAACATTTTCGTCGGCAGGATACCGAGCGAGAAAGCGCAGTGGTACCACACTCTCTCTATTTTGTATGTAAACAAATGGGAGTTCTTGAGGTTACAGCTGATAACTCTATACAGTATGATTCTAAAATCATGGGGCGAACAATGAGGGGTGGTAGAGCTCACTAAAAAAAACAATTATTGTACAGGAATATATGGGCGGGAGTGACGCGTTGAGGCACAAACACAAAAATAACACATGAAATTCAACACAGTGTTTATTTACAACGTCGCCGCTAAATACCNTGAGGCACAAACACAAAAATAACACATGAAATGCAACACAGTGTTTATTTACAACGTCGCCGCTAAATACCTTTTTTACAGCGATGTTTATAATAATCGCTCAAAATTGCTACCACCGACAGTAATGCAAGCTTGGTAGCGTCGGTGGAGTGGTTGGCGAACAGATTCAAATACGCCGGGTATTTCACGCACGCGTGCAGCCGCACAGGATAGTCGAGCGACGAGGTCTTCAATGGAATCAACTGGAGTCTCGTACATGAGAGCTTTTAAATGCCCCCATAGGAATAAATCGAGACTCGATAAATCTGGCGATCGTGGTGGCCGTTAATGTGTTATGTTCTTGTGTTTGTGCCTCAACGCGTCACTTACGCCCATATATTCCTATACAATAATTGTTTGGTTTAGTGAGCTCTACCACCCCTCAATGTTTGTCCCATGATTTTAGAATCACTCTGTATACTGTTTTTTCAGGCCCTTCTGAACTAATAACGTGCGGTCTTCACTTGCCGAAAACTAATAGAATTGTCACAACTAATAATTTCCTTGATTTATTTATTTACCAACAAAGGTAACAAAACTAGTGAGTTGAAATGTTGAATGTATCCATGCAGTAGATCGCCGGACGAGGGACTTGCAAATCCAGTTTACTTCACAACCTCAAATAATTATGTGTGATAAAGCGAGTAAATAGTTGAGGTACCTGAGTTCGAGACGCCGTCAGTTTCCGGATGCGAGCGGACGAAGCAGGAACTGAAGACCACGACTGCCACCAGAAGTCCCAACACGCAGCTGTAAGCAGTTTGTTGTAACAGACATTTGCTANGAAATGTTGAATGTTTCCATGCAGTAGATCGCCGGACGAGGGACTTGCAAATCCAGTTTACTTCACAACCTCAAATTATTATGTGTGATAAAGCGAGTAAATAGTTGAGGTACCTGAGTTCGAGACGCCGTCAGTTTCCGGATGCGAGCGGACGAAGCAGGAACTGAAGGCCACGACTGCCACCAGAAGTCCCAACACGCAGCTGTAAGCAGTTTGTTGTAACAGACATTTGCGATACAAAGTCGCGCCGAAATTCAAGTTCATCAACTTCTACATAATAATGGTTTCTCACCAGCAGTTGCCAACATACCTGTGTTCTCTCTGTTCTTAACACGCATAGGCTATAAATGTGTATTTTAATTTATGTACAAAATATAAGTTAACGTATCATTTAACAAAAAAAAAAGTTTAATGTTAACGAAAGTATAAAACGCTCGCGACATGATTTATTTAGGAAACAGCCGAGTATGTCGTTCTTGGCGAGGTTTTTCGGAGGTTTGAATTAAAAGAGTGTGAATACAATGTAATTATCTGTAGTGGTGTTTCTCCATCTTTGCTCGAGCCGGTTTTTATAAAAATATCTCGTAAAAATTTTTAACTCCCTCAAAATTGAGATTTATGGACTCAACAAAAACACAAAATCTTATTAATTTCCTCATACTTTCTCTCTTATAGAATCTTTCTTCTCTTAAAAGGGTATAAACGAATTTAGCCTGAAAGCGATATTGTGAAAGGTAGCTGAGATATTTCTAAAGTAATTAGCATGTAAAACCCTATCCTCTGAGTCGGCCGGCCCTACACTCGACAGCACTCTTGACAGCCGAAATGATAACATTACATGATAAAGGCTGTTCGCTGTAAACTGAGCCGCTTTTGGAAGCACTTCTGAAGATCTACTTGTAGGAAGTTGTGTATTCTTACACCACATGTAGAATTAACATTGCTATCGGCGTGATTACTTTATCAGTGCGTCGGTCAAGCGAAACTGTCGAATTATTAAGATGGTAGGGGCAGTGGTGGCGTAGTGGCCAGGGCGCTCGCCTCCCACCACGGCGATCCGGGTTCGATACCCGGGCGGGTTCACTCCCGGATGTGGGAATCGTGCTGGACGATGCCGCCTGCCGGCGGGTTTTCTCGGGGTACTCCCGCTTCCCCCGCCCTTGCATTCCAGCGCCGCTCCATTCTAGGGTTTCATTTATGTCATGCCCGGGGATGACGGTCACCTACGGGTCCCAGCTGGAAAGACCGTCACTCGGAGGGTGTTGCCTTGCCCTGGATGCACTCCCCACACGCCATTATTATTATTATTATTAAGAGGTAAGTATATTAATAATTTACTTATTATTGACCTCATATGAAAACAGAAAGTAGAAGTAACTATTTCAGTATTCAGGAATGTTTACCTGGATCTACTTTCTCTCCGACGATACCAACTTCAGCTGGCGCGCGCCAGCAAGTGAGCCCGTTAAAATACATGCAAAGGTTGATTTTAAAAAAAAACGTGATTTACCGCGAACAGCCCACAAGCGCATGCACGCGTGTCCTGTCACGAAGATGGAGTTGGGTTACCAGAAGGCGATCTCCGGCGGAGAGAGCGGCTCTGGCTGACGGAGAGACGAGCACAGGCCAGGAGACACCCTAGCCTGGAGCAGCAGTCCCATCTTCTCCCCCAGCATCCGCAGCTCGTGGTCCAGACACGTCTGCAGCTGCTGCGGGCTGCACGAGGCTGGAGAGCATAGCCCCATGTGCACGGCGCTGCGTCTCACCTTGGTGCGGTCCTCACTGTCCTGTCACAACGCAGCCGCGCGTGCTTTACACACAGCCGCGCGTGCTTTACACACAGCACTCTTTCATTAAACAAGCACAACTCAACACATTCCCATGCGCTCTATTCTGTCGTCGAATACACGTGTAATAGACATATCCGCGAGTATTTCGGTGACTTCTTAGGTTGATAGGCACGTCGCGTTGTCTGGGTTGTTCGAGAACACAAGGCTGGTGTCTTAGATCTGGCGAGCATTAACGTGGTATGGTCCATCGGGAAACCCCGCTAATGCCGTGGAAAGTTAGGAGGTTGACTGGACCCTGCCGAGGTTCCCTTTTGCAGCCCAGGTCAGATGAGGTTGGACTGGTTGTGATAGTGGTTGAAAATTCGCTGGCTAGTCCCCCAGATCAGATAGTAGTGATGTGTAAGATGAATGCGTGACATAAGTACAAGTCCAGGTAAGCCTTCGGCCAAGAGGGATACTATAGTCGGTTCACGACTGGAAGAGACTGTTTTGAAACCCTGCTAAAGATCTACATTCAAGCCCATTTCGTATCCTTCCGCCAAAGGTAAACAAACATTTCCATGTGACTGCCATGTGGCAGTCACATGGCAATGTTTACATGCAATGTTTACATTCCACTGTGTGTGTGTACATGTGTTCGTACATGCACGTACCCATTATAAAAGTCATGTATATATTATTAATGGATGTTTCACAAGCATAAAGTTTTTAATCTTGAGAATTTCACACAAAAGAATATGCGATGCAAGCGAAAAACATTTCATTCTATAAACCCAAAATGCGAGTATTAAAAATTTGAAGTTATAATTAGGCATAGGTAGAGACCTGAAAAAGATTCATTTTGGGACAAGCTAGAATTCAAAACACGGGTATTTATATTACTTAAACCATTGGTCCACATGGTGTTTGACACTCCTGGAGAACGGTGGCCCAATCGTCGCCTTCCACTGTGACAGCAGACAACCAATGCGCAGTGGGTATTGGCATATTCGTACGTAAGACTGTAGAGTCTAGCCTGCAGGTAATTGAACTCGCTAATTTTCCACGTCTCTGGGTATAGGTAACGAAGTAGTGTGCGTGCAGTGTTACCTTGAGCTTCTCCCAGACGTGCAGGTTGGGGTCGAAGTGCAGAGTGAAGGGATCGACAGTGCGAGCCGGGCTGTAGGACAGCGGCTGGAAAGACAGCTCCACCAGGCAGTACTGGCCCTGAATGTCGTCCACAGACACCGCCAGGCATTGGTCGAAGTGTCCCAGCTCGTACACGTTGCCGCTGACGACTCCCACAGGCAGCTTGGCCGAGGCGTCAAGCACTGTCACAAACACGCCACTGTGCGAGCTTAGACAGCGGGCACTCGCCTACGCTGCTCATCGCCGCTCTCATTCTCTTTACTCTACACTTACTGCATTATCACCGCATATCTTCAGTACCATTGCATCATCCTATTAATATTTACTTTACATTGCACCCATTTTAATACAACTAAGTATGCATGATATGTTAACACTGTTAAGAGCAAAAAAAACTGGTATAGGCGTGCGTATGCAAATAACAGAGGTATGGAACCAATCAGAGTAACGCGATGCGGTCGGCAGCTAGATCGGTTACTGCTGCTACAATGGCAGGTTATCAAGATTTAAGTGAGTTTTAACGTGGTGTTATAGCCGGCACACGAGAAATGGGACATAGCATCTCCGAGTTAGCGATAACATTTGGATGTTCGCATACGGCCATTTCACGAGTGTACCGTGAGAATCGGGAATCTGGTAAAACATCACATCTTCGACATCGCTGCGGCCGGAAAAAGATCGTGAAAGAACGGGACATACGACGACTGACGAGAATCATTAAACGTGACAGACGTGCAACCCTTTCTCA
>NQII01000645.1:192231-215298 GCA_002778355.1 Clitarchus hookeri
GGGGGGGGGGGATATTCGTTAGAAATTGGCGAAGGTGAGGCACTTTTCCGCAACAATGTTTCCGTCCTTGTTCCTATCCGTTAGCCAACTTTCTAAAGGAAAAAAAAGGCTTATGCGATCACTTTCCTGTATGTCTGTGTGTCAGACCTAAAATCTTTTGAACGCGAAAACTGAACTTCAAACTCATTACGCACATAGTACTTAACAAGGACATCTGACTTATAGTGTTCGACCACGACAGGTGCTTACTTTCAAAATGGCGGTCATTTTAAATTGCAGGGCGCTGTCATATCTCGGGAACCATTTAACCAATGCAGACCAAATGTTGCGTGATGACAGTGAATCATGCAATCATTGGACTTAGAGATGAATATGGTTGTTGGTCTACTATTTTGTAAGATACCACCACGTGAAAAATAAAGCTTTTTCGTTATATATCGAAACCTACTGAACCGATTCTCGCCACTTGCAAACAAAATAAGTAAGTTTTTTTCAATAGTTGAAAATTAAGTTTTTATACTTGGTATATGTCAGGAAATATATACACTCATTGGTGACACACATAAAATTATTGACTCAACATAATTAACAAACATTTACTAAGATTGCAAAACCTCTCTTCAATCGTCTAAAACTTACTTTTGTATTGTGTATCGTTGATTTCGTAAATGGAACAAAAAAATAAAATTAAATGTTAACGTTTTCAATAGCGTGTAAAGGGATTTACACAATGAATAACATTTACTCGCCTTAATTACAATCAANACCTCTCTTCAATCGTCTAAAACTTACTTTTGTATTGTGTATCGTTGATTTCGTAAATGGAACAAAAAAATAAAATGAAATGTTAACGTTTTCAATAGCGTGTAAAGGGATTTACACAATGAATAACATTTACTCGCCTTAATTACAATCAAAATATACTCAGCGAAATCACTACTTCTTACGGCTTACGTTTCGCAGTAGAAAAATTCTGGAACCTAGAAAATTGATTCCCAAGTCTCAAGTCTAGCCAATCACAGATGAGCATACATTTAAATAAACATATGTTTACAGTTTTATTTTAAATAACGAACATTCAAGATTGATTTTTGGTGACGGCTGCTGAAAACAGTTATATACTGCAACAATGCTATTAAACAAATGCCTCATTTTATTTTTACTTCAAATAACATACTGTGGAATTATTTTATATTGGTAGAACTTTGGCAATACATCATAATGTGTAAATTCAGTTTTGGAGCCTCCTTCCTACTTAAGGCTTACTGCTTAATTTTTTTCCATTTTGTAAACCTCTTATGGGTTGTTAGTGGTTAATTGAGCACTTTTGAAATCAACCTTTGAAAAATGTCACTGCCCTTACCTGCATACATTATAACGGGCGCACTGCCTGGCATACGCCGAGTAAAGTTGGCAACGACGAACAGAAAGTAGTTCGGCATATTAACGTTGCATGTAAGGTGTCAAGCAAACATTTGTGAATGCTAAGTTTCTTTCTTTTGTTTTCAGTTTTTTCTAATGAGTATAAATATAAGAATTAATCAGATTAGTAAAATATTTACTTTTCTTGTAATATTACATTGTCCCGTAACCAACGTATGAACAAAGTTACGAGGCCCATGGCAAGGTGTTCAATAAGATGGCTTTAGGTGCTCTTCGGCAGGGATTCGCTTCCTTCGTCGCAGCAGTCCAGTCCAGGCGTGGTGTCGGTTCAGTCTTGGACCGGAACCTGCGTGGCGGACGAATATGTCGAAGGACGTCGTGTAGTCGATGTTCGGGTTGGAGGACGTCGTGAAACCAGTCGGCGAATTTTTTTTTTCGGCCGAGTCGTTCAATTTGACGGCGCACCGGCCCGTGAACACACCCTGCTCGCTCGAGACAACCTTGAGCGGCTCAGCTCGCCTTGACCATACACTAGTGTAACTGGTTTCAGGTTAAGCAGCCACTTACCAAATTACCTCCAGTTCCGTGCATTTCTACAAGTAACTTGTATAAATAACGTCGCCGTGAAGGGCGTCAGGCAGGTCGTATACTACTGAAGGTGGGCGGACTCTCATACGCGAGCTACGCATCACGGTTACGTATTTATTTATTTTGAGTTTTTATTTCTTCAGCATCTGCACTCGTTACAAAATTAAAATCAACTGAGCAACATTCCAGTATATACCCAACTTTATAATAAATGAAAACTTTGTAGCGAGAGAGTCAAATATTTCACAAGACAGAATGGTTTGTTAACTGCGGTAATCAAACTGTCGCTGCAATAAAAAAAAACCATAAATTTTTATAGTATACACAGGTCACGCAAACACAGAGTTACTTTTAGCTACTTACAACTTACAGACCAATGAAACTTAATAGAATCATATTTTAGTACTAAATGTCGTAATGTGTATTTTCTCGTGAAAGAGAAAACATTTTTTTTTTTTTAGAGTTGAGAGATTTGAGTAGCTCTTAACAACGAGGTCTTGAGAACCGACGAGGGTGAAATGAGGTGAGAATGGAGCGGCACCGGAATGCAAGGGCGGGGGAAACGGGAGATCTCCGAGAAAACCCGCTGACCAGCGGCATCGTCTGGCACGGTTTCCCACTTGCGAAAATCCGGAGTGACTCGACCGGGGATTGAACGCGGTTCACCTTGGTGGGAGGCGAGCAGGCTATTTGCTCGGCCTCCGCAGACCCTTACATCTTGAAACACGTAAACAATGAGATGGCGTTTGGCCAAGGCTCGTAGTTTTAAAAGTTTCATTAGGAAAAAAAACTTTAATATTGCAAATCGGAAGTATTTTTTAACGTTTTAATGTCTCGTGACAAACAAGGTCAAGGAACAAACCGAACACTCGCCGGTACTGATTTCGAGAAACCACAAGATGCCGAAATTCAGGTTGGACGGACGAGGAATCAAACCCAGGTCCTCCTGAATACCAGTCGAGCGTCTTATAGGTTGTTCACTGTTAACTGAGTACTTTTGAAATCAATCTTTGGAAGAAGGCACCGCCCGTTGCGCTACCGTACACGCTAGCATGCAAGCTGCCATGTAACTTGATAACGAATTATGTAAAGTTGTGTTTCGACTGTTATAATTAAATTTACGGCAAATCAAGTTGGGTTTTTTTTTTTGCATTGTACAGACTAGAGAACGAATTAACGGGTCAGTAGCGACACCCGTATTCCGCGAAATGATTTCCACGCGTGTGATTTTCCAACGGCCCACAGGTATATCAGCAGTTTTCTTTTGCTTATTGGTCGCGTGTCTTTGTAAGAAAACAATTCCTTACTTGGATGACCAATCAGAATTATGCCACTCCCGTAGTGTGCGTCTGTGATTCGCGAGCTGACACCTAAGACGTGCATACGTGTAAATACGTGTATGTGCCTTTGGAGAGTTGAACATTTCACTGGATGTGGCTTTATATATTTCTCCGTGTCTTGATTTTACTTGTCCGCACAAAATTCTCAGGTGTAGTGGAAAATAAATTTTAGTGTTGTGCTATGTTGTAAGATATGGNGTGCCTTTGGAGAGTTGAACATTTCACTGGATGTGGCTTTATATATTTCTCCGTGTCTTGATTTTACTTGTCCGCATAAAATTCTCAGGTGTAGTGGAAAATAAATTTTAGTGTTGTGCTATGTTGTAAGATATGGCAATGCCAATTATCATTAGTATTTATTTCGAAATTAAAAATCTTTTTTTGTCGGTTTATTATGCCCAGTCAGGTAATTTAAGGTCAATATATATATTTTTTTAGCACACGAGAACTCGTTCATCGTTCACGTTATGCTACATTGTATGGTCTATTCAAATTTATTTGCTTCTTCTTACTCTTTTTTCGCGATCTTCAGCTGTTTACAGTCAGTTGAATTGTGGTTATGTTTTTAGTTCGCCTTTTTTTTTTTGCGATCTTCAGCTGTTTACCGTCAGTTGAATTGTGGTTATGATTTAGTTTATCGCAATCTATTCAGTCTTTTTTAGTTGAAATGTTATTTTTCTTTAATTGAATCAAGGTTTACAATCAACAATTTACGTGTATCACGTAAATTATACAATCAGGAAAGTGGATCCGAGCTAAATTCTCATGAAATATGACTGGTCATGAAATCCTAGCGCGAAAATCGCATGTCCCTTGTAATGCTACGTCACCTAAATTTAATTGAGATTTGGGAAGTTTGCTGTATCATGACGACACTCGCGTTGTTTGTAGACACGGACAACAAAGCATAGCTTTGCCAAAAGTTTTCATGAGGTTCTCTGCGAAGTAATATCAAGTCAGCAACGCTCGAAGTGTAAATCACTGTAATTCACATTGCATGTTATTTCACAGCACATGTATTGCATGTAGGTAGGAAAGAAAGATTGATTGGGACACTTTCCACTCGGCATTACATTTGTCAGGTAGCCAGCCGGTCAGTAATGAACGTTGTGCAGAAAATATGCACTGTGTTGTGTGAACCAATAGCACTGCTGTAAGTGGGAATACAGAGAACAACGGAACTGATGGTCATAGAGTAGGCGACTCACTTATAGCGTGTCTTAATTATCAGTGTGCATTATAGTTGCGCCGGTCCAAGAACGGACTTGGCTCGCCTGCCTAGTGAAAGAGAGAGACAGAACTGATGGTCATAGAGTAGGCAACTCACTTATAGCGTGTCTTAATTATCAGTGTGCATTATAGTTGCGCCGGTCCAAGAACGGACTTGGCTCGCCTGCCTAGTGAAAGAGAGAGACAGAACTGATGGTCATAGAGTAGGCGACTCACTTATAGCGTGTCTTAATTATCAGTGTGCATTATAGTTGCGCCGGTCCAAGAACGGACTTGGCTCGCCTGCCTAGTGAAAGAGAGAGACAGAACTGATGGTCATAGAGTAGGCGACTCACTTATAGCGTGTCTTAATTATCAGTGTGCATTATAGTTGCGCCGGTCCAAGAACGGACTTGGCTCGCCTGCCTAGTGAAAGAGAGAGACAGAACTGATGGTCATAGAGTAGGCGACTCACTTATAGCGTGTCTTAATTATCAGTGTGCATTATAGTTGCGCCGGTCCAAGAACGGACTTGGCTCGCCTGCCTAGTGAAAGAGAGAGACAGAACTGATGGTCATAGAGTAGGCGACTCACTTATAGCGTGTCTTAATTATCAGTGTGCATTATAGTTGCGCCGGTCCAAGAACGGACTTGGCTCGCCTGCCTAGTGAAAGAGAGAGACAGAACTGATGGTCATAGAGTAGGCGACTCACTTATAGCGTGTCTTAATTATCAGTGTGCATTATAGTTGCGCCGGTCCAAGAACGGACTTGGCTCGCCTGCCTAGTGAAAGAGAGAGACAGAACTGATGGTCATAGAGTAGGCGACTCACTTATAGCGTGTCTTAATTATCAGTGTGCATTATAGTTGCGCCGGTCCAAGAACGGACTTGGCTCGCCTGCCTAGTGAAAGAGAGAGACAGAACTGATGGTCATAGAGTAGGCGACTCACTTATAGCGTGTCTTAATTATCAGTGTGCATTATAGTTGCGCCGGTCCAAGAACGGACTTGGCTCGCCTGCCTAGTGAAAGAGAGAGACAGAACTGATGGTCATAGAGTAGGCGACTCACTTATAGCAAGTATTAATTATCAGTGGGCATTATAGTTGCGCCGGTCCAAGAACGGACTTGGCTCGCCGGCCTAGTGAAAGAGAGAGACAGAACTGATGGTCATAGAGTAGGCGACTCACTTATAGCGTGTCTTAATTATCAGTGTGCATTATAGTTGCGCCGGTCCAAGAACGGACTTGGCTCGCCGGCCTAGTGAAAGAGAGAGACAGAACTGATGGTCATAGAGTAGGCGACTCACTTATAGCGTGTCTTAATTATCAGTGTGCATTATAGTTGCGCCGGTCCAAGAACGGACTTGGCTCGCCTGCCTAGTGAAAGAGAGAGACAGAACTGATGGTCATAGAGTAGGCGACTCACTTATAGCGTGTCTTAATTATCAGTGTGCATTATAGTTGCGCCGGTCCAAGAACGGACTTGGCTCGCCTGCCTAGTGAAAGAGAGAGACAGAACTGATGGTCATAGAGTAGGCGACTCACTTATAGCGTGTCTTAATTATCAGTGTGCATTATAGTTGCGCCGGTCCAAGAACGGACTTGGCTCGCCTGCCTAGTGAAAGAGAGAGACAGAACTGATGGTCATAGAGTAGGCGACTCACTTATAGCGTGTCTTAATTATCAGTGTGCATTATAGTTGCGCCGGTCCAAGAACGGACTTGGCTCGCCTGCCTAGTGAAAGAGAGAGACAGAACTGATGGTCATAGAGTAGGCGACTCACTTATAGCGTGTCTTAATTATCAGTGTGCATTATAGTTGCGCCGGTCCAAGAACGGACTTGGCTCGCCTGCCTAGTGAAAGAGAGAGACAGAACTGATGGTCATAGAGTAGGCGACTCACTTATAGCGTGTCTTAATTATCAGTGTGCATTATAGTTGCGCCGGTCCAAGAACGGACTTGGCTCGCCGGCCTAGTGAAAGAGAGAGACAGAACTGATGGTCATAGAGTAGGCGACTCACTTATAGCGTGTCTTAATTATCAGTGTGCATTATAGTTGCGCCGGTCCAAGAACGGACTTGGCTCGCCTGCCTAGTGAAAGAGAGAGACAGAACTGATGGTCATAGAGTAGGCGACTCACTTATAGCGTGTCTTAATTATCAGTGTGCAGTATAGTTGCGCCGGTCCAAGAACGGACTTGGCTCGCCTGCCTAGTGAAAGAGAGAGACAGAACTGATGGTCATAGAGTAGGCGACTCACTTATAGCGTGTCTTAATTATCAGTGTGCATTATAGTTGCGCCGGTCCAAGAACGGACTTGGCTCGCCTGCCAAGTGAAAGAGAGAGACAGAACTACCCAGTGTTGCCCCGTGCATCAATAACGTTTCAGGCGGTATCGTCAACGGAGANAGTGAAAGAGAGAGACAGAACTACCCAGTGTTGCCCCGTGCATCAATAACGTTTCAGGCGGTATCGTCAACGGAGAGCTGTTTGCAGATAATAAATACGCAATGGCCGAAGGTACTAGGGCTGAAGTCGCAAAGCAGTATTGGTAAAACTCGCGTGCGATAGTAAGTACAGTCCACTCGCGGTATCCTCGCACTTTTTGAATCAAACCTCTGAAAAATCACACCGTGTATGACGTGTTTGGTCGTTTCTTAAGTATGTCATTATCCTATGCGTTTTCCACTGCTGTTAACACAAAAAGGATCACATTTTTAATTAAATTGAACTTATACTTCTATTTCATTTATAAATTATGTTTCATTTATAAGAATGAAAATAGGAATAGAATACGTGTGCTGGTAATGCCAAGTAAGAAATAGCCGTTATGCAAAATTAAAAATATTGTTAAGTTGAGTGTGCATGCATGCGTTGCGTTGTCATTTTGGTGTAATTTTCTAGATGTGGTTGTACTTTGTTTGCTTTGAAGCGGAGGAATATGCTGAAAGCAAAATGTTAGCAGGGTTTCAGAAAATGTGTAAATAGTGAATGAATTATATTGCGAATGCAAAAAGACAATCCATACTGTCCATGCATTTCCTACTGTAATACATGAAATACATTTTCGTTGTTATTACTATCGTTCATCCGTATCATATTTCTTGTTGCATTACATGACGTAACTATCAATGACGTAGTTCGGTTGTTAATCTGAAACATCTCATTAATTTCGTAAATCTGACATATTGTAATAGTACATGCTTGGAATCCCAGAACTCATTTTAGTTTAGAGGAACGTGAATATAGATTAGTTGTATTCGTGTCTTGTAGTTCAACGTTTGTTATATATATATATANTTTAGTTTAGAGGAACGTGAATATAGATTAGTTGTATTCGTGTCTTGTAGTTCAACGTTTGTTATATATATATATATATGTATTTATATATATATACACATATATATACATCACTGGTAAGCGACAAAACAGTGCGTGAAGTNTATATATATATATGTATTTATATATATATACACATATATATACATCACTGGTAAGCGACAAAACAGTGCGTGAAGTAGAAAGTTTGAAGGCCCAGGTGAATAGTGTGCAGAACTGAGGACAAGGTGACGGTATGTAAAAACTGGCTCAGTGGTCTGAACTAGAGCGAAAAGGGGTAACTTCATATAGTACGTTTGTAGTGTATGTTTCTCGTTAAACATGGCAACACAGCTTGTGTGTCGAGGAGGTACTGCCCGCCGCCCGCCACGCTTCCTTCGACCAATAGCGTTCTTTCCTGGGGGTAGACGGCCCGACATTGGCCTAACTTACAGCGGCGCTTCTGTAGTAACGCATGTAGGTTCTAAACGGTTCCACAGGTTCACTTTGATAACGCATGAATAAAGCCTATGGTAATACACATTTTACGTACCGCTGAAGGATACAAAATGAATAGAAAATAAGATCATAAGCAGGACTTTCATAAACGTTCAATTATCCGCGAACAGGCTATATATATAGTCCCTACCATTGACTAGTTCAGTGACAACGTCCCCAGACACAGTGACATGACGAACATGGATCCACACCAGGGACTCGAACCCGGAACCCCCTCCCTCACATGGCAAACCGACACGCAACATCTTGCGACACTGAGGTTGGCAACAATGACCTACCTTGTTGTGAACTTCTGCGGATCACAGGTTTGCAGGAAGCAGTCCCCGTTAAATTTAATAAACATTTTCTTAGACGATTGTGTTTTTATAATTATTTTTAACAACCTGGTCTTTAAATACTACTAGTAAGTACACTAACAATGTTTTGTAGTTTTCGCCAATAATTGTACAATTACAAACCTACGTAACCTATACAACAATGTCCTTTGTAGATTTTTATCTTTGTAGTCTTACAAGATAAGTGTTTCTAAAACGTTTATAAAAGGCTTGGTATTGACGAGGAATCACTTTAAATCCGAAGGACAAAGTTACAAATTATTACACGTGCTGTTAAAAATAATACTTGAATTGGAACGGAGGTAAGTTAATGTTTTTTTTTGTAACGTTCTTTCGAGGGTAGAAAACTTAATTTTATTTTACCCTACTTGTGAAAGATAGGCATTTTCAATTATGTACATACGTGCAATTCCCGTGCCCAACACTTTGTATGGCCAATGGACTTTAGACATATGTTGTAGGCGAGGTATTTAATGTTGATAACTTTGTCCCGACAAACGTTCATAAAACAATATATTATGCAAGGACAAAGCTGCAACCGCGCAGCAAGCCTACAAAAATGTAATGACCTTGAGTGCAGCGATTCTCCAACTCGCTAGCATCAATACTTCTGAAAAGGTGAAACTGGTTTTCTTTCTTAAACCATTACGCTCCTCTATCTCCTGTTAAATCAATTCTTCGTCTATCTCACAAGTTATCTTGGTCGTACGGTTTAGAGCATGAAGGTTGTAACGCATATGGCGTGGATTCGAATCTGTTCTGATAAAGCATTTTTTTTTTTTTGTGAATTTTGAACATACGTTTCCTCTTCTCTCTTATTCATTCCTCACAATTGTTTTCTACAACAGAATTTTTTTTCTTCGCTTTTTAATAATTTTATTTCAAATATATGTATTGCAGATTTTACAATGTTTCCAAGGATTTTTATAGTACATACAAACAATATTTTACAGTCTAAGATTTACGTAACACTGCGACGAACTTTGGAGTTATTTTACTGCACAGGTGAACTGTAATTCTTATTTAGCAAATTGNGATTTACGTAACACTGCGACGAACTTTGGAGTTATTTTACTGCACAGGTGAACTGTAATTCTTATTTAGCAAATTGCCTCTTTTTTTTCCACCGCTCTTCATAGGTTTTTGTGAGAACACTATTCTGAAATAATAAACAGAAGTAACACAATTGGCTGGAAGTAGCAATGTTAAACACTTGGACAATTCAAAGACAAAGTAAACACAAGGAAGTCTNAAGTAACACAATTGGCTGGAAGTAGCAATGTTAAACACTTGGACAATTCAAAGACAAAGTAAACACAAGGAAGTCTTTATTTGCGCGTCACGTACAAATATTTACACTCGATAGGAACTGTGCAGTTTTCTCTGCTGAAGTGCTGGACCATCTTCTCGTCTCCTCTTGATCTCGCATGTCAGTAAGGGTCATCGAACGGGAACTCGGGATGATTCTCCGAGCTGGAAATCACGAACACAACGAAACAACGTAATTACGTATGAAAGCGGGATGACAACGTTATTACATTCACGTATACGTATATTGATAATGATTAATTGAGAATTTTTGAAATCAACCTTTNCGGGATGACAACGTTATTACATTCACGTATACGTATATTGATAATGATTAATTGAGAATTTTTGAAATCAACCTTTGAAAAATGTAACTGTCTCTGGCTGCGTGTATATTAACTGTCATACTTGAGAGTCACGCGCCCAGTAATGTTTACAACGACGCAGGGGGGAATAGTTCCACGTCATGACNTTAACTGTCATACTTGAGAGTCACGCGCCCAGTAATGTTTACAACGACGCAGGGGGGAATAGTTCCACGTCATGACATTGAATTTTAAGTGTCAGACAAACACTTGTAGACACTGAAACGATTTATTTTGCCTTGTTTTCTTTAATGCACAAAAGTTTAAGAATGATCAAATGTTTTAAAATATTCATTTTTCTAACAGTTTCACTTGGTCAACGCATGAATGGAGTGGACACGGCCGTGGAAATGTTTATGTTACACATGGCGGAAGAACGCACGACGTGCATACAAGCAGATCTCAAGAAGAGCTTTAAAAAGTTCTCGCTTTACAATCACAGAGTGCTCAATAATACAGGATGCGAAACAGCCGTTTGCATCGGGAACTCCGGACGCACGCACCGCCAAAATGGCGTCACTGACCAGAGACATGGTGGAACATGGTGACCTACATGTCAGGCGGCAACCCGAACAGTAGTGAACATATCTCGCACCATACAGTAGCCAATCAGACACAGAGCCTGTTCCCAGAGCCTCGAGCAACCAATCCGAGACTGATTACGCCCACATCAAAGTAAACCGACATTAAATTTCCTCCCTACGTATTTGTCTATCTTGTGTTACCGTGAATATCATATAATCGTAAGAATTCCCTATTTCCCATATGGCGCAGCTAGAGACGTGAAAAGCTCGCGAGTTAACTGTCCTATATTCAATCGTGCAGGCACCAACTGCCCGTTGGTTGCCTTGATGTCGCAGTGGAAGGCGATGACTGAGCCTTCGTTTTATTGTATGCTTATTCTCGGCTGAGGTGTTCTCTAAGAGTCGTCACATAATACGTGGACCAACGGAAAAGTAAAAACTTTAGAGGAGGATTCTAATCCTAGCTTGTTCTGAAATAAATTCACGCAATTTTTACCTCTTTAGTTATAATTTATTCACAGTTAAAGGAATTTTTTGAAAGACGTGTGTAATTTTCTTCTTCTTTTCACAGTGTATCGCTCACCGCGTGTGTAAATTAACATCTTCGTGCAACTAATTAGCAGTGTGTATGCGTCGGTTAGGCGAAGCTGAAAGATTATCAAAGACAGTTCCGTCAGTAATTATCTTCATACTACACGATATTTAAAAAGAATTTAATAAGCACAGATAATATGCTTTATTCGTTGAAAATAAAACTGGAATACGCACGCCATATTAACTCGAGCAGCGGTAATTGTTTGAAGGTAAGGACTCACTGCAAGGTTAAATTATCAAAGGAAGGACTTCCGGAAGCAGTGCTGTACGTCCCATCTTGCAACTGACGATTTGGATTTTTAGGAAGTTGGTTGGTACGAGTGGTGATGTTCGTGTATTAGGTCATGCACAGTATGTGTATTTTGCTTTAATAAATTGCNGAAGTTGGTTGGTACGAGTGGTGATGTTCGTGTATTAGGTCATGCACAGTATGTGTATTTTGCTTTAATAAATTGTAACATGTAATAAGTATTTTATTTGCATACCCCAGATCCCTTAAAAATGTCCGAAAACAAGTTTGACCTTGAACGTCAGTTGCAAGATGGGACGTGCAGCACTGCTCCCGGAAGTTCTCATCAGTTCTCCCGGAAGTCCTTCCTTTGATAATTTAACCTTCGCCACATCACAATCGAAAGAACCAATATTCCGAACAACAGGTCTTGAAACGTGTCTTCTCTTATAATAACGTGCTCGCCCCACGGCTCTGTGAATGTTAATTGAGATTTACAACACTTTGGAAACGCACTGCTCCAGAACAAGGCCGGCGTACTACTTTGTTTCTACAGGCATCCACACAACATTACAGTGTCTTGTGTTAATTATTTGAGTCAGATTTATTCAAGAGACATTACATGTTGGAAGACATTTGCGATTAATGAACTTGTTGCCACTTCTAATTCTGTTAACTCACTTAAATCTTGATAACCTGCCATTGTAGCAGCAGTAACCGATCTAGCTGCCGACCGCATCGCGTTACTCTGATTGGTTCCATACCTCTGTTATTTGCATACGCACGCACGTACAAAACTCCAAACCCCCTGTCTCAGATACGTTAATTGTATACAATTACAGTTGAAAATCAGCTTCGTCCAGCGTGTTTTTCAAAATGTACAGTTTCTATGCCGCATCAGGTAACTGATTAATTTTTGTGAACCAATATGGATAAGCAGAGGGTAAGTCCCTTAAGGCATGTTCATATTTCTGCCCGAATGTGTATTCCCTTACAAAATTTCCTAAGGCCGCGTTAAAATTAGCAGATATAGTTTACATAATAGCCACGTGACCCAAATAAGTATACTAAAATAATGTATATGCATTTTGGATTTTTATTATAGTATGCAGGAAAACGTAATAAATAATAATTCACTGAATCCCCAATCATCAATATATTTGTTTTGAACTTGGTGCCTAAAAGAAAACTGCGGAAATCGATTCATGTTGAACAAGCAAGTATTTTTGTTTGTGAATTTACGTAAGAAAATAAATAAACAGGTTAGGGCTGAATTTGGCCGAAAAATTGTGATGTCATTGCTTATACAAAATCAAGTGGGAAATATAAACAACACTTTATAATTTAACTGAATATTAAAAGATAAATGCACTTGAAAATTGAGTTTTAAAAAGGTATTTATGCAAACCACCAAAATCTAAGTAGAATTATGTTACAACTCTCCGAAAATTGTTTTATATTGTTGGGATCTTCAATCTAAGAGAGAAATATTACTAATACCTCCCCTCGTAATTGTAATAACAGGTGTGTCCACCCTATTTTGACGGGAAACTTTTTTACCGCCAAGAATTTCAAATTTTTTATGGTGGTTTAATGAGCAGCGTGGTATAGTTAAAAAAAATTGTCCTCTTGTTGGATTTGCCCAAGACACTGCGTTTTCGTATAAAACGCACACAAAACTTCGGCTCCAGCGATACAGCCCCTTGCACGTAGGCAATGCTACCTACATGCGTGTATGTTATGTTGCTGTACTCATTGCACAGACGATGGTGAAGGACATTTTTAACACTAACATTAAACAACATATACTATACATTAATAAACTTACAGTACTGAGACTGCTCGTTCGTTTGTGGCGGTATTAATGAAAGTTTTTTTTTAGTACTAAGATCCCGATAACACAAAACAATGTTTGGAGGCCTGTAGTTAAATTTTACAGTTTGAAATCTTGTTTTTCAAATTTCCCTTGAAATTCTTAAAATTCAATTCACAATTAAATTAGGTAAAAATTATATTCAATGATTGTAGGACCACGGTGGTGTAGTGGCTAGAATACTCGCTCCCCACCTATGCGAACTGGGGTCGATTCCAGGCGGGTTCACTCCCGGATTTTCGCATGTGGGAATCATGCCGGACGATGCCGCTGGTCGGCGGGTTTTCTAGGGTATCTCCTGACTCTCCCGCCCTTGCATTCCCGCGCTGTTCCATACACACCTCACTTCACCCTCGTAGGCTCTCAAGACCTCGATGTTAAGAGCCGCCCGAATATCCTCACTCGCGGTCTTGGCTCCTCTTGAGGATACAGTAACTATCGGTGTCTCTCTCTCTCCTACTACTTCTGTGGTTTGCATCATGTTGCTCCTGTGTGTAGTGCCTTCGTAATAGCAGTTCCCCACAACATTTTCAGTAACAACAGTAAAGAATCAATAAAATAGATATTTACAACAAGTTTCACAAATTCCCCCTATTAAAAAAATTTAATAACTACAGAACCCGAATTTTAGACAAATTGCCGGTTATGCCTGAAGAAGAACAATTTTTTTTTAAATTACAAAGAAAAGTTATTCAAACAAACATTTAATTATTATTTTTATTATATTCGTTAATTGAAACATTTTATATTGTATAACCAACAGGGCATTTTCTTGTATGAAGTGTTATGGACGCCATCGCGCAATTTGCAAGATTCTTAAGTGCACAATTTTAACAGCTGCCATTAATCCCCTTATATCCCATTCACTAATGTAATTAAAATATGTCACTGCTTGGAATTCGTTTAACGGTTTCCAACGCCGGATATTTATTGCTCCTGGTTACTAGGCATAGCATGTTTTAGTTTACAGCGAGCATTGGAAAGGTAACGGAGTAGGCTTGGAGATGCGCCTTGCCTTCAGATATTGCTCACTCACCCCTTTACCATGGTGTTCCTGAACTTGCGNTCCTTCCTTTGATAATTTAACCTTCGCCACATCACAATCGAAAGAACCAATATTCCGAACAACAGGTCTTGAAACACGTCTTCTTCTATAATAACGTGCTCGCCCCACGGCTCTGTGAATGTTGATTGGGATTCACAACACTTTGGAAACGCACTGCTCCAGAACAAGGCCGGCGTACTACTTTGTTTCTACAGGCATCCACACAACAGTACAGTGTGTGGTGTTAATTATTTGAGTCAGATTGATTCAAGAGACATTATATGTTGGAAGACATTTGCGATTAATGAACTTGTTGCTACTTCTAATTCTGTTAACTCACTTATTTATTGATAACCTGCCATTGTAGCAGCAGTAACCGATCTAGCTGCCGACCGCATCGCGTTACTCTGATTGGTTCCATACCTCTGTTATTTGCATACGCACGCACGTACAAAACTCCAAACCCCCTGTCTCAGATACGTTAATTGTATACAATTACAGTTGAAAATCAGCTTCGTCCAGCGTGTTTTTCAAAATGTACAGTTTCTATGCCGCATCAGGTAACTGATTAATTTTTGTGAACCAATATGGATAAGCAGAGGGTAAGTCCCTTAAGGCATGTTCCTATTTCTGCTCGAATGTGTATTCTCTTACAAACTTTCCTAAGGCAGCGTTAAAATTTGCAGATATAGTTTACATAATAGCCACGTGACCCAAATAAGTATACTAAAATAATGTATATTCATTTGGCTTTTTATTATAGTATGCAGGAAAACTTACTAAATACTAACTCACTGAATCCCCAATCATTAATATATTTGTTTTGAACTTCGTGCATAAAAGAAAACTGCGGAAATCGATTCATGTTGTGCAAGCAAGTACTTTTGTTTGTGAATTTACACAAGAAAAGAAATAAACAGGTTAGGGCTGAATTTGGGCGAAAAACTTTGTGATGTGATTGCTTATGCAAAATCAAGTGGGAAATATATAAACAACACTTTATAATTTAACTGAATATTAAAAGATAAATGCACTTGAAAATTGAGTTTTAAAAAGGTATTTATGCTAACTACCGAAATCTAAGTAGAATTATGTTACAACTCTCCGAAAATTGTATTATATTGTTGGGATATTCAATCTAAGAGAGAAATATTATTAATACCTCCCCTCGTAATTGAAATAACAGATGTGGCCACCCTATTTTGACGGGAAACTTTTTTACCGCCGGGAATTTCAAATTTTTCATGGTGGTTTAATAAGCAGCGTGGTATAGTTAAAAAAAATTGTCCTCTTGTTGGATTTGCCCAAGACACTGCGTTTTCGTGTAAAATGCAAACAAAGCTTCGGCTCCAGCGATACAGCCCCTTGCACGTAGGCAATGCTACCTACATGCGTGTATGTTATGTTGCTGTACTCATTGCACAGACGATGGTGAAGGACATATTTAACACTAACATTAAACAACATGTACTATTCATTAATAAACTTACAGTACTGAGGCTGCTCGTTTGTGGCGGTATTAACGAAGGTTTTTTTTAGGACTAAGATCCCGATAATATAAAACAATGTTCGGAGGTCTGTAGTTAAATTTAGTTTCAATTCGCATATATTACAAAAATACAGTTTGAAATCTTGTTTTTCAAGGGTTCATGCCTCCCTTGAAATTCTTAAAATTCAATTCACAATTAAATTAGGTAAAAATTATATTCAATGATTGCAGGACCACGGTGGTGTAGTGGCTAGAATACTCGCTTCCCACCTACGCGAACTGGGGTCGATTCCAGGCGGGTTCACTCCCGGATTTTCGCATGTGGGAATCATGCCGGACGATGCCGCTGGTCGGCGGATTTTCTGGATGATATCCTGATTCTCCCGCCCTTGCATTCCCGCGCTGTTCCATACTCACCTCACTTCACCCTCGTAGGCTCTCAAGACCTCGATGTTAAGAGCCGCCCGAATCTCCCCTCTTGAGGATACAGTAACTATCGGTGTCTCTCTCTCCCACTACTTCTGTGGTTTGCATCATGTTGCTCCTGTGTGTAGTGCCTTCGTAATAGCAGTTCCCCACAACATTTTCAGTAACAACAGTAAAGAATCAATAAAATAGATATTTACAACAAGTTTTACAAATTCCCCCTATTAACCAAATTTAATAACTACAGAACCCGAATTTTAGACAAATTGCTGGTTATGCCTAAAGAAGAACATTTTTTTTTTAAATTGCAAAGAAAAGTTATCTAAACAAACATTATTTATTATTTTTATTATATTCGTTAATTGAAACATTTTATATTGTATAACCAGCAGGGCATTTTCTTGTATGAAGTGTTATGGACGCCATCGCGTAATTTGCAAGATTCTTAAGTGCACAATTTTAACAGCTGCCATTAATCCTCTTATATCCCATTCACAAACGTAATTAAAAGATGTCACTGCTTGGAATTCGTTTAACGGTTTCCAACGCCGGATATTTATTGTTCCTAATTACTAGGTACGGCATGTTTTAGTTTACAGCGAACATTGGAAAGGTAATGGAGTAGGCTTGGAGATGCGCCTTGCCTTCAGATATTGCTCACTCACCCCTTTACCATGGTGTTCCTGAACTTGCGACCCCTGGTCCTCCGGTCGAGGGCGTCCAGTCGCTCCAGGTCCTCTGCGTCCAGCTCGAAGTCGAACACCTGCGAACAAGCAACACGTATAGTACATTCGCGGTTACTTCACACTTTTCTGAGACCCTGCTGAAGTTCTACTTCCAGGATATTACTCCGCCTCGCGCAAACTAAGCTTGACTAAGTCCAGAAAATTACACCGAAGGACCACGCACCAAATTCTTGCGAACTCAGTAGTAATAAAATGTTGCATGAGAACTATTTCTTACTAAGCGCTACCAACAAACATGTTTTCTCACTGTTTTTATTAATATTTATTGTGAATGAAGTATTATAATTTATAAATAAAATATAGGTTTAACGAAAAATTATATACTTTTATGTTAACAGTGGTATAAAACGCTCGTGATACGTAGCATATTTAGGAAATAACTAAACACGTCATACATTGGGGTTATTTTTCAAAGGTTTGATTCAGAAANCATTGGGGTTATTTTTCAAAGGTTTGATTCAGAAAGTGTGAAGTAGCCGTTAATGGACTATAGCAGTCATTGCCGCCTTTTACAGCGTTCATGAAGTGACGCGCCAATGGCGGCTCTTCTGGTGCGCACGGCCCGCCAGTTGTCTGGCGTTGAGGTTATGTACGCCTCAAATGAATACCGCTCAAACCACTTTAGATCAAACAAACCTTATTGACACGTAGGCATTATAAACAAGCTTTGCGTTACCTAATACATCCAGTAGTACCAACCAACTTACAAAACAAACATATTTCCTTCCCTAATTCAAAATTTACTCTACAGCAGTCTGATTTATAACATCTTTGATGAACAGCANAAACAAACATATTTCCTTCCCTAATTCAAAATTTACTCTACAGCAGTCTGATTTATAACATCTTTGATGAACAGCAAAGTCTTCCGACATATTATATCACGAACACCAATTTGATTAATAAAAGCATGCGAAGTGGCTGCTGTACTATATATATATATATATATAGGCCCTACGGAAACAAACACATTTCCAAAACACCACTACCAGGATTAGCAGTCCTACCCTACAAAGCAAATCAATACAAAATAGAAAACATAACATAACCTTCTTGACATTGCGTAACTTGCTTAACAAAAACATCGACCCTTTTAGCAAGAAGGAAGATATTGTGGGTTGAGTGCTGATATTGCTAAAGGAAACGAGGTGTTTGCTAAGCAAGGTTGCGCAATGTCGAGAAAGTTTAGTGTTTTGGTTGGTTATACATTTTGGTTACGAATGCAGCGGAAGAAATCAACAAACAGGTAAGCCAGGTTAAACGCTATTCTGAAGTAATTTCTCATGTACGTGCTCTTTCTTTTCGAAATACAGATCAAGTTTCACATTTTTCTTTAGCGTTTGTGCGCAGTTCACGACACATATTTTCCTCGTCCACAAGTGCTTTGTTTATTTACGTACGTGTTTGCGAGATTATGCTCGAAAAATTCGAATGATTCTCTGGTGCACGNCCACAAGTGCTTTGTTTATTTACGTACGTGTTTGCGAGATTATGCTCGAAAAATTCGAATGATTCTCTGGTGCACGTCAACCAGATACGTAGATTCTAGCGAACTCGAGAAAATAGGAGTTTCCGAACGTCCGGTGCAGATACATCGACAAATGTCCGAAAACGCTGATGGGGTGAAGTTCGTGAGCAAACTGTATGTAAGTCAGAGGGTCTGGTCTAATGAGCTGCTAAAGCCCCTGCGCCGATCTATGTCTTGCCGCGGATAACGTTTATTACACTAAGTTTGGTCAGCTCACTGCAAGTAGTTCGGCAACTGCCAATGTTCGCCGTCAGAGAGCACTCTTGTCGCATGTGTAACGTATTTTTCCAGATTTGTAGGTAAACAAATGGGAATAGTTGCAGTTTTCATTGTTTTAAATCTTCCGACCGGTATTGTGTTAGTACCTACTTAAAGGATTTTTTTTTTTCGTTCGAAGAGTGGAAGTATTACGAAATACATTTACATGTTATTTAATATTATGTTGTAGAATTGGATTTTGCAAAAATCTGTATTACTTAATTAGTCTACTTTATTTAAATGTGACACCAGTATGTAAAATTTCCTTCTGATGATATCTATCTATATTTCAAACTTAAATTCGTAACATTTTTACACGAATTCATATGTTTGTTAATATACACATTTGCATTTTTACTGTTTACTCCGGTAAACACAATTGGAGTACGTCATTAATAGTTAAATATGTAAAGTTAGCACTTAAGATGTTGGCTGGGACAAGTATATATCACAATTAGGGCCAAAAACTAACTTCAACACACAAATAAATAACATTTCTCAATTTACCACATGTCCATTCACGGTCACTTCCAACTTTTCTGAAGCCCTGCTAAAGTTCTACTTTCGGGCTATTCCTCCGCCACGTGCGAACAAAGCTCAACTAGTCTTGAAAATTACACCAAAGCGACAACGCACCGCATTCCTGCGCACTCAATTTAAATATAATTTGCAAGAGAACTATTTATTATCAGGCGTTACCAACACACCTATTTTCTCCCTGTATTAGTTCATATTAATTATAAATTAAGCATTATCATTTATAAATAAAATATGAGTAAAAATTCAGTTTTACCAAAAGTAAGATACATTTATGGTGACTGAAGTATACAACGCTTGAGATAGGTGACACATTCGAGAAATAAAAAAAAAACCCAAACACGGTCATGCATGGGATAATTTTTCAAAGATTTGATTGGAAAAGTGCGAAGAGACCGCGAATGTACCATACAGCATGTTCAGTGCCCAAACCCAGGCATAGCTTCTCTGGACCAATAGTAACACCACAGCCCTGTACACTTATATTGGGAAGCGTAGTTATATATCAAATAACTGTTTTATAATTTGCGGCGTACGGCGCTCGGAGAAGAAGGCGGTGCGACCATGCGTGTAGGACAAGTTGCAGAAGGAGTAGGCGGGCGACCCTAAATTATTGTACGCCGCAAATTATGTGATATAAAAATGCGTTACCAGATATGGTAATCCTTTACCGTTGCTGTGATTCCTACATCGCGAGTGGCATCTACTTCACACCTGTTCAATTCATAGGAGATTCTATTAATCATGTGAAGTACACCGTTTCTAATGATTTTAGTTGTTGCTGGAAGCGCATTACACGCCCTTGTCAGCGTCCCTCGGAAACGCAAATACAAAATAAGTGTAGAGGACTTTCGTGGAACTACGTCTGGAGCGTGGGCACAGAGTTTCCGAACATTCTGTAGAGCTACAGTAAGATGGGTGTTATTAAACCTGTCACTTTCGACCCCAAGCACTGTCACAACGGCCCCTGGGGTGGGGTCGGTTGTGGCATTTTCCCTTCTTTTTTCTAACTTGCTCCTGTGTGCAAACCATTATGTTTAGGGATAAAATTTTAATTAATCATATGTAGAAATTATACGAAAAAATCACTTTCCGTTTAGCTAACTGGTGTACATACAAAACTACGGCCGATCAAATGCAAAACGGCACAACCGTGCCCAGTCTCTCCTACTGTGCGTGGCTCTCACCTGCATGTTATCCTTGATGCGGGCTGNCCACAAGTGCTTTGTTTATTTACGTACGTGTTTGCGAGATTATGCTCGAAAAATTCGAATGATTCTCTGGTGCACATCAACCAGATACGTAGATTCTAGCGAACTCGAGAAAATAGGAGTTTCTGAACGTCCGGTGCAGATACGTCGACAAATGTCCGAAAACGCTGATGCGGTGAAGTTCGTGAGCAAACTGTATGTGAGAGCGTCTGCTCCAATGAGCTGCTAAAGCCCCTGCGCCAATCTATGTCTTGCCGTGGATAACGTTTATTACACTCAGTTTGGTCAGCTCACTGCAAGTAGTTCGGCAACTGACAATGTTCGCCGCCAGGGAGCACTCTTGTCGCATGTGTAACGTCTTTTGCCAGATTTGTAGGTAAACAAATGGGAATAGTTGCAGTTGTCATTGTTTTAAATCTTCCGACTGGTATTGTGTTAGAACCTACTTAAANTTTTTTTTTTTTTTTTTTTTTTTTTTTTTTTTTTTTTTTTTTTTTTTTTTTTTTTAAAAAGAGTGGAAGTATTACGAAATACATTTACATGTTATTTAATATTATGTTGTAGAATTGGATTTTGCAAAAATCTGTATTACTTAATTAGTCTACTTTATTTAAATGTGACACCAGTATCTAAAAGTTCCTTCTGATGATATCTATCTCTATTTCAAACTTAAATTCGTAAAATTTTTACACGAATTCATATGTTTGTTAATAGACGCTCAGTGGAAAACACATTTGCATTTTTTACTGTTTACTCCTGTAAACATAATTGAAGTACGTGATTAATAGTTAAACAGCTAAAGTTAACACTTAAGATTTTGGCTAGGACAAGTATATATCACAATTAGTGCCAAAAACTAACTTTAACACACAAATAAATAACATTTCTCAATTTACCACACGTCTATTCACGGTTACTTCCAACTTTTCTGAAGCCCTGCTAAAGTTCTACTTTCGGGCTATTCCTCCGCCACGTGCGAACAAAGCTCAACTAAGCCTTGAAAATTACACCAAAGCGACAACGCACCGCATTCCTGCGCACTCAATTTAATAATAATTTGCAAGAGAACTATTTACTATCAGGCGTTACCAACACACCTATTTTCTCCCTGTATTAGTTCATATTAATTATAAATTAAGCATTATCATTTATAGATAAAATATGAGTAAAAATTCAGTTTTACCAAAAGTTAGATACATTTATGGTGCCTAAAGTATACAATGCTTGAGAAAGGTGACACATTCGAGAAATTAAAAAAAACCCCAAACACGGTCATGCATGGGATAATTTTTCAAAGATTTGATTGGAAAAGTGCGTAGAGACCGCGAATGTACCATACAGCATGTTCAGTGCCCAAACCCCAGGCATAGCTTCTTTGGACCAATAGTAACACCACAGCCCTGTACACCTATATTGGGAAACGTAGTTATATATCAAATAACTGTTTTATAATTTGCGGCGTACAGCGCTCGGAGAAGAAGGCGGTGCGACCATGCGTGTAGGACAAGTTGCAGAAGGAGTAGGCGGGCGACACTAAATTATTGTACGCCGCAAATTAGAAAACAATTGTTTGATATAAAAATACGTTTACGGATATGAGTGTAGAGGACTTTTGTGAACCTACGTCTGGAGCGTGGGTACAGAGTTTCCGAACATTCTGTACAGCTGCAGTGAGATGGGTGTTATTAAACCTGTCACTTTCGACCCCAAGCACTGTCACAACGGCCTCTGGGGTGTGGTCGGTTGTGGCATTTTCCCTTCTTTTTTTAACTTGCTCCTGTGTGCAAACCATTATGTTTAAGGATAAAATTTTGATTAATTATATGTAGGGTTATGTAGAAATTATACGAAAAAATCACTTTCCGTTTAGCTAACTGATATACATACAAAACTACGGCCGATCAAATGCAAAACGGCACAACCGTGCCCAGTCTCTCCTACTGTGCGTGGCTCTCACCTGCATGTTATCCTTGATGCGGGCTGGCTTGGAACTCTTGGGGATGGCGACGACGCCCCTCTGCGCGATGTGCCTCAGGAGGACCTGCCCGGGCGTCTTGCCGTGCTTGTCGGCCACCTTCTGCACCGCCGGGTCGTTCAGGGGGTGCTGGTCCTGCGTCCTGCACGACACACACGCACGCCGTGTCCTCGTCAACAACTGCAGCACCTCGCGGCTGGCACGTGTGGGGTTGTGGCGGGACGGCGAAAGTGCACTTGTTAACTCTTAGCTGTTTGCGGTTAAGTG
>NQII01000645.1:221522-254224 GCA_002778355.1 Clitarchus hookeri
GAGTGTTCCAAGAAAATTACGTCCAAAATACAGTATGTAAACAACAGTCGAGGTTATGAACGACAAATGTTGACGTCGGAATGTGTACCTCTACGAGATCCAGCAAGTAAATATTGATTTTAGATCGTGACCGTTGGTTAGCAGAGGCAAATATATATTGCTGAATATCTCACGGAAAAAGGAAATTAAATTCTAACAACTTTGGAATTCGGTTAGGCAAAATATTTCTAACTAACATAATAAAAGTTAACAATAACGTGCCACCAGGCAAGAATTCCTCAGAACATTTTCACACGTCGCTTAGAATCATTTCTTACGTTTTAACTACGGTATTCGCCATGTTTCTTCGCAGTTCATGGTGGTCGTAAACATTCAAGCGCTCTTTTCATTCACGTGTCCGCTTATCGGAAAGCTAATTACGCCAAGGGAACAATAAGCGGTGTGCAAGTTTCGTTGTACTCCGAGTGCAATGTTTACATTTCTGGCTACCTCGGTTACTATGTCTTGTTTTTCAGACGTTAGAGTGCGGATTTGCGTATTAGTAACGCGTTTTCATTACTAGATATTTTACGGATTTATTTACATAACGCTTGAATAAAGCGATAAGACCCATTGCAATATTAATTTTACATATGGCAGATGGATAAAAAATAATAATAAATAAAAGTAGATCCTAAGAGGGCCTTTCAAAGCCCTCAGTTATCGGTGATCATCCCGGACCAAGCGAGGAGGTGCAATAGTAACACAGTGGACTCGCATTCGTGAGGAACCTGGTTCGAATACTGGTACAGTCGTTATGATTTAGCTTTTCCATGGTTTCCCAAAATCACTCCAGGCGAATGCTAGGATGGTTCCTTGACTACAGGTCATGGCAGATCCCTTCCCCACTCCTGCTTCTCTGAGCAACTTGCTCCGTCTGTAATGACCTCGCTGTCGACGAGACGTCAACCTCTACCAACGCATCTGCCTACATTTGCTACGACCGGTTAGCGATACTCACGTAACTAGACTCCCGATGAGCGTAAGAGTGCAGTGAGAATCGCGACCCTGGGCACACACGGCGGTCGGCATGTAGTCCATTCATGATTATTTCCAACTTCTCCGAAGCCCTGCCTGAGTTCTAATTCCAGGATATTCCTCTGTTCACGTACAAACAAAGCTTAACCTAGTGTACAGAATTACACAAACACGTCTATTTTATTTCCGTTTACATTCATATTGATAATAAATGACATTCTTATTTATAGATGAAACACAGAATAAAGTTCAATTTAATCAAAAGTAAGATGTATTTATGTTAAGGGCGTTGGCCAGGTTAAATATTGTTATTTTATATTTGTACCACATGCTGTTTAGTTTGTAGACATTAACTGTAACTACTTTTGCTTCGGATAATTATTTTTTTAGATTGCTGGTTTTTTGCAAAATGACATGTAAAAGTCAAAATATTACTGTTTCTTTCATGTACAAAAAAATAACCCAAATTATTTGCAAAATATTTAAAAAGAGTAACTGAAAGATCTCGTTTTACTCATTTTAAGGTATGCTTAGCAAATTTTATTTTACAAAACGTCAGGGGCAGAATAATATGTAAAACTTTCCCTTTCATTGTTAATTTTTTGAAATGGTAAAAAAAATTTACTTTGACAATTTTATAGACGTGTTAAAGTAGCTCTTGGCATCTTCTTTCAGTGTGAATTATCTCATTTCAGTTTGTAGGTTAGTTTTAATTTTTTGTACAATTATAAAACAGTAAAATTGTGGTTTTGACATGCAAGTATGCGAAAACTATGCGCTCAGTGTGTTTGGGAGGAAACAGTAATCACTGATAACGCCTAAAAATTGAACATAACGTAATACAAATATAAAACCACAAAATTGTTACGTGTCCAACACCCTTAACATAAGTATAACGCTTGTGATGCAGGACAACAAGGAAACTCCCTCATACATGAGGTGGTTCCTCAAAGATTGGATTCAAAAGGTGNAACGCTTGTGATGCAGGACAACAAGGAAACTCCCTCATACATGAGGTGGTTCCTCAAAGATTGGATTCAAAAGGTGTGAAGAAACCACGAATAGACAACAAGGAGGACATCGTGTCGTACCTTCCAGACACTGACGTGGTCGGTGCTCGTGTCGACGATGAGATCCTTGGGATGTGGCGCCTCGTTCAAGGCACCGATGGGGTCGTGTATGAGATACATGTCGACGTAGCTCACTTGGAGAGCCTCCAGGGACTTCTTGAGGTAGTGCTCCACGTTCTCCGCCCTGTTGCCGTACCTCGGCAGCTGCAACAACCCCCGACAAACTACCCTCACGAACAGCAGACATCCCTACCAACTATTCCCAGTCAACAGGTTGCCGAAAAGCAGCTCGAATGTTGTACCTTTACAACACATTGCCTAGGGAAACACACACAATTGTTTACGAAGATCGGTGCTTATAATAACCTCGAAGTCTACAACACTTGCTTTTAAATTTTCCACTGCTCCATCAAAACATTATGCAGTTCAAAATGACACTTTTTTTGTAAGAAGAACCGTAAAAAAAATGCCGTCCCACGAAAAACTTAAAACTAAAGTCACCCCCTTGTTTCTTTTCCCTCGAAATAAAATAAACATAATCCCAGCAATCTTACTTGGCAATTATAAAAGTAAAACAGGATGAAATGGCAACTTGGTTATAATATACTACATTGAGAACTGTACTAAAGTTAGTTTAAGTCAGGCTTTCAGTGTTCGCCTAGGAGAACATAAACAAGAGGAAAATGCGAGAAAATTGTGTCAATCGGACTCACGGCATTTGTTTATGAACGTGATTTTTTTTCATTGCTTGAACAGCTGTCGTGAAAGGGTGCATTGTGGCTTCACTATTTTTCTATAAGTGTCAAAATTTGCCTCACGTACATGAAACGGACAACAAACGTGTATCGAACGTGCTGATATATGAAAAGAACACAAACTCCAGACGAGGCCTTCTGAGATCTTTCAAGACGTCACCCACATTAGAAAATCCCAGCATAGCTATAAATTGCCGTATCCAAAAATATACGGTTCAGATACATATACACATACAAAACTATCAACTGAAAAGCACAGAACCTTGTGCACTGCACAGAATTTTGCTACAGGCTTTCCGCCAATAAAATGCTAGGGCGCTGCTTGAATTCCAATGCAGCACGACGAGAACACAGCACGCCGGCCGGTTGAGAGCCCTGCTCTTAGTGGCGATGGCGCACTTGATTCGCGTGGCAGTTCCGCCCTTATCGCTCCCGCGCTCCTCGGCGTACAAACGCGGAAAATATATCCAGGTAGGCTGGCCGCTTACGTGTAAGAGAAGTCTATGTATAATGCCTTAACTTCGCCACAAAAAATTATGAGATTATATTATTATTATGATTAGTAGTAGTTGTTGTTGTATTACCTTGGTAACTATGAAGAGCTCCTCTCGCTTGACCCTGCCGGAGTCGAGCCACTTGCTCAGCACCTGACCAATAGCAGCCTCGTTCCTGTAGGAGTAGGAGGTGTCGATGTGGCGATAGCCCGCCTCCAGTGCCGAGTCCCACGAATCAGCGATCACGTCGCCGAACGACTGTCGCCGGCAACCAAACAAACCACCATGACCACGCTTGACTCCTCTTCCAGTACATACTTCACGCTGCAACTCCATAACGCACTAGTATTTAACCACTTCTCCTTCCTAGATTCTATTCTCAAGCCCCACTAATTCTATTCTACGTGTGAAATTTGTTTAAACTCTGTGTATGATGACGACACCCCGGATGGCCATTTGGCTAAGTGGGGTATCAAGCAGTTGTAGTGTTTTTTTTTGTCTCTCACACACAAGTATACGTCATACGGTCATTAAGATCGTGAACGCCGTGGTGCGTGGCAGCCTACACTCAAGGCGACACTCACTACGCCTACCTACTGACTGTTGTTTAATTTTAATTTTGCAATTAACAATTTTTTGTTTCGTTTGGATATGTACAAGCGACAGTAGAGCGCTGTGTGACTCACGCAGCACGCAGACACTTTTATTGGGGGGAGGGGGAGGGGGGATACGAAGTAGCAAAGCTACACGTCAATACATTAGTTACGTAAAACAAAACCTTTGAATACATGCATCTTGCAATGCGATATTTGTACTGTACAACATAGTGTTTCGTGCATATTTATTCACTGGAATGATAAACAACTCTTTTGTTATTTTGGGTGCGTGCTGTTCACGGTTAATAAAGCACTTTTGAAGTCAAACTTTGGAAAATTTCACTGCCCTAATCACATACGTTATGTTGGGTACACTGACTGGCATGTGCCCAGTAAAGTTGGTAACGACGGAGGGAAAGTAGTTCCGAGCGTCAACGTTGAACTTAAAGTGTTGGGCAAACATTTGTGAATACAGGAATTATTTATTTTGCTTTCTATTTGTTTAATGTGCTTTAGTGTAAGGAATGGCATGGTTGTAATATATTTATTTTTCTTGTGATTTCGCAGTTTATCTCGACCGACGCATGAACAAAGCTATGAGGCCCATGACAATGTTGACTGTAGGCGCGGTGTAAGAATACAGAGTTGATCGTAAGCAACATTGCTAAGGTACCCGTGAACAGCCCGCAGGTTGAAACAACATCCTCCGCACTAGGAACCATGGCATTCTGCGTGAGCCCCACAGGCAAGGGAACACTCAAACAGGCTACGAATAGCATTTAAAAACATTTGCACGCCAGAATGATACTTTCCGTTTTCTCTTTCTATCTCTAATGTGTATTTTTTTAAAGTGAGAAAGGGCTATTATGTGTTTTTTTCACAATCCTTTTTCAGGTGTGAAAATTCCAGTATAGGATACTTAACACAGTGGCACGGTGGCTGAGCGGTTAGACTGCTCGCCTCCCACCAAGGCGAACCGGGTTCAATCCCCGGCCGGGTCACTCCGGATTTCCGCACGTGGGAATCGTGCCGGACGACGCAGCTGGTCAGCGGGTTTTCTCGGGGATCTCCAGTTCTCCACGCCCTTGCATTCCGGTGCTGCTCCATTCTCGCCTCGTTTCACCATCATCGGCTCCCAAGACCTCGTTGTTAAGAGCCGCCCAAATCTCTCAACTCAACTCAACTCGATACTTAACACAGCGTAGGGATGTGGAGTACATCATTGTGTTTATTATTTCTTCATAAAATGACGGCGTCACTGCTGAAAGTCCTATGAGGCGAGTCGACGAGAGGAAGTCTGACTGCACGTTCGATCAGTGCCTTGCGCATAAAGGTTAACCGACATGTGATGAGCGTGCCTAAGTCGTTCTTAGCGCCCCCACGCTTCTAAGCCTCGAAAACGCTAAACATTCCCAGCCTAACGGCGACTTAAGAAGTGAAAAGATATATGGCAGGCCTGTTGAAGAGGGTGACAGGTGATAACTGGAGTAGTGCTTCGTACAGTCAACTACACGCATCCCGCGGTGTATAGATAGAAAGAGGAGTGCGTTGGAAGATATTAAAGGTACGTTGTAATATTTTGCACCAAAACCAAATGTTACTCATCCCCCCAGTTTATTAAGGCTCACACCTGGCTAGCTCGTCAAGCACGTTGCAGAAATTTGGTTCTGATATCTACTCACTAAAAGCACTCAAGAAACTTTTCGTGCCCGAAAACAAGTTTTTAAGTTCTCATTTAAACTCGAAGGATTATTTTCTTGGGAATGGCCACACGTGGATGTTTCCAGAATGAGTTTTACTTGCTGAATTTTCGATACAAAAAGTTTATAGTAGTTTTTGGATAGGCGTTACACGTGCCATTAATATACAGGATCGTCACCTACGAGTCACTTTGCGAAGAGTCAAGTTGAGCGCCGTGTACGTAGAGGCGATGAGACAAGTGCTGAGTGAGCGAGAGTCGGCCTTACAGCTCACGCGGTTCCACGTCTCGAGCGCGAGAAGAAGCTGCAGCCTGCAGACGGAACCCTTAGCATAGTCTATTCACAATTTTGGAATTGCCCCAAGCATGATGTGATTGGTGGTTATACTCGTCTTAACATAGAAGTTCCTTATTTTTTTTTATATATTGATCTTTAATTTACGTTTCATCTATAAAATACACTGAAAAGCAAAAAAAAAAAAAACTGGTATAGGCGTGCGTGTGCAAATAACAGAGGTATGGAACCAATCAGGGAAACTCGATGCGGTCGGCAGCTAGATCGGTTGCTGCTGCTACAATGGCAGGTTATCAAGATTTAAGTGAGTTTGAACGTGGTGTTATAGTCGGCGCGCGAGAGATGGGACATAGCATCTCCGAGGTAGCGATAACATTTGGATGTTCGCGTACGACCATTTCTCGAGTGTACCGTGAATATCGGGGATCCGGTAAATCATCACATCTTCGACATCGCTGTGGCCGGGAAAAGATCGTGAAATAACGGGACAAACGATGACTGACGAGAATCATTAAACGTGACAGACGTGCAACCCTTTCTCAAATTGGCGCAGATTGGATTTGTGAACTGCCCTGCAGGATTCATTGTGTGAATTGCCTCCTGCATACCTTCAGACATTAGTTGAGTCCATGCCACGTCGTCTTGCGGCACTTCTGCGTGCTCGGGGGCCCTACATGATATTAGGCAGGTGTACCAGTTTTTTTGGTGCTCCAGTGTAGAATATTTAATTTAAAATCAATTTGAATAAAAGCAGTGAGAAAAAAGATGTGTTGGTAACACCCAGTACAAAATAGTTCTCATGCAAAATATTATTACGCTGAGTGCAGCCGATTGCCGGGCGTTGTCCCTTTAGTGTAACTTTCTGGACTAGTTCGAGCTTTGTTTGCAGGAGGCGTAGAAATATCTAGAAAGTAGAACTTGCGCAGGGCTTCAGAAAAGATGCAAGTAATTGTGAATGGACTATCCATGAAACTCTGGACAAGAACTAACTTCACATCACTGGTGCCACTACAACACTACAGTTCTCCAATCAAGCGTACAAATCTTGTGCATGTTTAAAAAATAAATTTCTACTTCCGTAGTTACGGCGATAACCTTCGCACATATTTACCGCCACAATCTAAATCTGATTTTACATATACCGGAGTATACATACTGCAATGCATGAATCTCATATTTTTTTTTTATCTACAACATGTGCACAGATAAATTTTTTGTAGTTGATATATTTCGTGAGATAAGATAACATGTAAATGCTTTCCTCTTAGGTGGGACAATAACCACCTGGAAGTATTATTTTCTGCCGTGTCAAAGTCACGTAGTTAACAACTCATGAATGTGTTTATCATGTCTAAATGTTTAACAGACCCACCTTTTTTATGCGAGTAAAATAATTTAGCGCTATTCTCGAGTGTGCGAATTATAACTACAGTCAAGAAAGTTTAGGGTGTTCACATTTAATTTAGCAGTTTTTAAATTGATCTTTGAAAAATATCACTGCCTCTACTTGCCTGTATTATTTATCGGACACGCGGGCTAGAATGCTCTCAGTAAAGTTGGTAACAACGGAAGGAAAATAGTTCCCTGCCTTAAAGTTGAAATAACGGTGTTAGGTGAACATTAGTGAGTCTTGAAACTATCTCCTTTGCTCTCTGTCTTTTATAATTATTTCACAACTTCGCTTTGATTGGCGCATGAGTAAAGTGATCAGGTCCGTGGCAATGTTAATCTTACATGCGGCGGAAGAATACACAATGCACATGCAAGTAGATCTTAAGCAGGGCTTTCAAAAGTGCTCCGTTTAAAGCGAACAGCCTATATCTAGGGGCAGTAATATTTCGCGAAAAGATTTCGAGACAAGATACAGTCCAAAGCACTGTAGGATCGTCCAGCTTCTTTGATTGGCTAAAAAAATGTTCTGGCCCATATTAACTGTTTGTGCACGAATCATGAAAGATCAGTGTCGGAGTTACTTAGTCCAGAGTGGCTTGGTCAAAGACGGACACGGCACCAGCAGCCAATGGAGGCATAACAACAGCTGAAGTGTGTATATAGTATTGAAGTCTACTGTGTGCTCCGATTTTCACGCGAAAAGTCACTGGCCCTAACTATATCTCCCGAGTGCGCTGCAGTATTTCCGCATGTTTCTCTAACCAAGTCGTCTAACCACCGATAAAAATCACCTCAATTAAAGAAATGCAATACAAGTGTAGAGTCACACTATATTTTCCCACGAATATGTTTTAAAAGTCGAATGCCACAACAGTTATTGGCGGAAGCAAACATTTATTTTGGGCGGAGGCTTTCTTTATTGATATAAGTGCACGTGTGAGAATTTTTCAGCTGAAGAACAACACTAGATGTAGACACCTGTGTATTTATTAGACTTATTAGGGGCAGCGGTGGCGTAGTGGCCAGGGCGCTCGCCTCCCACCACGGCGATCCGGGTTCGATCCCCGACGGGTTCACTCCCGGATCCTCGCATGTGGGAATCGTGCCGGACGATGCCGCTTGCTGGCGGACTTTCTCGGGGTACTCCCGCCTCCCCCGCATTCCAGCGCCGCTCCATTCTAGGGCCTCACCTCTGCCATGCCCGGGGATGACGGTCACCTACGGGTCCCAGCTGGAAAGACCGTCACTTAGAGGGTGCTGCCTTGCCCTGGGTGCACTCCCCACACGCCATCATTATTATTATTATTGACTTATTATTTTTATTTTTACTGTTCTATTAGCCTGATTTCTTATTTTACTGATTACAACACATGTTTCTTTCTTTTCTAATAGACATTACTATAGTGCAACGTCCATTCACGGTTACTTCCAATTTTCCTGAAGTCCTGCTGAAGTTCTGCTTTCAGGCTATTCCCTCCACCTCATGCAGACAAAGTTTGATCGAGTCTAGAAAAATTACACCAAGGTGTTAACGCACCACATTCGTGCGCACTCTGTTTAAAAAATATTTTGCATAAGAAATATTTCTTAATAGATATTACCAATACACCTATTTTCTCTCTGTTTTAATGCATATTAATTATAAATAAATTATTGTAACTTAAATATAAGTAAAAGGCCAATTTAACAAAAAATAAAATAATTTTCTGTTTAAATAAGTAACTATGAAATGCATGATAAATTACGTATTTGGGAAATAAATAAAATGCATCATACATGGGGTGATTTTTCAAGAATTTTATTCAAAAAGTGTGAACGTTCAGCGGGTAGACCACAGCTCATGTAGAGTGTAGTATGTAGCTGCGGCTCACCTGTGAGCTGCCGAGGCCGAGCAGCGGCATCTTGTGTCCGTCGTTGAGCGTCACGCGAGGCGCAGCGTCCGCCATGTCGTCCTCTCCGCTGCTCGCAGCAGACTGGCTGCAGGCGCCGCCAGGCCTGCTTTATATTACGGCCGCTCGTGGACCGTACCGCGCAGGCGCACATCTTGGAACTCGAGTGGCTCGCTATCTCCACGTCTGTTTGAATTGAGAAGTGACTCAATTTCTGTTCAGGAAAGTTGAAACTGCAAAGTCACCTAGTACTTTCGAGGAGTCATAGGTGAACCAGCCGCATGCATCGTGAACTCCTGCCGCACACAACACCAAAATGGCGTCACTAACCAGAAACATGCTGGAACGCCGGTCGCCAATCAACTCCTGGTATCCTTCTTGCCAGGAGGCAGCACAGCCAATGGGGAATCTTCCGCAGCACGCAGTAGCCAATCCGACGCAAGGCCTGTGCCCAAAGCTTTGCGCGAGGCCAATCAGAGAATGGGTACGCCCACATCAAAGGATAATTGTGAAAAAGCATGTTCAATAACTTCTTGAAAACGCTGCTGAAGTTATGAACGCAGCTTCAAGTAATCACAACGAACAATAAGAGGCTTCAACGACAACAAATGACGAATGGTTTGTTTTTGATGAAGAGCATAGCTCATACCGAGAAACAGTTGAGGTTAATAAAGTATAACTAGAAGTACTGCAATTCACACAATATAATCACGCCAAGTGAAAATACTGTAAAGTTATCCACTGGTATACGGAGCATTTTCCTACGGTATAATAGAGGCTTACCATCAAGTGGACATGTAGAAAGACTTTCTCGTTTGCAGGGATTATACACTGAAGAGCCAAAAAAACTGGTACACCTGCCTAATATCGTGTAGGGCCCCCCGAGCACGCAGAAGTGCCGCAAGACGACGTGGCATGGACTCGACTAATGTCTGAAGGTATGCAGGAGGCAATTCACACCATGAATCCTGCAGGGCAGTCCACAAATCCAATCTGCGCCAATTTGAGAAAGGGTTGCACGTCTGTCACGTTTAATGATTCTCGTCAGTCGTCGTTTGTCCCGTTCTTTCACGATCTTTTTCCGGCCGCAGCGATGTCGAAGATGTGATGTTTTACCGGATTCCCGATATTCACGGTACACTCCTGAAATGGTCGTACGCGAACATCCGAATGTTATCGCTACCTCGGAGATGCTATGTCCCATCTCTCGTGCGCCGACTATAACACCACGGTCAAACTCACCCTAAATCTTGATAACCTGCCATTGTAGCAGCAGTGACCGATCTAAATGCCTACCGCATCGCGTTACTCTGATTGGTTCCATACCTCTGTGATTTGCATACGCACGCTTGTACCAGTTTTTTGGCTCTTCAGTGTACATTGTCCCAAGTGACACAGACTTAGTGACTCAGTGTTTGAAAAACTTGTTGGATTAAAGGGAAATGCAGTATTTGCAGGACTAACAGAACAATATTTTATAAAATCGTTAATGAATATTACATTTTTTTTGTATATGTATTTTGTATTTGACGTGTAATATAAAATACGGTTGTGTATGTTGTATTTTAAATAGATTGTAAAGACGTATTTTTTATTTTGTATTTAAATTACACATAAGAAGTATTTTGTATCTAAAATACTTTTCGCGAGTATTTTGCCAATCTCTGCAGTGTTGTTAATATGGCTGAGCTGACGGAATTTTCGACATTAATTGAAATGCATAAATAAAAAGCCAGGCCAAGTAGCAGTATTCTTTGTGTCATTACAATCAAAGTAAAATTAGTTGTATTTAAATGAAAAGTCAGCATTAATAAGTGTTCGTAAGCGATTACAAATAATTACGGGAGCGTGTTTTTGAGGTTAGGATTTCGTGTTATTTTTATTCTGTTACAGAGGCGTGACCATGCGAATATGTTAATTTTGGTAACAGTTTAATTGAACATGTAGAAATTTTGCCGCCAAAACATATTCACATTAACATGTTCAGCTTTAATTGTAACCAAGCATTTTTATTCCAGCCCACATCAAAAGAAACAATTCGATCTTCCAGCTTCTTGTCGAGTGGCATTGCCTGAAGCTGCGACGGGAGTAGGGATACGTTTGCATTATTCACAACAGTCTCAGGTTTTAGTCACATTAATATCATTTCTGCAGATAGAATTCAGTGCAATCAGTATGTGCACAAGTGGCCTAGACGGCAGTCAGCTCTCTTGTGCAAAAGAACATTGAATATAATCTTATCGAGGCAGTGCTTATCATATATATTTTTTAACAGTTATTTCTTAGTACATTTACGAATGCCAGCAACATAAATAAACACAAGCTGCCATCACTGCACACGGCTGCAAGGGCTCAACTAACACAAGTGGATTTCTGTCTTGTGCCAAGACCCTGTTGCCTAAACTGTACAATTTTCGACTTTAATATATTTGCCAATAAAATTTAAAGAAAATCGTTTAAATAAATACGACCATTAAATTTTCCCACCAAACAGTTTGACACAAATAAACTCAAATAGATTTCAAAAATTTTCTATCATCGGGAAACGGCTGTTTCTGTTGTGCAGTATTCTAATTGGCTGAAAGCGGCAAAGAAAAATTTTAAATAGCGATCATATAAATATTTTAATTTAATATATAGAATGTGCCAATGCATAAACGATTGTTCTCCATTAATAAAGATAGCACCACATAATAAAATTGAACTTTTATACCACATGTCAAGAGCCAATCAATCCAACTTTTTCAAATACGTAATACATCAGTGATAATAATGTTTCGTTGACGTCATAACCTTCCAAATTTATTTGAACAAGTGGAACCAAGGTTGTGCAGTAGTCGGAATAATCGCCTCCCATTAAGNCCCCCCCCTATTATCTCACTTTTGGGAGACGTGGTTGACGTTGCTGTATGTAGGCGGGTTTTCTCGGAGCACTCCCTAAGATCTCCACCCGTGCATTCCGCCGCTGATGCATCTTCACCTCAACAACAGTGCCTACTACTCGAACACCTCTCAACAGCTTTTTCTGGCCAACTTTGTTTGGTGCAGTTTTGCATGAAGATTCTAAGTTCATAGGGGCTCCATAAAGTATAATTACGTAATTTCCATTATTATTGTGTTCCTCTAATACATACTTAGTGAGACTTGACTGTTTATAAAATTGTGAGCATTAACATAATTACTGCCAGTCTCTTTAAAACCGTGCATTTGATGAAACCAGACACGCAAACTCATTCAAAGCGCCGTGGTTAATTGTGACTTTTACGTAATTGTGGATATCAGTTATATCTGTCTGACAAAGAAAAGATATGAGCTAGGAAAGGTTTCACTACGATAAGTTGAACAAAGGTATAAAAAATGTAGATAATAAAGCAGTTAAGCTTTTTATATTTGTGTAGGTCATGCTTTGCAAATAACTATAGCGGTTTTTGAGCACGGGCGATATTAAATGCGCAAGTCAAATTTCTGTAAAGTTTATCACCTGTCTAACCTGCCATGGGCTTAATTCGTGTACTGTCAAATCATTTAATATTGGCCAGGGTAACTTTTCACCTGCTTGTTCAGTCACAGAAGGGGAATGAAATCAAACTATCAGTACTCTTTAAGTAACCTCTTTTCGTATGAATAACAACGGTTTTTGCTATAATTGTGAACAGAGGAGAAACATAAACAACTGATGTGTTAAAAAATTAAAATACATTTCTGGTTCTACGTCGCACAGATTTTGCACGTCATCGCTTAAGATGTCTGCAGCTATTTGTGTATCGTGACTGTGGACTAATGTTTATATTACATAACAACATTAATAACTAACTAGTTATTGGCCGTGAGCTGTGCGGAGACAATAACCGCGCACCATCGCCGTCAGGTTTGCTGAGGGCTCGTCAATCATTCTTGAGGGAGAAGCATCAGGACAAAGCAAGCAACGATGAAACCTACATTTGCTGGACGCGTTGACAGTTCTACATCAGACAGCACAGCGAGTTACTATCTCAAGAATCGTGCCATACATCGATCATGCTAGTTCGTTGCCATGGCTTCCTTCGGTTTTAAAACACTGCTACGCATATAAGGGAACTATTGAGTTTTGGTATCTGAGGGGGGAAAGCGTTCTTCAGAAGGGTCGCCATCGGAACAAGAAGCGTGTGTCTCGGCGAAAGAAAAGTCGTATAACATGTCGTTGTCTACAACTTCCCATATTACTTCTACTAGTCAGTGTATCTGCTGGAAGTAACTAACATATTTTTGAAACAGTAATTTACTTCATTCATTGCACACTGCAGATACGAGAACTAACAATTTTGTACTATGAGCAGCCAACGAGTAAGCAAAACAAATCTAAACAGCAATTGTTAAAAAGTATCAAAAGGAATAATTATTACATATTATTAGAAAATACAACTTAACTTTGATCAAATCTTCCAACTTGATTCGGGGCCGCAGTGGAGTAGCGGCTAGAGCGCTCGTCTCTCACCAAAGCGAACAAGGTTCGATTCCCGGCAGGGTGGCTCTCTGGATTCTCGAACGTGGGAATCGTGCCGGACGATGCCGCTGGTAGACGGGTTTTGACAGGGATCTCCATTTTCTCCCGCCCTTGCATTCCGGTGCTACTCCATACTCACCTCGCTTCACCCTCATCGGCTCGCCTGCCTGCATCGTTTTTCTCCTTTTTTTTTTGGTCGAGAAGCGCGACAGCTCTAAGGGTGACACCACCACATGTAACAAGTACGCCATCGCCGCTACGCGCAGGACTCTGAACTGGCGTGCAGTGTTCTCGTAGTGCTGCGTGTACCTACGGGACTTTCAGAAGTGATCCTATAATTTTATTGATGAAAAGTCTGTAGCAAAGTTCAATACAGGCTCCTATCGTAGTTTGACTCGTGTCCGGCTAGTATGTTTTAAGATACGGCAATCTGAGAAAAGTCGCCTTTAAGTATATTGGAGGGCTCCAAAATAATATTTACAGCATGTGTGGTAACTTTCAAATACCATTCATTTCTAGTCTGGATATGACTAGAAACTGGANATTGGAGGGCTCCAAAATAATATTTACAGCATGTGTGGTAACTTTCAAATACCATTCATTTCTAGTCTGGATATGATGTATTTTCGTAAGTAAACATACTGGGGACACGTTTAATAGTTTCGTCAAGAAACCAAGATTTCAAACACTCTGCGACGCAGTTCAAGCTTCAGGTTGGCGGAACCCTTAAGAGCCGCCCAAATCTCTCCACTGCATTGCAATGCACTGTACTTTACTGCACTGCAGTGCACTACACTGCACTTCACTGCACTGCACTTCACTCCACTGCACTGCACTGCACTCCACTGCACTTCACTGCACTGCACTGCACTGCAATGCAATGCACTGCACTGCAACCCCTACTGTTCAGAGCATTCGACGTCGGCACGAACAGTTTCGACAGCAAGTTGTTTGTGTAAGGGGAAATCAGCAGTTTGCCCCCGTGTTTCCGGCGGAGACGTTGGTCGCATTCAGAGGAGTTTTGTAAGAAGTCCCCCCCAGCCTCGCCCAACTGTCTGACGTGTTTCACGACGGTGTTTGTTACTCAAGCCATACAGGGTTGAACACGTACACGCCCTACGCCAAGGTGATCAACGACGACGTGTGGCGTTTCGGGCATTCATTCTCTGAAAGGAAATGGAAGACGACACTTATATTTCCCGCTTAGTGTTCAGTGTCGAGGCCACGTTTCATCTTAGTGGTTGTGTGAACTGTCACTAAGTTCGGATAGGGATCGCAGCAGCCACATGACGTAGTCGAGCACGAGAGACACTCCCCCTGAAGTGAATGTGTTCTGCACTGTTTCCCGAGTTGAGAGATTTGGGCGCCTCTGAACAACGAGGTCTTGAGAGCCGATGAGGGTTAAATGATGTGAGAATGGAGCACCATAATGGTTATACTAATATTTGCAGCACTTGCATTAAGTCCTCAAAAACACTGCTGAAACATATTATATTGAGTAAGAGATTGTTATTTGCTTGTTTTCAGAACATGCTATTGAAAGGGAAATTCAGGAGACCTCCGACGGTGCGCTTCAGAGGGAGCCCAGTGGGAAATGTGCATGAATTCAAGTACCTGGGAGTCATCATGGATGATAAAATGAGCTTCCTCAAGCACATCGAATATGTCTCTAGGAAGGCTGTTGTGATCTTTCAGAAATTAAAGAGAATTGGTAACACCAGTTGGGGCCTAAGTTATACAACACTTAGAACAATTTATTGTGCTGTTTTTGAGGCAATTATTATGTATGGAGCAGTGATGTGGTTCTACAGAGCTGAACTCATATGGTACAAGAGGAAGCTCATGAGAGTTCAGAGGGCAGCACTGCTGAATGTGGCAAGGGCATATAAAACTGTCCCCAATGAGTCGCCCCCTGTATTGGTCGGTGTGCTGCCAATTTACCTGTTGGTCAAATATGGAGGACTTACGGTGCAGAGAGCGCGAGTTGCAAGGCTGTCCAAGGGAGAAAAAAGCGAAATAAGTCAAGAAATCATGTATATGCACGATGGATGGGATACATCGGATCGAGGAAGGCATACGTATGAGTTGATACCTGAAATAGAAACAAGAATGAACTGAAAATGGATTAGGATCAACCATTATAGTATGCAGTTGTACACTGACCATGGGAATTTCAAAGCAAAGCTTCACAGCCTTCAACTTGTGCAATCTCCACTGTGTGATGTCTGTGGAGTGGATGATACTGTCCAAAACATTATTATGGGCTGCTTAAAAACAGAGGACATCAGAAAATGGATTTAGTAGACTATGCAAGAAAAGGGAATACACTTGGATATGGGAAACATAATGACGAATAAAGTTCTCAACAAGATTTGGAATGAATTTGACACTAAAATTGGAAGAAGCTTGGAAGGTTTCGATAAGTGGCAAGGGGAACAAATTTATGATAACCCATAATGGGGTATTCAGGTAAAGGCTTTCATATATGTAATTCGGAATATCTCAGATTAACGAGGAGGGCAGGTTTTTAAATGAGAAAACCGGTAGAATACCGAGTAACAGCATTAAGGAAAAAGTGAATGGCCCGAAGAGACAAGAGGAGAAAGAGCAGTGCACTGTCTTACTCATCCGAGTAGAGTTGCAGAGAGGGAGGATGGAGGGTGTGCTGGCCTTCGGGCCTTAAAAACCTGTACCCAAAAACGGTTTTATCAGGGTACCACACCGGGAGTGTTGCCTTGAGTGTAAAGAAACCTATCAGAAAAGAGTGGCGCATTTTGTGATTAAGAGCCAATTCATGGAGGTGCTTGAGTTGGGGGCTCACTGAATGAAAGTAAGAAAGAACATCTCACAACAGTCCTCGGAGTTGGAGTGCAAGTCATAACAAAGAGGGCAGTGCGGTACTGGCTCCCCGCCTCTGCGTGGCTGGGAGGTAATTAAACGGGTCACGGGGTGATTAGTCCACCGGACCTATAAAGGGGTCTGTGCGTGGCCATAATTCTCCTAGAGGGATTCCTCGTGGACGTCGAAGAGGGAGCAAAAGGAAAGGAAACTGGTCTGAGGCCTACGTCCTCAGGCTTGTTGAGGCTGTGACCTCTAAGGCTTCAAGCCATGTTAGGACTGAGTGGACATTTGTGTACAAAAACTTTTGTGTTTAAGGGACTGTGTGTAGTTTAGTGTGGGGACTTGCCAGCGTAAGCACACAAAGCGTTAGTGTTATAAGAGAGACTTGTGTGAAACAGTGTGTGTAAGGCGTCATTGTGTGGTAACACAATGGCGTCTTCATCTAGCCAGTTTAGGCGGGCAAGATCCGTACTAATGGACACTCGGGGAGTGACAATAGTCGAGAAGACTCTCTCTGTGAAAGAGAAAAGTAGGTGGTTAAAGGGTTTCCTTGAAAAGGAGATAATCCCAAAGGATGAAACATCAGTGCCTGTAAACTGCCTGCTTGATATGAATTGTGACTGGGGACATTTCAAAATGTCCTCAGTGGGGAAAAGGACACACCGTAAGAATCGGAACTATATCTCCGGCGTAAAAGTCAGTGTTGTAGATTCTTGGGTTCAAGAATTCTATGAAGAAGAAGAGGAAGGTGAAGTCGAAGATGGAGAATCTGAGGATGAGAGTGGAAGCGAGAATATGGAGCTGCTGAGATCATCCGAAGACTCTGATGTCTCTGTAGAGGAATCAGACCTTAGGACATCGACCTGGAGAGTACAAGTCTTCACACTGGTCGGGAAGAAGGGGAAACCCCTGAAGTCCGCCAGGATGGTGTTCCCGGAAACAGATGACTAGGAGGTGGTTCCTGGATCAACTCGAAGGGCAAGTGCAGAAGTAAAACCTGCTCCCGGCTCAAGCACATCCACAAGAAAGGTGGTACCTCTTCCAGGCACGTCAAAAGGATTAGAAGGCAAAGGAAAGAGGAAACCAAGATTTGATCTTCCCAGCGAAGATGAAGGAGAAGGGAGTGGCTCATTGGCGAGTAATGACTTTATAATACGAGTCGATAAAAGGGTTGAGGAAACCCGTAATGAAGCCAAGGGACTTGTAATGGAAATGATGGAGTGGCTTTTAAGCGAGAACTTCAAAATTAATAGTTCTCAGGCTAACTGGTTGATCCCTAGGCTGAACCAGCTACAGGATCACGTTGAAAATGTTCTAATAGAAAATGGCAAACTAATCGGCAGTCTCCAGCAGGCAGAAAAGAAAACAGGGGCATGCACAGAGACTGCACCAACTACAAAGAGGCAAGAAGTACCTGGCATCAAAAGCTATGCGCAGGCTGCAGGTAGTAAAGCCATTAAGCCGAAACCGGCAAAAAAGTTAAGTCATCCTTGTGTATCCTAACAAGAAAGGGACAACCAGCGTAGAAACCAGGAATATTATAAAGAAGGGTATAAACCCAAAGAATGAGGGCCTTCAGATCAGAAACATGAAGGGAATAAGAAACGGAGGAATTTTAATAGAGGCCGGAGACAATGAGACCTTCAAGTCCATCAATAATCAGGGCAAAATTAAGGAACTGGGCCTAAGGCTTGAGGCGCCCAAGAAAAGGGGCCCTAAGGTGGTGATATATGATGTGCCACGAGAGGAAGATATTGGTGATCTGCCTGAAACCATTTTCAGGCAGAACTTCAGGAATAGAGGATGTGGTGGTCACGATATGGAAAGTTTTATAAAAGCTGTCACTATAAGCCACAGGACTGGGAAGAGAGGAACAGACATGGTCAACGTGGTACTGGAGTGTGACTCTAAGATCAGAAACGCACTCATAGAGACTGAAAGGTTATATGTGGGGTATGACAGCTGTAGGGTTAGAGACAACATCTCGCTCTCCAGATGTTATAAATGCCAGCAATGGGAGCATATAGCCAATAAATGCAGGGAAATGGAGTCACCTGCTCATGTTGTGGCGAACAAGGACATGAATACAAGAACTTTCCTAAGAAAGGTGAAAATGAATGTAAGTAAATATGTGCCAATTTTCACAGGAAAGGTTAGCCACATGACCACAGAGTGGACTCCAGGGATTGCCCAGCTTACCAGAGGGCCCTGTCTGTCAAACTCACCAGAATATATTATGGCTTGTAATAACGTCTTAAGGTGTGGGCAGTTGAACATGCAATGGTCAGCGGTGGTTGTCGCAGAGCTCAATAGGATTGTGTTGGAGCAAAGACTTGATATGTAGTGTTGTTCCAGGAGCCCTATGTTCCATTTGACACTGTGGTAGGCCTGCGGGGCAGTGTGTATACCTGTGGCAGTAACCCGAGGGCTGGGGTACTGAGGACCAACATGAACATTGACGTTTCCATGATGTCAAGTGTTTCAAACACACATCATGTGTGAGTACAAATTGTTAAAGGCACAAACTTGGGTGCTTGAGAGTGCTATTCAAGAGCAATGATAAGAAGCCTGATGACCTTAAGTCATATAGGTCATTGACGCTGCTTCCGGAGCTAGGCAAACTCTTTGAAAAACCATTCAACAGAAGCTTAATAATGGCCCTGCAGACGGAGGGCACATTAAACGAAAAGCAATATGGTTTTAAGAAAGGCACAGGAACAGACTTTTATCTTTATGATGTTATGAAGGTCATAAGAGAAAACCCCAAAAAATACATCATGGGAGTATTCCTGGACATTTCTGGAGCTTTTGACATTGCCTGGTGGCCGGAATTTATGCACCAGTTTAAGAGAAAGAGATGCCCTGCGAACATCTATAGGGTCATACAAGATTTCTTTAATAACAGATGGAACCTATATACAGCAAAGACTACAAAGGTTAAGAAACACCTAACGAAGGGATGTCCGCAGGGCTCGGTCCTTGGGCCGAACCTGTGGAATGTCTTGTTTGATGGGTTCTTTGAGCTGGGCCTCCCACCATGGAGCACTGTCTTTGGATATGCAGAAGATGGACTGGTTTTGATATCTGGTAACTCGAGGAGTATGCTGGAGTCCAAGGCCGCAGACATCATGAGAAGATATGGATTTGGGCCAAAACGGCAAAACTGAAATTCTCCACAGAAAAAACCAAGACCATGCTATTGAAAGGTAAGTCGAGAGACCACCGATGGTGCACTTCGGGGGAGCCCAGTGGAAAATGTGCAAGAATTCAAGTTCTTGGGAGTCATCATGGATGATAAAATGAGCTTCCTCAAGCACATCGAATATGTCTCTAGGAAGGCTGTTGTGATCTTTCAGAAATTAAAGAGAATTGGTAGCACCAGTTGGGGCCTAAGTTACACAACACTTAGAACAATTTATTCTGCGGTTTTTGAGGCAATTATAATATACGGAGCAGTGATGTGGTTCCACAGAGCCGAACTCGTATGGCATAAGAGGAAGCTCATGAGAGTTCAGAGGGCAGCACTGCTGACCATGGCAAGGGAGTACAAAACTGTCCCCAATGAGTCACTCCCTGTATTGGTCGATGTGCTGCCAATTGACGTGTTGGTCAAATATGAGGGACTTACAGTGGAGAGAATACGAGTCGCAAGGCTCTCCGGAATAAGTCAAGAAATCATGTATATGCAAGATAGATGGGATACATCGGATCGAGGAAGGCATACATATGAGTTGATACCTGATGTAGAGGCAAGAATGAACTATAAATGGATTAGGATCAACCATTACAGTATGCAGCTGTACACTGGCCATGGGAATTTCAAAGCAAAGCTTCACAGCCTGCGACTTGTACAATCTCAGCTGTATGATGTTATTATGGGCTGCTAAAGACAGAGGACATCAGGAAATGGATTAAGGAGACTATGCAAGCAAAGGGCATTCACTTGGATATGAGATATATAATGATGGACAAGGTTCTCCATAAAATTTGGAATGAATTTGCCCCTAAAATTGGAAGAAGCTTGGAAGACTTCGATAAGTGGCAAGGAGAACAAATTTATGATGACCCATAATGGGGTATTCAGGTCAGGCTTTCATATATGTAAGTCGGAATATCTCAGATTAGTGAGGACGACAGGTTTTTAAATGAGAAAACAGGTAGAATACTGAGTAACGGCATTAAGAAAAAAAGTGAATTGCCCGGAGAGACCAAGAGGAGAAAGTGCATGCACTGTCTTACTCATCTGAGTAGAGTTGCAGTGCGGGAGGATGGAGGGTGTGGTGGCCTTCGGGCCTTAAATACCTGTATCCAAAGACAGTGTACTTGTGAATCAGGTTGTGGCTTTGGATTTGGTTACCTCAGGTGCATGGCCGGGACACCTGTGATGAGAGGGTGTGATCCCTCTTCTCCACCGATTGGGTGGTCGTAGCACGGGATGGCCAAATGGCTAAGAGCGCTACGTAAAAATCTAAAAGTACGAAGGCCGAGAGGCAAGTGTATTTTAATCTAGTATGTATCCAAAGACATAGTTTTCGGCCCTTTCTATTTTCACGAGCCCACTGTTACTGGAATCCCTTATTTGGGCATTTTTACAGAGTGCTTGTTTCCTCAGTTAGAAGAGGCGGCGGGGGACTTATTTTTCCAGTGGGATGGTGTGCCACCCCATTGGCACCTAGCTTTTCGCGGATACCTGAACGAGACATTGCCACAATGCTAGATTGGCAGAGGAGCAGCTGATGACCAGGCTCTTCATAACTGGCCCCCAAAAAGCCCGGATCTTACCTCGTGCGATTTTTTTTCTATGGGGTACATGAAGGGTCAAGTGTTTCGTCCGCCATTGCGGCTAACATTTACAATCTCTAAACGAGAATTACGGACGCCATCCAAACCGTAACACCGGACATGCTGACAAGAGTGTGGAACGGGTTTTATTATCGCATAGATGTCATTCGGGCCGCTCGTGGTGGTCACACTGAACATTTATGAAGATATGGTAAACAAACCGCACAGTTCCACAGTTTATTTTATTGGTCAACCAATGTTGTATGTTGTTTGGTTTTGATATTATAGACCTTCAAATTTGGGTTATTCTCTTATACTCACTATGTATAATGAGAGACTGCATATATTCGTATTTATTATAATTGTTGCAAGTTGTTTCAAGTTCATATATGTTTGCTGCAAGATTTTTCTTTTTATTTCGTCCCCGATAATGTAAATTGAGAGAATGTTGTCTAATTTGTTGGAGAAGGACGAATCAATAAAAAAGGAAAACATAATTTTGACCTACTATTTATAATGAAATGTACACGCATTTTTTTGTTATATTGGTTAAATTTGTCCCGAGATATCCCTACAACCTAAATATTTTAATGTCTGCCATTCTGAAAAGAAGAAGCCATTGTGGGTGAACACTATAAAAGTAGGATGTTCTTATGAAGTAGTGTACCGAGTTTGATGAGATTCGGTTCACGTGTTCAACAGTTTTGAAGAAAAGGACCGGCCCTAGGAGGGAGAGAGGAATGTGATCTCATAAGCCTGTTTTTCCTTCGGAAAGTAGGCTTAGGCCGTGTCCAAAATGGCAGATTTTGTTGACAAAATGATCACGTGACTGATTTTGTATACAAGAATGGTGACATGTTTTGGTAATTTGGTATTTCGTATTGTGTATCTAGCAGATGTTAGCAAAAATACGAAATGACAAAATCAGCTCCATGTTGGTTTTGATATACAAAATATATACGCAAATGCATAATAAAAACGTTTTTTTTTTTAAATAAGAATTAAGTGTTTATTAAATACTCTAGACATGTTTTAAAAAGCAAGTAAGGGTTGTGCTTTGTTTACATATTTCACAACAAATTTTTTTTAAGTCGTTGTTGCATAAATAATAATTTTTTTATTTATTAACATTTTAGCAGAATTCCAGTGATGATTGTAGAAATATAATATCCGTTTTAAGCAATAAATTTAGATAAAAATAATTTTCACTGTTAATGTAGAAATGCTTGCTCGCGAGTGGTAAACAATTGACTGTCGACAACGTTCGAATTGAAACTTACGAACTGTTACAAATACCAAATTTTTCATTTCGTACACGGCCTAAAATGCATATTTACTGACTATAATCTCAATTGTGTTTTTGTTATGTTGGTATGCTTGACGGGTGAACGCGCACGCGCAGTACAGATGGTCGTCGTTTTCTGCCTTGTACGCACAATTATTTCCTACATATTCTCGACCAACATATCAACATTGTAGTTCCCGTGGTTTAAGAGTTACTTATTTTCGTCTCCTTTCAGGTCATAATGCAACCCAATCTCATTTGTATAAGCTTCATATAGTCCCTAATCCTTATTGTGTATGTGGGGCCCCTAATGCAGATTTGACCCATCTTCTGTTACAGTGTTCCACTGGAGATGATCGAAGTTCGTTGTATGCTGCTCTTCGTAGGCTTCGTGTGATTTTTCCTGTCTCTTAACCTTCGGTACTTTTTCATAACCCTCGGGTTGTTTGTGTCGTTCTCGCTCAGTTTTTACTTGCGCACAGTCTTGTTATTTGATTTGATCTTAAGAATTTGGTGTCCCGTTAGATGTCCTCGGTGATCGGCCCACTCTTTCCTTGTTATCCCTTGTTCCATTGCCTTTCTTTCCCTCAAAGGTTGATGGGCCTCTACCGTAGTATTTGTGATCCCGTCTATTATTTCTCCTTCATTATCCTCTATTTGTCTGCCTACTGTTTTTGTTTTTGGCCGTGGGCTTCGCTGTAGGCCACATTACCACAAATAAAAAAGGTCGTAGTCCGCGAGGTGACGTAATTGGCGCTTGCGCAGTAGTTGCAGACTTGGGCCTAGAAGTTTTTCTTTTTCTCCCGACCTCTAACCCGTGAACAATGCGGTGTTGTTGTGTGTCGCCAAGGTCGGCACATCTTCAACAGCTGATCCCCAGAGATGGCGAGTGCTGATAGCTAATGATAGAAGTTCAGAAAACTCCGCTGTCACTCATGTCTGTCCATTATCACTCGTTTTAACCTTGCTCCGCCGTCGGTTCTCTTGTTCCTTACGTTTAACTGAAACGAGTGCTGTTCGGTAAAATCATTTTCTGAGGTTAAAATGAGTTCACTCAAACCAGTGACGCATGTTTTGTTTGACTTTGATGGATTACTTCTGGGTAAGTATCCTATTTTTTTTGTTGTCTGTTTTTGTACGTTATAGGTTTTAAAGTTATTAATCATAATGTGGTTTTGGTGCAGATTCTGTGCTTTTGTAAACCAAAATATCTCAAATAAATCCATAGGAAAAGGCTTGTTTGGTTATGTGTCATACTGAAACAGTTACGATTTGGTGCTCGCGCCACATAGGTATTATTATAATACGATAGTGCGCAGGGCTACAAAAATAAAAAATTGTGAGTTAACAATTGGGTAGGTCTAATTACTAAGAATCGAGGCTTTTCCAAAAACCGGCAGAATTTAAAACAGCCCGTCGCGTCCATCCGTAGATCACGTAGCCAACAGCCAATCCGAGGTGGCCATTAATTCTATTCGTCCGTCCGTCAAAACCTTGGCAAACTTTCATAACTTTTAATGGACGAAAGGATGAAATTACAGCCTTGTAATATTGCACGATTTGTTACTCGTTCATTCTGAGTTCTTTACAAGGCTGTGTATGTGCAGTGTTTGTTTATGTAACTAAAAATAAATTAAGTTATATTTTCCCTGAAGATTAATTGGTAATTACGTTTGGAAACTAGCCCGTTTTGTGAAATAGTAAAAGTAATTAAATCATGCTCTTTTTTACATCAATTAATTTTCGTTATGTGCGTTTTGAGTACTTAATAACACGAACGCCAAATTTTTCACTTTATGGAGAATTTTTTCCTATTTGTAAACATTTTTGTTTTTTATTAGTTTGCAGTAATGAACTTACGACGTACGTACAAAGTTTGGTGGTTTAAATCAATCGGTGGGCTGGGAGACGGACGGATGCGACGGGTTATTGTAAATCCTACGTTACACACGCAATAACCACTGTCACGCACTTAATATTCTCAGCAATAACAAACAAACGTTATACAGCAGCAATCCTCCTAGATTTAACAAGAGCATTTGACTCAGTTCACCACGGTCACCTCATCACCAATCTGGCAGCAACAGGAATCTCTAGACACCTCATCCGCCTCATACACTCATTTTTGTCCAGCAGAACCTTCCAGGTCAAACTTCTAAATCACCTCTCCAGCAGTCACCCAGCAGAAACAGGAATCCCACAAGGAGCCATATTAAGTCAAATACTCTTCGCCTTATACATCCGCCTCTTACAAATTCCACGAGACACCAATATCACATTATACGCAGATGACACCATCATCCAGGACTCCGACAAAAACAAACCCGAGCTTACACGAAAACTTCAGGATGCCTTCCAGATGATAAAACAATTTCTTCAACACAACTGGCATATCTCTAAACCTAGAAAAAAACCAAAAAAATATACTTCTCACGCTTCACAGCAGACCTCCCTCCACCACCACTGCTTCTTAACACCGCACACTTAAATTGGCCAGACAAACTAAAATATCTTGGCATCACACTAGACTCAAAACTACAATTTAAACACCACATCCGTGAAACTTCAGGAGAAGCAAGAGGAGCCATATACAAACTAAATCACATCATCACACCAGCCAGCGGAATAGAGCTTGAAACAAGAATCACAGTTTCCAATGCCTTCGTTGTACCACTTCTCACCTACGCAGCACCAGTCTGGACTACAGCAACACACCGGCCACGCTACACAACGTACTACGCAGGTCTTCGAAAAATAACCGGGAGCCACACAAGAACACATGCTCACAGAAACACCAACAACAGGTCTCATTGACCACCTCAAAAACATTAACAAATCCTTCGCAGACAAGATATCAGAACATCCGTACCCACTAATCAGGAAGCTCACAAACCACATCTCAGGACTCGAGCCACCCTTTTTAACAACAGACCATCTCCGAGAACACCTCGCATACATCAGTGAAGGAGAAGATGAACACGAGAAAGAAGGTAACAACACAGACAACACTCAATCATCACACAACACCTCCAGAACCAGCACCCAGGACACCACATCAGAATCCAGCACTGAAACAGAGGAAACATCATCATCAACTTCAACACAGTAACTCAACAGAAGGGTTTTTCACCGGGGAGTACTCCCCTTTTTCCTTCTAACAATAAATCAACAAAGAAGACCCATCAAAACCAAATAGAACCTCAAAATTTACAAAATTAGAAATAAGAAATTAATAAAAAAAATCCCCTTTACCAACTAAGTAATTATAAACACTTTTGAACATTATTTACCAATACTTATAGAATCGAGCCTCCTATTAAATTTAAAAGTAAAATTAATTATAAACTGGCATTGCAACAAAATACACATAAAACTAATTTTAAGGTCAGTATGCATTATGTTGGGAGGGGGGAATCCTGCGTTAATACCTGAATATTGATTATGTGGACATTGTTAATCACATTTGATACGAATTTCATAGGGAGATCGCGTAATTTTCAGTACATACTATTTGCGTTTTCGAAAATTCATCATGTTGATTTTTAACGGCGTTTTCCTCTGCTTTCAGACATATGTTAATGCCATTACACACAACTTCTTAAGTTTTCATGCCTATTTGTATACCTCTATGTACAAATTACTTTTGTATATTTTGGAATGCTTGCAAATTACAAGTTGAGTGTATGTTTAAAGTTTATTTTTCAGAGAAAGTGTTCGAAAATTCGTCGGTTGATGTTTTTGGTGCATATCCACCAGATCCACAGACTTTTCGAGCCGGTTGAACTGCTGGATCAATCAGTTGATGCACTGGTGAATTTTCGAATACGTGGCATGAAATGTGGAGTGTAGCGAACATCTCGATACCAAAGGTTTATTTATGTGTGTGACATAGTTAATGACATTAGGACGTTGGTCGTATAGTTGATTAGGTTGGTAGTAGTGAAAAAAAATTACGAGTGGTAGTAAGGAACTCGATGAGAAACAAAACAGTACAACCATCACAAAATTCAAAAACATAAACACCTCACCTCTCATCTCAAAGAAGCATGACAAGTCCATGAGTTATGCAGAAGAATATTGTACATTTAACACAAACGCCCATTGCATGGCTGCAGCATAAGTAAACACCCATACGCGAATGTACAAATAAAGGTAACCGACAACTAACATCTTTCGAACCATATGTGTAATTCACAATGATTTCTTAATGTTATACTGCAGCTTCTAATGTTTCTTAGGTACCACTAATATATGTCCTATTGGACTGTTACCAAGAAAAAAACTTTGCCGTTGTGACCAATTCAGTTACTATAACACCACGATCTACCATTAAACTGTCTAAAAAAAAAGTCATAACCCAAAATTCTGATATTTTCTCGCAAGTCACCCAAATTTGTTCAGAGACCCAAAACATTCAAACTTCCGCACACCACCATTCCACTTGCAGCAGACGACACTTAAATCTGCTGCTGTAAAGACAGAAAAACCTAATAAAATGGCTGGATGAAAGCGTTTCATTTTGCTTTTGCTCATGACAATTTGGCATTAGCAGACATAAAGTAACATTGCAGATTATGTGAACAACAGGTGTTTACACGTACTACAATTTTCACAGTGCAAAACAGAACCAAACATTCAGCCCAAGAATACAGCTTTCATTCCGCTCAGATCTGCTTTCAGTAAAGCTTCGACTCTTCATAACTACAAGTAATTTATTTATTAAATCATTTTCCCTTGACACAGTATCTGACCTGACGATTAACTGACCAGAGTGACTAAGCCACAGTTTTACAACCTCGGGATCATTGTTTTGTAGTCATTCAGTAGTTGCTCGACTGTTGCAGATACTGAGAGAAAATATTTTAACGTCCAACAGGAGATATGTAGAGACTACGGCAAAGAATACAGCTCCGAGCTGCAGCAGAAGGTGATGGGCCGACTGCGGAGGGAGATGATCGCGATGATCATAGACACGTTGGACTTGCCCATCGGCATCGACGAATACGTGGAAGAGGCGAAGAAGAGATACAAGACGATGTTCCCCACTTCAGAACTGATGCCAGGTACATGCCCTTTCGTTATCTAACACTAGCGTTGTTTCCTTCCCCGCAACAGATACGGAGCCGGCGTACGACAGCATCTACGAAGCGATAGCCGAGAAGTACGGCAAAGCGTTCACGTGGGAGGTGAAGGTGAAGTACATGGGGACGGTGGAGACAGACTCGTGCCGCATATTTGCGGAGGAGCTGGACCTGCCTGTCTGCGCCGAGGAGGTGTTACGCGAGCAGCGGGCGAGACAGCCACTCGCCCTGGCCAACTGCCCCTTGAAGCCAGGTACCTAGCTTGCGCGCAGGCATGCCACATCCCTCCCGGCCCTGATGCTTGTTTTGTTACTTCTCTACTGTTACACCTATCCAAATAGTAAAACAGTTTCTGTCTACAGTAGTTGAGTAGTTATTTCATAAGTAGTTGTTTATTAGTATGGTTCAACCCTTTGGACATTTTTACATGGCGTCCCTCTTTTCTCTCCTGTCTCCTAGTCTCATTATTTTCGCGTATCTGCCATCTATACTGATGTCCACCATCTGAAATCATCTCTCATTGTTCCTGTCTTTCACCAATTCCATTGGCTTTGAATGGTTGTTTTTCCTTGTCTTTTGATCACTATCTGCCCTAGCTCTAGTTGTCAGTTGCACATACTGTTAAGTTTTTGTTGCTTTTATTTTGAGTGCATTTGTACACTTTGCACATTTTGACACATTTGTTTTGATGTTTCACAATTGTGCCTTAATATATATCTGCTTGTTAATTGCAGGGCTTGTTAGGAAATAAGATATTAAAAATGTATTCAAAAGCATTTCACCGTTATGGGCCCTAAAGACCTAGCTGTTAAGAGATCTCCAAATCTACCAGCACAACTCCACAAGTTTTTGATTCTGTTTGGTTTTTGAGTTTCATCTGCACTCAAGTTTAAGAATACGCTGACGTTTTGGTTGATGGTAGCACAAACTTCTCAAAGAAGGTAACAGTTTCTGCTACCAGTGTCGACTGAAACACTGGGCTACTCTTCAACTTCGACGCAGCTGAAAGTCAAAAGCCAAGAAGACTTGGACAGTGACCATGAATACTTATCTGTAAACTCTATTAATTTTTTGATGGTGTGCCCTAATGAGGCCAGAGCATGACAACAGGAGAGGTAGGTAAGGTAAGCGGCCAGTAGCGCCTGTGTATCAGCCTCGCTAAACAGAACGTTGCGTGCGCCAGGGGCGGAGCGACTGGTGCGACACCTGGCCAGCCACGGAGTCCCGATCGCGGTGGCGACCAGCAGCAGCGCAGAGAGCATGAGCTACAAGACGGCCAAGCACAAGGACTTCATGAGCCTGTTCCACCACGTGGTGATGGGGTCCACCGACGCTGACGTGAAGCGGGGGAAGCCCCACCCCGACGTCTTCCTCGTGTGCGCCTCTCGCTTCCCCGACAAGCCTCCGCCTGACAAGGTAACCGACTGTGGCAAGTTCACTACAGCCGTTCTTTTTCTGCCTCCTCGCTGGATGCACACAATCGCAGAGCTTTCTTATGTGTTATATAAAGCCTAAAACACACATCAGATTTATGAGAAAACAAAAATATATAAAAGGACAGGAATTAAAATACTTGCAGTCTAGTGCTTGTCGACACACACACACACACAAGGATGACACATTTTTCACACGGTTGCGCAATTGCAGTGTTTCGCTGGATAGGCCAACTTCATCAGGCTGTGGAGTTCTAGGACTCTGCAATATGGTGGAAGGGCGCTGTTGGTAGCAAACTACGGTGCGGCGGGAAAATTGACGGTTGGCCGGTATAGCTCGACTAGAGACCCGGAAATTTAGTGACTTGCGAATTCATGAAATTTTGTAAAATTACACAAAGTAGCAGGTAAAAGTTGTTTTGTTGCTTTAAGTTGATTTCCCACAGTTTTTATTCACGAAGCACTCGCTAGTTTTATAAAAAGTACTATCTTCAAATTCTTACCAGCAACCGTGAATTTTCTCTAGTACCCACATATTTTGGGGCACTATAACTTTTCGCTCGACTTTAATTTTGTTTTTGCTAGCAAATATACAGTCTGCACAGACACTGTGCTGTATAAGAGTACACCATTATTCAAAGTTGCGTTTTCACATTCATATTAATATTTTTCTTGGTAGTTAATTTATTTATAACATTTTTTTTTTTTGTGTATTTTATTTAATACAGTGAAACTTTGTTTATGTCAATTTCCTGTATCAGTCTATTTCTTTGGATGGTCCTAACAAATATCCTATATAAACAGTGTTAAAAAAAACCTGCATGCTACGCCCTTAAATCATTAATTTACCTGCATCCATCAATCTGATATTCTGTCCGAAAACCAAAATATATTCGGAACAATTGTTTATCTGTGAAATAACTATCTTAAAACTGGTGCTACAAAAATTCAGTAGCGCCAAGAGCAGGTAAACAGAAACTCCCTAACCTCAATTGCTAGTGTACACAACTAGTCGTCGTGAAACGTTGCAATTGTTAACCACCACGTAATTCATTTTTGATAATTCAATCACTATTTGTTTTAAATTACTCATGTCGAAAAACAGGTAAAACATAATAATTGCAGGCGCACTTCTTTGTTTCAAGTCAGCACACGAAAATTTGCGCAAATAAAACACGTATGTATAATGGATGTGGTACGGACCAGAACCGAACATTTATAATGTACGTAACGGATTTGAACTTTACTCTGGTTCCACAAAGGAAACGTAATAATTGTGGTGTTGGTACTGTAAATAACCATGTAAATTACAAGCATAAAAGGAGAACAGTATGTTTTCACTGACTAATTCTGTTAAAATAAAATTACGCTAGTATTTTTTTTGTAAGAGTAATGCAGTGTTATTAACTGTCACACAAGATGGCGAGTGTTGTCAACTTAGCAGACTTTCCATTTAGTTTGGCAAAATTTAATAACATTTAGCAGACAAATATGCATTTTAGCAGGCAACATAATTTCTAGCGGAGTAAAACATAATGTCGAAAAATTGGATTTTTACATGTCAGACTCAAAAAACAGTGTTAAATTTGCCTCCAAAATAGAATAAAAAAATATAATGCAACATTATTATGATGAAACTACGTACTTTATTACTGTACCTTAAATTTAACCATTTCTAGCACGTTTCTATTTTAAATTATTGTTTTTAATAAATTTTGTTTTATTTTTGCCAGTTTTTCTCAATTTGAGTTTTCCCGCATGCTGAGTTTTTTTCAGTAGGTCACATGAAAAACTATTAATAGAAGTTTCGCTGTAATTACCACCAATGCTGTAATCTTTACATAAAATCCTCTGTGTTTACGTTTTTCGTGACGACAGCCACCATTACGTCAAGGGTTCTCATTTTGATATTTATTAGTTGCCCAGTTTTTTTCTCACAGAGAAATATGTTATTGAAAATTTTCTGCACTTTTGTGTAAGTTTTAGATGTCACCATTCAACTCCACAATCCACAAATTTACTACCAAAATGGCATCACGATGTGCAGTAACNACCAAAATGGCATCTTTGATCCTCCCATACTATTTCCAACTGTTGTTTTTACTTTTCTGTTACTGAGATCAGTGTTGCCAACTCATGGGATTTTTCCCATTCCGTGGGATTTTTGAACTCAAAATTTTAATATGAGAATTTCTTAAATTAGGAAAAAACGAATAAAAGAGTTAAAATAAGTTTTGAATTGAAGTTTCCGTAGATAAAGTTTATTTAACACAACTAATATCATGAGAATTAATTAAAAATAATCAGTAAGGAATGTAACTTGTGTTTATGATGCTAAAACAATTTCCAACAATGAAACTACGAGGTAAGAAGACAGTGCTACTAGGAGCGGAGAGCTTAAACTCTATTTGCACAATCAGGTTGCAATTTCAAGCCAATTAAATTGACTGCACGACTTTGAGTACAAGAAAATCATCTAAAGCGGCATAACAACAAAGACTTGAATGTAATACAGAAACTGAATTTGTGTTGAAATACTGTTTGCATAGTGAATATGCTTGTGTACCTGGGAAGTGAAACTAATTTATGTATAATATAGACATTTCTCGTAACAGTTAAATTTATTTGTACTCAGGAATTTTTTTACATTTTTACCCATGAATTTTATTTAAGTAATTCCACCTGAGAATTTTCCGGGTCTCTACTCATAGTCATAAGTATGGATTGGAACTGTGATTATCTCATGTTGAGGCCTGGGGGCTGCCTGGATTTTGTTATAAATTGGTGAGCTAATTCCCAGTCTCAGAGTGGGTTTACTCTAAGCGTTCAAAAACGACATTGGGTGTGGGTCCAAAGGTGGGCAGAACCAGTCTAGCACTCCCTCCGGCGACAGTTCAGCGCGGTGGACGGAGTGAAGTCTGGGCTGACTGACTTGCCGCCTTGTGGATTGTGTTGCTAGTGGTTGTGGCTCTACCTTAGTGCGCACCAGATGCACAGTATGGGTGGCCGTCGACTGGGTATGTTTATGGCGTACCTGCACCCGTTTAAGGGAGTCCGCAATCCTACACTAAGTTGGGTAATGNGGGGGGGGGGGGACGTCTACGGAGGATAAAATCAGTGACCGTTAGAAACTAGTACGTAGAGGTTTGAAAGAAAACTTATTTATCCCGTGAGGAATAAAGACTATCTCTTTAACCAAGAACTGACCGGAAGCAAACTACATAAACCAAGCGAAGGGGACCTGGGTCTGGCCTGAACAAAGCAGATGCGGCTAGTGTAGCTATTACAACTGTCCCCAGCTATCTAAATGCCGTTCTCCAGAAGAGACGTCGGGGGCCGCTACCAGAAGGGTAGTGTGGTTGCCATTACCAGAAGGGTGTTTGGCAGTTGGAGAGGTACAAAGACTTCTTCGGGGGTAGCTGTTTAAGATCTGGTAGAGCTTCTGGAAGGCCGTGAAGAAGCTGGTATCAGCAGAGAGGCCCAGCACACGATGTGGTGGAGCAAACTCCTAGAGCTGGAGAACATCTGACTTACCTCGGCAGTGCAAGGCCTTATATTCTACCTGCCCGCTGCTCGTCTGGGGTGCGGAC
>NQII01000645.1:256427-269255 GCA_002778355.1 Clitarchus hookeri
GCTGATGTCAGTTTATTCAGTATTTCTCACTGCTGGTGTGGGAATGATTCTCGTGAATGGTCGCAGTAAGGAAGTTTCATTTTAAAACTGCTCCTCTTTGATTTTCCCAGCTTACAAACAGTATTTCTTAAAGTTTTCATGTCCGTAACTAGTTTCTGTTTTCCATTTTCTTTTCTGTATCAAGTTTTTGTAACTATCACGTTATATCACAGTGTCGCTGTCGAGAACTCATAGAAGAAAGTTGCCAATGGAAAGACAGTGAATGAGTTGAAGTATAGTTAAGTGTAGAGGTGGTGTAATGTGTGATCTACGTACTACTACCACCCTTATTGCTCCCACATATCTTGGTCTTGGGGGACACTGTTGCACGATTCAAAAATAGCTTCCTTCCCCCTGCCTTTCAAGTAAACGCGCTTATCTCGTCTGTGTACAGTAACAACACGTTTCACATCCTACAAGCAGCAGGGAGACATGATGACAACCATTTACAGTGTAGAATAAAACCAGTTATGAAATTCTTTGTGATTTTGAAGGGCAGTGCACAGATACACTTAAATTTCACTTTCAAAAAATGTTAATATTTAGGTGTAGTTTAGTACGATTCTGTTGAAAAATGAACATCGTCCTGTCAAAGGCAACAAACAAATAAACACAAATTTCTTTAAGAGAATTACGTATCGTTTATGTCGCATATTTTGTACTCATTTTCCACGTCAAAATATGGGGTGCTGCCTGTACACAAAACTTTTGGGGGGGGGGGGATGGATAAAGTGTTAAAAACGTTTCTGACCACAAAAATATCACACCTAGGGTCTCGCATCATCAGGATATAGTCTAGAGAGTACAGGTTTATTATTTATATGTAATATGATTACACGGAACAGCTGCTAACAATTGCGCAATCGAGTCGCTGGCAAACGTCCCAGTAGCAAGCACGAGCTGAAACAGCCCTTCTTCCAGTTCCGGGCATTTGCATTGTTTGCCTCGCATAGCACATTTGTTTTTAGGCAATTTTCCCCGGGTATTATTTCCGCTGCACCAATGCCGTAAAGTTTTATCGTCGACGTCAAACTGTCGACCAGCTGCACTTGTTCGCATGCATATTCCGCAACTTCCAACTAAATTTTGCATTATAACTTGCTCGTTCCTTTCCCTTTATCCCTCGTGTTTGTTTATCTAGGAAGCGCGCGCGACATGAGAGAAATTGAACGAACAGAAACGATTAATGCAGGCACTGCTGTAAACAGCGTAGTAAGGTCGCGCGCCAAATGTAAGTTGTTACCATGCGTGAACAAACTTCAGACTTTAAAAAAGCTTCCGCAACTTGTACACGAGATTTTTGTTTTTCCAGTTTGAGGCTTTAAATCGTGGTGCAGCCTGCATACGCACGTCACCTATACATGCAAACATATTGTAATAAGGGTTTTTCAACTGCGAGATACGCGCGTGTGTGAACAGCTGTGCGGCAGGTTGGTGAAAGTTACCTATTTTTAGAATCTTGCAATGGCTCGGCTGCGGGCTTTTCACGCTGTAAAAGGGTAAGTGGACACAGCGATAAAAAAATAATTGTGGCTCCAGATTTTGTCTGTTGAATACAAAGTCCACTGATTAGAGGCCCAATAAACAGAGGCATTACTGTACTGATAAGCTCTCTGTGGAATGAACAAAGTTGGCAGCTCATATTCTTTAATTTTCATGTTGACAAGACATAAAGCGTTGCCCATATCACACATGTGCAGAAGTATACTATAATAATTTTTATATTGACATGCATGTTCACAGATTGGGAGTGGTTTTGAAAAGTTTCTGTAGTTTCCACTCCATTATTACATGTGGCTTTTGCGATTTTCAGAGGAGAGTATAAACACCTTTGCCAAGCAGTTTTCATGTTGGTTTCGAAATAGTAAACTTGTTTTGTGCATGGAAAGGGAATGTAACACTCGAACAATATGTTGGCATTTTTTTTTTGTGTCTCTTATTTGCCATAAAGGATGAGGTTGGAAATAGACTATTCTTACATTTTCACTTTCAGCTAGAGGAATAGTTAAATTTCTTGTCAAATTATTTTGACGTGTTTTAGCAAAATCAAATTTTGGCATTAAAAAAATATTTATAAACCTATGATATTAATTGAAGTTGTAACTCTATATTATACCCATTTTGTAAACTGTTATGTGTTCATGTCTTTAGAAAATGATTGTTTTACAGTTCTCACATGGAAATTATAATTTTACTGACTCTGCAACGCAAATAATCTGCAGCCATCTAATGTCGAAAAAAAAAACTGCTTATAAGNTGCATATTCCGCAACTTCCAACTAAATTTTGCATTATAACTTGCTCGTTCCTTTCCCTTTATCCCTCGTGTTTGTTTATCTAGGAAGCGCGCGCGACATGAGAGAAATTGAACGAACAGAAACGATTAATGCAGGCACTGCTGTAAACAGCGTAGTAAGGTCGCGCGCCAAATGTAAGTTGTTACCATGCGTGAACAAACTTCAGACTTTAAAAAAGCTTCCGCAACTTGTACACGAGATTTTTGTTTTTCCAGTTTGAGGCTTTAAATCGTGGTGCAGCCTGCATACGCACGTCACCTATACATGCAAACATATTGTAATAAGGGTTTTTCAACTGCGAGATACGCGCGTGTGTGAACAGCTGTGCGGCAGGTTGGTGAAAGTTACCTATTTTTAGAATCTTGCAATGGCTCGGCTGCGGGCTTTTCACGCTGTAAAAGGGTAAGTGGACACAGCGATAAAAAAATAATTGTGGCTCCAGATTTTGTCTGTTGAATACAAAGTCCACTGATTAGAGGCCCAATAAACAGAGGCATTACTGTACTGATAAGCTCTCTGTGGAATGAACAAAGTTGGCAGCTCATATTCTTTAATTTTCATGTTGACAAGACATAAAGCGTTGCCCATATCACACATGTGCAGAAGTATACTATAATAATTTTTATATTGACATGCATGTTCACAGATTGGGAGTGGTTTTGAAAAGTTTCTGTAGTTTCCACTCCATTATTACATGTGGCTTTTGCGATTTTCAGAGGAGAGTATAAACACCTTTGCCAAGCAGTTTTCATGTTGGTTTCGAAATAGTAAACTTGTTTTGTGCATGGAAAGGGAATGTAACACTCGAACAATATGTTGGCATTTTTTTTTTGTGTCTCTTATTTGCCATAAAGGATGAGGTTGGAAATAGACTATTCTTACATTTTCACTTTCAGCTAGAGGAATAGTTAAATTTCTTGTCAAATTATTTTGACGTGTTTTAGCAAAATCAAATTTTGGCATTAAAAAAATATTTATAAACCTATGATATTAATTGAAGTTGTAACTCTATATTATACCCATTTTGTAAACTGTTATGTGTTCATGTCTTTAGAAAATGATTGTTTTACAGTTCTCACATGGAAATTATAATTTTACTGACTCTGCAACGCAAATAATCTGCAGCCATCTAATGTCGAAAAAAAAAACTGCTTATAAGGTCAGATTACTCATGTGTTTATAGACTAGGTGCAAAATTCAAGTTAATTACACAGTTAATAATTAAAGTTTCACTGTACTTAATATTAGATTTATGTGCATATATTCAAATGCTTTTATATCCCAACACTGAATGCATTGCCTGTTTAGCATAGTAAAGCTATGAAACCACAATTCTCACGGAGTGTTTGGCCGACCCATTTAGCAACCTTGGGTCACAGGTATTCTGTAGAGATTACCATTTTATTATGCAAGCAAATGTTCATTAGCGGTACCCTTTCAAACATGTCGTGTTATTTCCAGTGTGTGTGCCGAGAGCGCAGATGTTAGATGTACATAAAGTATTTGATGCAGCGCCGTCAACAAATTCGTGTGGTGTGTTGCAGTGGCCAGTAAAACCAGCACATGCGATTGAAAAACATTTTTGTGCGTGCATTTTTTTGTGTGGATGCAAAGTTGTGAAAGAAATAACCTAAGAATGTTTAACATGAATAGTTCTAATCCCACCCACCGTGTTTGACATTTGTAGCACTTAAGTACTTACAATTACTGCATTTATTACTGATATGTACTAAGTAAACAAGTGTGGTGGACCCAGTTGCACAACAGTATTTGGTAGCAAATGAAAGCCCTTTCCTTCTCCCCAGTATGATAACGCTGGCAACTTGTAAAATAGACTGAAAATCTGGACTGTCTTGTGTGAGATGTAAAATAATAGAATATCCCAGCATGTTGAAACGAAGTAATCGTGGTCATCCTTGTCTTCAGAACGTTAACAGTAGTCGCAATAGCAAACAGGTCTGATTTTTGGGCGTGGTGTCATAAGTGCTAAGTGCGACACTATCTTTGTCCACTGCCTGGACTGTTTTACAGTTTTGACATTGTCCGAGATTTTCGTGATTTAGATTTCCGTATTCGTAATTTTTGATTTTAGCAATGGACCTTTTAACTTTTTTGCCATTAACATTGCTATAAAAAAAATTGGAATGTTGAATGTATAGATCAATAGGTAATACGCAATTTTAAATTCTGGCAGCAATATTTCATTACGTTGTATTGGCTTATGCAGAAAGAAGTCCCTTACTTGAAATTTGCAGTTGCTTAAAATAGATGTTGTCTGCTGGGTGCACAATTTTCTATATAAGCATTGAATACTGTGATGCTNAATTTGCAGTTGCTTAAAATAGATGTTGTCTGCTGGGTGCACAATTTTCTATATAAGCATTGAATACTGTGATGCTCGGTGGTGTAACCTGACAAATGTGATTTAAACTGTGATAAGTGTTGTGAAGTTAGTGTTGGAAGTGCATAATTTGTTTTGTTAATTGCATGAATAAAGGGGCAGCTGTAACACTGACCATTTTGATGTATTATATGATCACGCTTATTAATGAAACTTGAAAAAAAAACTGTAACTCATGCACTCAAAGTGTGCACCATCAATTCCACGCAGGCAGCAAGTCCAATATTCCACGCCGAGTGCGTGTTCCACAGCCACATTGTTCTTGGTTTTCAGCATGGTATACATACATCACATCCTCTGCGTTCAGAGATTTGGCTCAAAATTGCACTTTTTATCAACTTCTCCCAATAGGCACTTATCCACAAACTTACTTAATTACTTAAAGACCTCGCAACTGAGCACCTTAGTCGCCTTTAGCGTAACGAGTGCTATTCCGAGGGTGTGGTGGGAAGGTTGGAGAGTTTAGCAGACTAGACCATTATTTCACAGCATGCACTTATCCCTATCGAGAAGAAGTGTACGCAACATATTTCCTCTTAATTCACACAATCTGCACTATTTCGCTCGTACGTGTCGACCACGCCGTATAACCTGGAACCGTAATGGCTGTTGCTGTTACGCCTCGTTCCTGACCCCTCCCGTCGCAGCTATAGACGCGAGGTGACCGGACAGAGGTTGGTCTGCCCGTAAGTGAGCGTAGATACCATCTGCCCTACCAGCAGTTACCATTTCGCAAGCTGACCTATCTCTGCTGCCACCTGCTTCCGCTCCCCTCCCCTCCCCTCTCATGTGCAGCCAGCTCGCACAGCTGCCGTGGAGTCCAAGTAAGGAGCAGTGTGCCGTGCTGCTACACGGGATGAATGGAATCCTCAGGATTAATAAATAAGGCTTAAAGTTATTTGTGAGGGTGGTAGACGCCCTAGAACATTGCGACTGGGAATGTGTTATACGAAGATAAATTGGAGGCCACTTGCAATTAAGCAACGAAAATTGGCATACAGGCAAACGGTTACAAGGTAGTTTATCACGCAAAGTACACCCCTCCAATTACTTAGTACTTTGTAACCGTGTGCTTGAAGCAATTCTACATTACATGTTATTAACCAGCATGCAGAAAGCAATAATAATAAAAAAGGTGGTTGCCTTGGCAGTATCTGCTAATCACTACTGTTCCCTGAGATATCTTTAGCTGGACAGCAGNATGTTAGTAACCAGCGTGCAGAAAGCAATAATAATAAAAAAGGTGGTTGCCTTGGCAGTATCTGCTAATCACTACTGTTCCCTGAGATATCTTTAGCTGGACAGCAGATTAGTGGTTGCTGGGAAGTAGGCAGCCTGTACCACTCGCTGTGATGCTCCTGGTTCATGTTCGTGCCCTAATGCAGTTAAATGACCCCTTAGTAGATGATGGTAGTGCGGGGTGGTCGAAAATAAATCAACACAGGTTTCGAAGTATTAGTGCTTTATTTGGAATGTGAATAGCATATTCTCAAAGTGTGAACCACCAATCTCCATACATGCACGAATACGACGCTCGCATGACCGGCACACATGAGGCAACATATCGGGATTAGCCCGTACAGTATGGCGTGCATCTTGAATACGTTGCCACAGGTCCTCTACAGTGGCCACGTCAGTTGCATGCATCTTTGCCTTCAAGTGACCCCACAAGTAGAAGTCGACTGGGTTTAGGTCCGGTGATCTAGGTGGCCACACATCCATGTACTGCCTTGGTGTGCGACTAAAGTGTGCTGGTACACCATCGTGCATGTACCGTACATCTCGTAGATTCGGTGGTACATCTTCCAAGCAGTTGTAGTAGGTCGTCGTCCAAGAAGTGCTGATAGGAAGCTCCAGGTATTACACTACTGCGACAAGTGTGCAGCCAGAAAATATGCTAACTACATGACGTTCCCCGCCCTCTGCCCCCTGTCATTCACCACCAGTGGTGGAAGGGAAGAAAGCTCTCACTGCGAGCAGGCAGTGTAGCACTGGCCATAATTCGTACCCCAGTAATTCAAGTGTTTGTACGCTCTCGATTGATGGAAGTGTTTGTGCGCGCACGAATGTTGGGTACAAAGTGTGAAATAACAGTGGCAGTGGTGTTAGGTGTTCGATAATGNAAGTGTTTGTGCGCGCACGAATGTTGGGTACAAAGTGTGAAATAACAGTGGCAGTGGTGTTAGGTGTTCGATAATGGCATCAACTAGGAAGTCAAGTATTAAAACTGTACTCGGGTCATTGCAGAGAACTCGTAAGGAATGTGATTAATTTTGTGATACGGAAAAAGCACCGGACAACTTATTCATCAGATATGCCATGTTAATAAACGTGCAGGAGCTGCAACAGGTAAATTGGAACAGACTATGTGCAAAATTAGAAAATATGGAAAACAAGCTGATGTGAGAGGTGGAAAACTGCATACACCTGGGGGAAAAAAGTATCTTTTCAGATGATTTTTGATTATAACTATAAATTGTTGAGGTATTTTTGGTTCTCTTATTATAATAATTGCTCATGATCTGGGTGTAATTTGGTGCACTGTACATACGTTTTATATGGTTAAAAGAGAAGTCCCTACTATAAAGAAATTGCTAACTGTTTTAAAACAAGAGATAGATTTTCCTGAAGAAAAAAAAAGGGAAGTCTTGAGACAAGCTCTAAAAAAAAAATGGGCCTTCACTTTAAAAAGTGCAAATACAAAAGAAAGGCTTTAATGAAAAGAAATGACATTACCACCCAGAGGAAGAGGTATTTAAGGCAAATGAGACGGTGGGCAAGCTTGTGAAAACAAAAAGAAAGTAAAATTTATTCTGTGTTGTTGCCATCCCCCTCACCGGCGGCACACTTGCCGCGGTTGAGAAATAGCAGAGCGGGAAGGATGTGGGGCCCAATTAGCATCCCATCTATAATCCCTGCCCGAACATTCAGAGAAAACAGACTAAAGTGGAGGTCCCGTACTCGTCGGTTGGTATTGCCCCTACATGCTCGTAGAAGTTGAGACATCTTGCCTCATGAAGGCTGCTTCGCGTGAGAATAGTACAGTGCCATAGGAACCTGGGGCTTGCCCTAATTCGGCCTCGGGACCACCCACAATACTGTAAACAGGCAGGCTGGTAGTGATATGCGTGCAATCTGAATCGCCGTAAAATTGACATACTGTAGACTGTGATGTGTTCAGTACATCAGTGATGCCTCGAGTACTTGCACGTGAGATAACCTCAACATAGTTCAGTAAATCATGACCAACGTCTAACCGTGGTCGGCCAACACAGTGGCAACTTGCGTGTGCAGTTCCTGTCTTGCGCAAACACAGATGAACTGAGGTGAATGTACGTGTTTCTGGTTAAGATATCGAGCTGGAAACTTTTCAGCGTATCAACAACGTGCAGATAATGCAATACGCATAATTTCGCCATACGCAAGATGCATGTCCCATCAGTTCCTCATTACTCCACTCCATCTCGCACATTGTGAAAAACTGTCTGCTGTGTAAACTACCAAAACAATGCCAGTAAGTAGGGAACCAAGTCACCGCTTGGTACAATAACATGAACCAATGCAGTGGGGCACCTGCCCACTGTAACATCACAGCCATCCACAATCTTGTAAACCTTTTCCCTGGCTAATGTCCATGTCCTAAGGCACCAGTTCACACGTCATGTACGACATTGCTGCAGGCTGCACCTCCCGGGTAACCACTTATCTGCAGTCCAACCAAATATGTGATTTCTCAGAAAACTGTAAGGATTAGTTGATACCACCTAGGCGACCTTTTTATTTATTTATTTATTTATTGCTTTTTGCATGCTAATTACTAACAGGTATTGTATAATTGCTTCAAGCACATGGTTACAGAGTTCTAGGCAATTGGAGGGTGCCAACCTCTATTCAAGGCGTGAAGGGGTGTTCTTTCTCTAACGCCGTTTTGTGTGGTAACCTCCATTGTAAAAGTTTGCATGTATGCGAATTTTCATTGCTTATTGCGAGTGGTTCCCAATTTATCTTTGTATAACACATTTCCAGTCACAACGTTCCAGGGCGTCTACCACCCTCAGAAATAACTTATGTCCGTAAGTAATGTGCGTTTCCCTATTTATTTGTCCTATGGATTCCGCTCACACCGGGTTAGCATATGTTGGAGACTCCCCGTATATAGAGTTAGAAAACTAGCCATCGCCAACTCATCTCCTAAAAGTACTGTGAAACTCCACCACTTACCAATCATCTATTGGGGACAAGCAGTCTTCAATTACTAGAGTACCCTCGAAAGTATTTGGAGGGCATGCTCGCTGTGAGTCTGCCTCATCGCGACTATATCCGAGACTTAAGACTCGTGTGCCTAGGTTTTTTGGACATCTAGAGCAGTATAGGCAACTGTAATTCTATGTGACACTGGTCACATGGGAGATCCCAGAGAAAACCCACTCAACGAGCACAATCCCCACAGGCAAAATTCTGGGAATGACCCTGTCAGGGGACTGAACCTGATTCACCTCGGTGGAAGGNCAGGTTGTAAGTAACATCCTGTTGGAAGTGTAATGTTTCAGTTCTTTCACGACAAAATCAGTCTTTCGTTCTACATATAAGAATTTACGTAACTGAAACACACACCAACTTCACAAGACTACATATATTGAATACCAGTTGCAGAGAACCCATTATAGTTGTTTATATATAAATTACGTGTGCTGGATTACTGCATCCATAGCTGCTTATGCGCTCCACTTTGATACAGACTTGAACCTTGTGGAACAGCAGTGCCAAATACCACACGCGCCGCTGATTACGATATTTAGTATGGCGAAGTGTGGTAAAAACCAACTGTACTAGCACACCCTGGAAATAACTGTCAAAACTTGGACTGGATTAATATGCTTTATAGTACGTTCACCATTATACTGTACCGATACTAAGAGTATTTCATGTTTTTGCAGTGATAGGAAATGCTCAAAACAGACACGGAGGGGAGGGGGGGGGAGGAGGTTTCCAATATGTATACAGCCTCTCCTGTATTGGGACAGGAGTTCGATCAGACATAACCGCCACATCCACAACAGTACATGCAATAAATTAAACAATTCCTATTCTGTGTATCAGTTTATTTTTAAATATTTGCAAGATCAAACAAATTTCCAGTACTTTACAATATATACAAGATCAAAGAAATTAAAAACTCTTACAATGTGTCTAATCTCAATACTGCAAATTTCCCTGCTACACACGATGATCCACGGCTTGTATGTACAAATGTTGCTGGGATGAAGACACTAGTTTACAAAGCTCAAACCTTGGTGGTAAACTATAAACCTGTCGGCAACCACACGTTGCACTATTAATGCTACAAATCACATTGTACATGTTTACATTCAAAATGTACATAATGTACAACTGGCCAATTGCTCTCTGGACAAACAACATACTGCAGACTGTCCAAGCGAGCCTGGAAAGTCCACAACCACCACACAGCCCTCGGGCGGTACTCGGGAAATAATAACTTTCTTGGGACGTGTTTCACGCTGCCCACAACACATTTGTGGTCGTGGCGAGAAATTATTTCTGTTTAAACTTAAAATCAGATTGAAGAAATGTGTAAACTGGCCCCTTTTGGACTGATGTGACACTGAATGATGTAGCACTTTATGAGGAGAATACTGCTTCCACCCGCCACATGCATTACTACAAGTCTCGCTGGAACCCTGGCGCACACCAAGGAGATAGTTTAAAAGACTGCAGGTTCTCCCCAAAAAAAAAAAAGTAAAAATAAATCTAATATGAACAAATTGTGGAAAATTAACTGAGGTTATGTACTGAAAATTAAANCAAATTGTGGAAAATTAACTGAGGTTATGTACTGAAAATTAAAATTAACAATATTTGTTTGCAATGGGGAAAAGGTGTTCTTTCTTATTTTACAAAGTGTTCACTTCAGACATTGAGGGGCCACAGTGGCTGGGTGGTTAGACTACCAGCCTTTCACCAGTGCAAACCAGGTTCAATCCCCAGCCAGGCCACTCCTGGATTTCTGCAAGTGGGAATCATGCCGGACGATGCCGCTGTTGAGCGGGTTTTCTTGGGGTTCTCCCATTTCTCCATCATTTCATTTTCATCTACTCTCAAGACCCCGTTAAGAGCCATCCAAATCTCTCAACTCAATTCAGGTATCAAAGTTACATCCTTCAAAAAAAAAAAAAAAAAAAAAAAAAAAATGAAATCCTGTGCACACAACTGCTGACACCATCCACATATATCAAAACTAATCGCGCACAGAAACAACTGTATCTTAAACATATCTCAGAACCAACAGATAAGCAATGCCAATGCTATAATTGTTGAGCAGCTATGCAATACAAAAACCAAAACTAAACCTCTTAAAATCTTAACATCTCAAGCAAACTGAAAAATAAACATATTTGCTAGCAGGTTTTATAATTTTGCAATCTACAGCTTAATTCAGCCCTACCACTGCATGCATGTTGGTGTTCCTTTCGCTAATTGTAAACATGAAACCTGCCACGTGGCTAATAAACACNTCATTTCATTTTCATCTACTCTCAAGACCCCGTTAAGAGCCATCCAAATCTCTCAACTCAATTCAGGTATCAAAGTTACATCCTTCAAAAAAAAAAAAAAAAAAAAATGAAATCCTGTGCACACAACTGCTGACACCATCCACATATATCAAAACTAATCGCGCACAGAAACAACCGTCTATCTTAAACATATCTCAGAACCAACAGATAAGCAATGCCAATGCTATAATTGTTGAGCAGCTATGCAATACAAAAACCAAAACTAAACCTCTTAAAATCTTAACATCTCAAGCAAACTGAAAAATAAACATATTTGCTAGCAGGTTTTATAATTTTGCAATCTACAGCTTAATTCAGCCCTACCACTGCATGCATGTTGGTGTTCCTTTCGCTAATTGTAAACATGAAACCTGCCACGTGGCTAATAAACACAGTGTACAAGTACATTAGCTCTCAAAAGTTAACGTCTCGGACCATAACAACATATACAGAAGAGCTCCGATTTTGCGGCAACATTCTCTGGGACCAAAAATATTTGAGGAAAAAATAGTTATAGGCAAAAAGTCACAATTATGAGGTTCATTAAAAGTACCTTCATGTAGGCATTACTTGCAAGTACTAGTATCTCGCATAACAAAATTTTTATGACAGCATATTTTTTAAACAAGGGCCTGTCAAAATCACAATTTTAGGGTCCTTGTTATACACTAATAATAAACTAANGACAGCATATTTTTTAAACAAGGGCCTGTCAAAATCACAATTTTAGGGTCCTTGTTATACACTAATAATAAACTAACTCACTTACTGAAATGAGATAATTTACAATGCGATAAGAGACCACGAGTTACTTCACGAACTCTTTACAGTCGCGCTATGAAATGTTTTGCAATTTTTAAAAATAGCTCAAAATAAGTAAATTTTTACATATGTTAATTTGTAGCATTCCATGATTTTTTTTTATAAGTTTAGCTAAGTATACCTTCAAATGAATTAAGGCATGATCTTTCAGTCAGCCTTGTTACATTTTCTGTAAATGATTTTTAGTTTATTTTATTTGTACGTCCCAAAACAACAAAATTATGATTTTGACACACCATAATGCAAAAACTATTCGATCTAAGATATTTTTTTACGCAGGGAAAATGTACTTACGTAATATCTACTAGTTGAGTAGTGTTTCGTAAAAGTGTGAGATAATTACTTTTTTTTACGATAAGTACACTTAATATCGTGCATTATTAGAGCCAAGATTTTGCTATTCAAATTTTGTTGCTATAAATTGCGGATTTTGTGTATCACATCAAAGATTTATTATGTATGCTGTATGCCTTAATAGCATTACTGTTTTTATTTTTTAAAATAGTCTATACAGTAAACAGTAATGAATCCTTATGCACATTCACATTAAAAAATTTAACCCTTACGCAAACGCATAATTACACTAAAAAATAATACAGAATATTGCCAGATAATAAATTATATTTTAGTGTTCTCTAACAGTGAATTTTCTGTCCCTGTCTACAAGAATGGCTTTAATACGATTACACGGGGGGGGG
>NQII01000645.1:269260-291856 GCA_002778355.1 Clitarchus hookeri
ATATTCTATCGTGGAAACAAAAGTTAGTTTTATATTTGCTTTAACATTGTTTATTCCATTGAAATATAATTTTAATCTTATCTACACAGTATCTGATACTGATAATATTCACTCAACCTCACTATTTTTATCACCACTCTGTTCATAAATTCTAAGTGCAAATTATTAGTCACTGTTATATTTTGTCAAAACTTAAGTTTTATTTCATATTTTTGCTTAGATGTTGGTGTTAGGTGATGTATTAACTTGCATTTCTGTGTTATTTTGGTTTTATCACTATTCACCGTACAATCTTGTACTGCACTTCTCCTTTCTCATACCATTTGTTAAGATAACGGCAGATGCAGTTTAGGTTCGCCTGTACTCTACAGTTACTAAGTGCTCGCTGAGGCCATGCTCGAACTGGTGCGTTTGCTTCACTAAACAGTCGCATCACCTGAATTGGTAGACCAAAATGATGACAATTTTGGTACGTCGTTTAGTATTTAATTTTTGGTATGTAACAAAACATACTAAATAACAACCACTGCTGACCAAGTGACAATCGACAGCATGAATGATACTTAATGGTCAATCTACACCAGATTAATCACACTGTATTACAAAAGAAAATATGTGGAGGACATTATACGCATCGTAATATTCATGTGTATTACTCCGACTAGATCCCTTCCACACTGCATATAATCATATTTCAGGTTCAACGAGTGAAACACATGCCCACCACAACGAAGGACAATGGCACAGCAATTACTTTAAAATTGATCATGTTTCACTGTTGTAACTATTGCCAAATCTGCTATCAAAATACAAAGGAAAAAATATATATTTTCTTTCTTGGAAAATTTACTAATGACTGTCGACCTATACAAACTTCAGAAATTCTCTCAATTGACGCCATAAGCAGCGAAAGCTTCGATTTCTAAAATTAGATAATAAAAATAAATAAAACGTAAGGGATTTGCCAATACTAAGTGTGGACACAGAATGTGACTGTGCAACGCCATCATCACCCTGATCCACGACAGAAGTACAATGAACTACCAATTTTCCAGGGGAATGACTGGCTAAGGATTCGTCGGCAACTGTTACGCCTACGTACTGTACACGTGGCCTATGTAAACAAATAATGTAGCCGTACAAGAATTCAATTTTTTTTACAGCCAGCGTGCGGCAAAGTCGTATATGATATTAACGTCATCACATACACAAAATCCTCTATTAGCTGATGCGTGAAATATTGGAATAAAATTTCACGTTGGCTATTTTGACAGCCTACATTAGTACAACAGACATCGGAGAAATATGCGGGTAGGAAGGAGATCGTACGCAAAATGTCTATGTATTTTATGTTATATTGTTACAAAACAGCTCTTGTTAGTGTAACAAATTAAACTTCGTTCTTGAATAATGTGTAGGTGTTTCAACGAAACGGAACACCGTATGCGATAGTTTAGCTTCATTTGTCTCTACTTCATAGGCCGTAGCTAGTGCTTGCTGCTAACGTCGCCACTTACATGCTTCATAATAATTGAAGAGGCCGCACATCCATCACAGAGTATTTTTTCAAATATTTCTACAATAATTTGACGTAAAATATTTCAAACCAGAGTTGTTTTGAGCACGCACGAGATGAAAAATTTGCTTTTATAAGGGCGTGATAGATATACTTTTGTGGCAGCAGCGAAACAGGCGACCGTGCTGCCATCTGTTGGCCAGTGTGCGCAGCTTGCTTCGGAAACCACGCAGCCATGAAATGACTCGTTTTTCATGTGTAAAATGCAAATATGCAAACAAATTCTAACAGTTTTAAATTTTCCGCAAGCTCCATAAATATTTTAACGTAACATATTTCCACGTGAAAAGAGTTTGCTTGCTAATAATTTGGATTCGACCTGCAATCGCCAAGCCTTTCTTAGGCCGAGTTGCCACTTCAGCAACAAAGCAAAAATAAATGTTTTTTATGTATTAAAACCACGCGTTGTTTGCTGTAGAATCATTTTGCGGCAATTAATATTTATGTTAATGTGATATTTTGTCATCCAGGCGCACTCGGTGCTACTGTTTATTTATAAGTAGCCTCTGCGTGCACGAGCTACTTTAAACTACACAATCTCGCCGTTTTGATGAGTAGACGCCAGTTTTAATAATGAAATACCCTATTATTATGAATGAAAATGTGTTGTCTGACAATTTCCCTGAATTCCTAATACTTCCAAGTTTCATAAATATTCCCCGTTAAAAACATGTGTAAATATAGCACCCGAACACATTAAATATTAAAATAAATCAGTACCGCATCTCTCGACTGCAGTCTGATAACTACCAGGGGCGCATGGATTATTAATAGCAGGAGCACGCGACTGGCGGCAGCTGTTCAATATTTAACTTGGAACCGGTAGCTCCATGGTTAAGCCACAACCCGATTAAGCTGCCCCTGGTAAATCGGGAGTTTGCTGTATGTTTGTACAATATGCTACCAGCCGAAAGCACGCATACAAAAAACTTGATTCTACGACCGTTCATAGTTCCCAGGAAAAGTGATGTTATTTCGAGAGGGTTGCTATACATAGGATCGTAGAAATGAGAGGTGACTGTAGTTTCCCCAAGAGCACCCTCGAAACTTGTATTGGCTCTCATTTCAACTGAAGCATGGAATGGAGAAGCGGTTCAACCAATCAAACAGCTAGTTCTAGCATGCACCAATGAAATTCCCCTTCTTTCCTCCTGCTCGGAGCCAGAATGGTTCAGCATTAACTAGTCAAACCCAACCAGTATAACACACACACACATTTTTCAAGTGATGGGAAAAATCATGTACGTAGCCACAAGACAGGGTCACGTTACATTACCGACTGCTTGAAACTCAAACCTGTTATCCTACGCACAGTAATTAACCAGGCTTGATGAACCTCGACATTCACAAATCCCTACCATATAACATAATCAATTTAAGTAAAACTCTCTTAAAGAAGCTTCTGAAGAGAGTGAAAAATTTTCTTATTAACCACAAAAACTACTTACGAAGCTCAAATTACTTTCATGTTCACAGAACATGTGCACAATATTAAGCATGGGATTTTTTTTAAAAATAGAACTTCCTAAAAAGGTTTTATTGTACTATTTGAAATCGATAAACTAGACATATAGAAAATACAAAAAAAATAATAGATGTTGATTGAGAATACTGCAATAAATGGTGATTGATGTGGGGACTGTGACTTATTTCTCAAGCTGTTTGTTGGTAACACCTCCAGGCTGCTCGTTGCAGCATACCAACTTAAGGACATTACAAAGGTTTCCACTGATCCACCTCTTCAAAATAGCAACAACTTAAAACGGCACACCCTTCACATCAAACATCTTTACAACACGCCAACCTAACATTATTGCATTAGCATTCCTGTTATTTTCACATGTAGGTTCGACATTCGTACTCCCTTGATGAAAAGACCTCAATGCCTCGATTAGTAGCTTAATACAAAAAAAAGGACCGGGCAATACCCTCGTTAAGTACTTAACACACCGCAAATTAACCGACTAAGTTTAAAAAATAATCAAACACGCACTGAAAAGAAAATCGGGAGACAGTATAATGCATGGACACTCTTATTGCTGTCATTGTGTTGACGAGAGCAAAAAAAATAAAAAGGATAATTGTAATACATGCTGGAACAAACTAAGTTAGTGCACAATTCATAGAAGGCAGCCCTCGGCCGCACTGGAACACAGGGTCACTGCATGCTCGAGACGGCAAAGACTAGATTTGGAAAACTGTTTCGCCAGCTGGCACGCGCAATCCAGGGACCAATCCGAACAAAGTCGCTGGGCAGGATACTGCAGTGAAACCAGCACTGCGAACATTAGCTGCTTTTCTGTTGCACTCTATCGCAGTTCCCGTGGCTGCAGAACGTTCACACATCACATCCGGATCCCAAGGTAGCCCCTCGCCCTTCCAGCAGCAAACACAAACACAACACGGCCTACACACACAGCCACTTTTGTAAAACATGCTACAGTGAAACCCCCTTTTACACAACTTCTAGAGGATCAGGAAAAAGTTTTACAAAATGCAGGAAATTCAAAAAAATTGGGAAATTTATGCACTAAAAACGTTATGAGGCTGATGAAAGTAGACGTAAAATGCTGTACGACAGCATATAAATCCACAGCTGTTCCTAAACAAAGGACTCAGCCTGCAACTCGCACTGAAATAAAATTATTTTCAACAGGATTTAAATTCCAAAAATACGATTTTTATAAATAAACATTTCCCACAAATTTTTTTTTTTTTTTGAAAATTACATTTTTGTTAAAAAAATGTTACGGTGGTACACGAGTAAGCACGGCAATCACCGACAGAAAACTCCGCGGTTACAGCAGGTGCTTCACAAACACTCGCACAGACTATGATGTTACAGCATCAACGCACTCACGTGGTAGTTCTCAAACAAGATGCAACACAAAAAAAAATTAAGTTCCCAAAAAATGGAGTAACTCTTTTTTGCTCGGCAAAGTATGAAACTGCAGGAGGAAAATAACAAAAGGTCTAGCGACGGCAGCACGGCGGCCCGCCGCGGCAGTCTCTGCGTAGTCACTAGGCCTGCGTGCTGTGAGGCGAGTCCCTGCTCGACACCAGCGGCCGGGCGTACTCTACAAACTCGTCGATCAGCACGGGCCACGCGCCCTCCTCGTCGTAGTTGCTCATATCTTCATTTATCATGAGCGCAAAGTCCAACAGCAGGTTCCACGTGTCCTTGGGGATGGAGCGACGGTGGTGTTCCTGCGACAAACAGCCTGCCAATCAATAGATTGCTGAACACTTTCTGTGGCTTAAGGGTGTTGCCTACCACGCCTGCGGCAACCACAGAGTTTACACGAGGAATCAATGTTCAAGAAATTCCTTCTCAATGCATCAATTTTAAAGATAACTCTTTCAAATATTCACCAACAACTTTCTCAGAGAGCAATGCCATTTTATTCATTCGTTGTTTTTTTGGTACATTTTAATGTTAAATTTTTAAAAAACATTGAAATATTGGAAAGATTGTTTAACATGCAGAATTCGTTGAGAAATGTCACATAGAATACTACTTTCTGTTTGAAACGGTTATCTTTAAAAATGATGCGTTTGATTCCCTGTTCAAACTGCGTGGCTGCAGGTTTGGTAGGCAGCACAGACAACTGGATCATTATAAACGGAACCACTGGCTCTAGATATCATGAGGAAAAAAATATGCTGTGGCCAGTATTAAGAAACCATGCTGGCGTTTTCCCTGGTGATGTAATTTTGGAGACTCTTGGAAAACAGAAGTTAGCAGGACAAGATGGGGAATAGAACCCAGCTCCCAAATACGAATGGAGGGTGTAGAGATTTGGATGGCTCTTAACAAAGAGGTCTTGAGAGCAGATGTGGGTGAAGCGAGGTGAGAATGGAGCAGCAGCGGAATGCCAGGGCAGAGGAGACGGGAGATCCCCAAGAAAACCGGCCGACCAGCAGCATCGTACAGCACGATTCCCATGTGCGAAAATCCGGAAGTGACCCCGGATCGCCTAGGTGGGAGGCGAGAAGTCTGACCACTACACCGCTGCAGACCCTCCCAAATAAGAGTCCGGTGTGTTAGCGCTGGGACAACTTACCCGGTCAAAAACATCACTTCCAATTTTCAATTCTCTGCTCACTTCTTGAATGCCTGCTTAAAACCCTGTCTCACACGCCATGTTGAACTACTGGAGTGGTTTCTAGCTTATTTCAGTTGTTCGCAGGCACTTATTTTGAAATTACAACTACTTATACCTCTAACAATATACATTACGCTGTAGAACAAACACATATTCTGAACTTATTTAAGTAATTATACCTCAACTAATGCAGCACCATATTTAAATTGTGAATAGATTCTAGCTATTTCAGAATTACCAGGTGACATACGCATAAGATTTGGTGACTACATTTGAAGGCATTTGTGTAATAAAAAAAATATTCAATTATTTTATAGAAAAGAAAGTTATGGCATTGAACAGAAAATTCAACATGGCAGATGAGACAGTTTTAAGAGTGTTTTTTTTCATGCACCAAGTATCCTTACATAACCATAAGCGAATATTAACACTACCATGGACTTAGCATGACCGACGACCGATGGATCTATTATGTATCTTCATGCCGGAGATGTCTCACCGTAGCTACGACACGTGCGTCTTGTAAAATTTGCGTTAGTTGGTGCTACTGATGCTTTGAACCCTTGCTTATTTGCAAGTAAAGAGGGAAAGTATAAAAAAAAACTAGATTTTTTTCAAGTTTAAAAATGCTCCATTCTTTCACAGCAACATGCACATACTTTGACAACTTTAATCCTTGTTGAAAGACCGACTTCAAAATAGAATCAAGATGTCCGAGGTATCGCACACTAAATGTTGTCACCCTGAAAGTGTAAAATCAATGCTATATTTCTGATAACCAAAACTGCAATTCTTATTGTAATTATCCTCTTTGCCTTACTCTAAAATTTATTGTGGTTCGAAATGAAATTTTTTTTTGCACACCAAGGAGAGATTTAGTTGCAGATATTTCACAAGTTGAAATCCGGTACACGAATAAGTCAACTTTTCCTTAGATCTGTGTGCAGCTTTCCAATACCTACTGCGCGGCTCACGAACCAAGAATCCGGGCTAAACAAGCGGCGTCGACAGTACCCGGCGCAATAGGCAGTGCGGTACCTGGAGGAAGCGGCACCACAGGTCGAGGAAGCAAAAGCGCCCCTGCAGCACAATGTTCCAGTACGCGAGCGCCATGTCGAGGTCGAGCCCCTTCTGGCCCGGGTTCTTGGCGTAGTTGAAGGTGAAGTGGTAGAGGTCCTTGAAGCGCTGCTGGTCCTTCAGTTCCGCGTCCAGCGACGGCAACCGCAGCTTCAGCTTCTCCACGCTGTCGCAGCTGCAACACCCAGCCTCTCACGCTCACCCATGGAACAGCCTTCATTGAAAATAAGGGTTCCACCTACCTTCATCTTTTTCGCTCATTCGAAGCCTTGAAATGAACAACCTCAAGGGCAGACTTGCTCACTCATTACTTGCCTCATCCACTCTATGCACGAGGCACCCAACTGGCAAGCAGTCTATCTGTCTGTGACTCGCTTGAACGTAACTTTAAGCCGTGACACTATTTTTATGTCAGTTAATGAAAATTAAAGTATGGTGCATATCTCAAAGCACCTCACAGGGTTTCTATGTAAAAAAAAAATTAGAAGCTAAAAATGAACCTGTAATCATTTGCTTTCACCATTTCTACATCCATAACAATAATCTTTATAGTTGAAATGAGAACTTGAAACTTGTCTTTGGGCACAAAGCATTTCTTAAGTGCTTTTCATGTTCAGTGGAGAATTGAACGGAAAGATTTTGTGAATGCTATAATTTGAATAAAAATGTGATTTTGATTTTTTGTTTTGTTTTGAGAAGTGATTTTCTTTGCAGTAACATTTCAGATATAAACAAGATCTGCAAACTAAAACGTGAGTGACCTCTTTTATATCATATACGCTATGGTACTGGTTTGTGTGTATTGTTTATTTTGCATTGATATTTGACACGTGTTGTATTTCTTGGTTATAGTCATGGTGTGTTATTGATTTAATTTTGAGGTAATTATAGGGAATTTCATACATTTTACGACTAAAAAATCAATATTAAAACATTCTTAATAAATGTGTTAAGCAACTACAGTATGCCCGTAACTATTTAAAACAAATGTTAGCGAGATTAAGCACATTTGCAATAGTGTCAACCCAAGGTACATTAAGTGTCGACTCCCGGAACATGTAGTTAGTACCTATCGACTTACGGCACATGAACATGTTTTTTTTAAATCACTGTAGAAGAAACAATTTAGCCAAGATTATTTGTACATGTTTCCATACAAAAGGGAAGGTTAGAAGTTTCATCCAGTATGTAGGTTACCCAAAATCAGCAATTTCATCCGCTTACAAAAATTAATTTGTGCGAAAATTTTCTTAGCATATCAACTTCAGGCACAGTTACCATACAGTAGTACGTTTTTTGAGAAAAATAAATACACGTACTTCCACAAAATTAATTTTTATTTTATGTAGTGTTAATTCCAGTTTTCGTTTTCTTTTGTTTTCCTGCAGCGTAATTAATTATTGCATAAAAGCCACCAGTTCCTCAATGCACAACCAAATTAAGCGGAGGACCAAACAAAGTTGTAGTTTTTCTGGGGCACTGTACAACANGACTATTTAAAACAAATGTTAGCAAGATTAAGCACATTTGCAATAGTGTCAACCCGAGGTACATTAAGTGTCGACTCCCGGAACATGTAGTTAGTACCTATCGACTTACGGCACATGAACATGTTTTTTTTAAATCACTGTAGAAGAAACAATTTAGCCAAGATTATTTGTACATGTTTCCATACAAAAGGGAAGGTTAGAAGTTTCATCCAGTATGTAGGTTACCCAAAATCAGCAATTTCATCCGCTTACAAAAATTAATTTGTGCGAAAATTTTCTTAGCATATCAACTTCAGGCACAGTTACCATACAGTAGTACGTTTTTTGAGAAAAAAAAAATACACGTACTTCCACAAAATTAATTTTTATTTTATGTAGTGTTAATGCCAGTTTTCTTTTTCTTTTGTTTTCCTGAAGCGTAAATTAATTATTGCATAAAAACCACCAGTTCCTCAATGCACAACCAAATTAAGCGGAGGACCAAACAAAGTTGTAGTTTTTCTGGGGCACTGTACAACATCTCTGAAGACATCTGAAGAAGATACTTGGTCACAGCCGTCGCAGATCAAGCGACTCCAAGGCGCAGTGTGATCACAGATCTGACAGCCGGCTCATGACAAGTGCAAACATTTCCTTGGTAAATACTATGTAAAACATTTTATCCAGACTACACACACTATTCAGGAGAATATCAAGCATGTGGGGAATGTTTCTTACAATCAGATAAGCTGGTACACGTGAAGAAACTGATACAGTTCTGCACATTAAAACTTTAGCGATACTGAAATGAAAATGATTAATATTTTTATAAGAGTTTGGCCTTAACAAGTTTAACATAAATCTGGCAAATTAAGGAATTTTTAATTATTTACTGCAAATGCACAACTAGTATAATTACAAACACTAGTAAGAATTACATTAAAGTTTGTACGCTTGTGGAAGGGATTTTTTTAAAATACAAATGACTTGTGAAGTGGAGAAGCAGCTATATACGAGGCAAGACTGAGAAAGGTCTCGCTTACCTGAGGTCGGTCATGCCGTTCATGAACTCCTCGCGGGAGAACTCGCACTGGGTGGCCGCTCGGAACTTCCACNCTCACGGGAGAACTCACACTGGGTGGCCGCTCGGAACTTCCACGCTACGATCAGCACCAACTTGGAGTCCGGGCTGAGGTTCAGGTCATCCAGGAACCTGACGATGCCCTCCGCCGTCATCTTGTCTGGCTCTCCTGGGTCTGCGACAAACCACCACAGTCTCAGCTCTGCGACGGAACAGAATTAACAGCTGTTTGTAATAATTATAAAAAAAACTTAAAAAATCTAAATGTCGACACTTGTGATTGAGCACATTAGAAAATAAGGCATAAGTATCACCAGCATGGCTTATTTTTACCAGTAAATTTAAGCCATTACATAGTAATAAAAATTAACAAATATTTTTCATTTAGCATACAAAACATTAAATCCCCTATCTTAGTCCAAGGGGAAAGATGACGTCTTTGTATTAACGAGAACTTTATATCATGGAGGTTTTTATTAACGAGGTTTCAATGTGTACACGATGTTTCCATATACATGGAAAGCAACTTGGTTGAACCTGGTAAACAAGACGAGACAAAAAATCTCAACTGAAAAAATTGATAATTTCCACATTACTACATTTCCAATGTTTTTCTTGAATTGATAATACCAGAGATTCAGACATCCCCATTCCTGCAGCTGCAACGCTACACATTGATCTGCAGTGACGCGTCACAGTACAAGAAGTGCTGAAAATGTTCGCCTTTACTCTGAATGCAAGCCTCGTCACACACATCACTGTGTTGTCCCGCACAGGGAGTTTGTTTTAGCAACACTTCATGTCTGCGTGCCGAAACCAGCAAACGCACACTCCGGATCAACTTTCAACCACACGTTACACACAGGAAAGTACCTGTTACCATCTGCTGCTGCAAGTGGCCTGCAACATGAAAACATTCATAGCTGGAAACACATTGATGTAGACTTTGTGTGTAGTTCTGAGGCATACGATCCACATCCAGGTTCAGAGGTACAGAATATGATGGGTAAGGAGGCGGTCGCCCCTCCATTGTTCAGCCAGCAGGGGCATTGCCTTTCCCAACCCTGGGTGGCCGGTTACTACTTCAGTTTGTAATAAGTGTAACTTATTGCCTTATTCTTTTTCAAACATCNTCCCAACCCTGGGTGGCCGGTTACTACTTCAGTTTGTAATAAGTGTAACTTATTGCCTTATTCTTTTTCAAACATCATAATAATTAAATACGTTGTATTTTAATTTTATTCCGTAAAATCTTTTAATATTGGATTTAGAATGTTCTGTTTTAAGGATGCTTTGGTAATTTAAATATATCTCTGTGTATATGAACATGTGCGTGGGCAAGAGAGAGAGGGATAGAGAGAGAGAAAGAGAATGAGGGAGAGGGAAAGAAAGAAAGAGGGGGGAGAGACAAAGAGAAAAAGGGATAGAGAGAAAAATAGAGAAAGAGAGAAAAAAATTAAAAGGAACATGGACCTGGTCGCAGGAAGTTTGAGACTTGCTTCCTCACTGGAAACAAGGAGTCGTCGTCTATGGTCCTATAACTCCTTGCATCAACAGAAACATCATGCATGTAACCAGCAGGCTAGTTTCCCAGGTCTCCAAAGGAGGGTGATTTCTGAAGAAGGCATTCCAATAAATCTAGACACTATTCATTCTAACATGCNAGTTTCCCAGGTCTCCAAAGGAGGGTGATTTCTGAAGAAGGCATTCCAATAAATCTAGACACTATTCATTCTAACATGCTCTCAAGTCCAACATTCAGAGAGCAGGCTGCCAACAGACCATTGAAATGCTTTCAGAAGAATAAGGCTGGCACTTGGGGATGGCTCGTGGAGGACAATGTCGGTGCTCACTGCTCACTGATACAACTACTGGGATGCAGTCAGGCATCGAGGTCCCAGCACGACATCTGCACAGGCTGTTGCCCGCATCGTGAGAGTCGTCCCCAGTGTCTGGCTGGTTTTCTAGCAGAGTTCCAGTTTCCCCCACCCTTACATTCCTCCACTACTCCACATTAGGATCTCGTGCCATATCGCCCTTCAGAATGATGACGGGGACCTGCAGGGCAAGTCACCAGCTGATGACCAGACCCTACGCGGCTCCCCAAATTACCACTTTTTACTCTTGTACAAAAAACAATACAGAGCACTATTAAAAAATTTGCATTCAGGACTTTGCATCATTCAATTGCTTCAATAGGTTAAAGCATCACCTCTGTCTGGACATACAGTACTAAACCTGAACATAAGACTATGTTTTATTATAATTTTTCACTTCCAAAAAAAACAAAGGGTATTCGTATTTTTGCACACTATAAAATTTTTGAGGTTGATGTTTTTGAGTGACAGTAGTAAGAGAGAGTTGATGCTTTTTGCTAGACATATTTTATGTGACAGAAAAAGCCAACCAACAAAATCTCAAGAACAGTAACAAACTATGTTTTATAATTAGAAAAATACAGGGGTGGGCACAAAGACAGAATGAAATCCCTACGTCACGTATTTGAACTGTATACTACATTTTATATCATGACGGTAAAGATTTTGACTTCGTTAGACCTTCATTTTAGGGCCAAGATTAAGGTTCAACTACACCACTTATGAAAAAATTAATTTCTGTGTCACAATTTTATTTTGCGGAGATTTGAGTAGTGTGTCAGGAGTTGACAACCATTAATGAATGAGTGAAGAGATTTGGGCGGCTCTTAACATTAAGGTCCCGAGAGACGATAAGCGAGGTGAGTATGGAGAAGCACTGGAATGCAAGGGCTGGCTAAACGGGATATCCCCGTGAAAACCCACCGGCATCGTCCAGCACAATTCCCACACACAAAAATCCAGGGGCTACCCTGTTGGGAGTCGAACCTAGTTCACCTTGGTGGGAGGAAAGTAGTCTAACCACTACACTACCACGGCCCCTGAGAATCGTTAACACGTGTGTGTGAACGTGACCAATTTTTGAGTTACGACTTATGTTTGACTTTATCATTGTGTTAATGGTAATTGAATAGGCCATGGAGAGCGATTATTTCACTCTCGATGGTCCATCAGGATAGGTACTGGTCATAGGTAACAAATAAAGGTGCACTGTAATATTCAGAAGAATTTTTGGCCAGTCTCAAGGTCACAAAGTTGTGTTTTGCCCTTATTTGTAAAACCAGAAATGCTCATTTACTTACAATGTATCAACACAACGCAACTATTTGGGTTAGATGTGATTTTTTTTTATCTGCATAACATTGCCATTTTATGTTGGAAGGTGGGTACCTAGTGTTTTTTTTTTTACCTATAGTGTTGGTAATATTTCTAAGTGTTTATATATTTTTTTAAGGTTTACAACTGTTGAAATTTTGTCCCAACCGCCAACTAGCTCAACAAAAGTGACTTTACGCATAATTGGTGCCACTCTGCTTCCCGTAGAACAAGTGACAGCGAGTGCCAAACGTACTCCGACTTTCTGCATCATACATAGGACAAATTTTATGCAGCAGATAAGTGTATGAAGAAGGTGAAAGAGTACAATGCAGTAAAAGTGCATGAAGCAGGTAAATTGGCATGGCCTTTGTGCTCACTGCNATGAAGAAGGTGAAAGAGTACAATGCAGTAAAAGTGCATGAAGCAGGTAAATTGGCATGGCCTTTGTGCTCACTGCATATTTTGCATCATTTCGCTTTTCTGGAAACATTTTGGGATGCGTGTTACATTTTTAGTGCATTCCAGCATTTATTGTGGTGATATTTTTACCATTTTCACCCTATGATTTCCCCGGTCTTCACAGCCTCCCCGACTATCTTGATTCATGGTATTTAGGCTACTGCAAATATCATGTTGCATCTATGCAATTATTATTTACTATAATTATTACTGCTTGTTCATACTGCTTCCTACAAATATTTTTGAATTTTTGGAAATGCCACAATGTTTACTGAGAAGCCCTATTCTTCATAATTACCTATGATTACATCTATGAGGGGCCGTGTAATGGTTAGATTGAGTGGTGTAATGGTTAGATTACTCACTTCCCACTAAGGCGAACCGGATTCGATTCCTGGCTGGGTCACCCCCAGATTTTCGCACGTGGGAATTGTGCAGGACAATGCCACTGTTCAAAGGGTTTGCTCGGGGATCTCCCGTTTCCCCCGCCTCTTCATATCGGCACTTCTCCATACTCACCTCACTTCAACTCGTCAGCTCTCAACCCCTCGATATTAAAAGCCATCCAAATCTCTTCACTCGCTCACTACTTCTACGGCAACACGTGGCTTCAAACTCAGTTTTTTTGGTAGGAAATTAATAAATAAAATTGTTGCTTGAATGTGTGTGTGGCGTTTTAACACTCCACTATAATTGCAGTGAGTTAAGAGAATCAAGGCATGAAATAATTTTTGCAGCAGACAATATTTCAAAAGAACAAAACATGCATTATAATGTTTATAAAAATAAACCTAACTTTACCAAGAATATCTCCAAGAAACATTCAGCAGAATACAAAACCTGCATGTATTACATTTCAGGTGGAAACATTCTGCTGACGAGCTTGTAATTTCACCCATCAAGCATATTTAGTGTATTAATACTTAAATATTTAGGTAATTATCCAGGGTTGCTGCTTTTCTGAAGGAAACGTCCTAGACCAACAAAAGTAGCATTAATGGGTTCTGCACAGCTTACCATTTTAATATTGAAGAGGGATTGATGCTAAAATAAGTACAACTTATTAAATAAAATAGTTAAAAGTACGAGCAGTTTGCCGCTTTGTTTAAGCCGGACGCCATGATTTGTGCCGTCACCTTATTGGCTGCGGGTCTTTAACGTCATCGTTAGGGTCGTAAGATTTCATTGTAACAAAATTTTTTGAGGCAGTTAAGATGCTCCATAGTACGGTTGTGTCGTTGAGGGAATGAGTTGTGACTTCCGAATCCGACCGATTTAAAAACTGAGAGTGCAAGAACAAGTGCTTCTGTGCGTAATATTTGCCTATGTGGTGAGTGTTACTTGTTTCGTCGAGTGAGGTAAGGTGTACAACAGTTGAATTGGCCGAGGACAGAGGAATTGTACTCGCCGNTTTCGTCGAGTGAGGTAAGGTGTACAACAGTTGAATTGGCCGAGGACAGAGGAATTGTACTCGCCGCCTACCTAGGGGAGTTTATTCATATTCTTCCAGTGTTTTAAAGTTCCTTTAAATCCCTAACATCCTATATTAGACTGAATTTGTNTCCCTAACATCCTATATTAGACTGAATTTGTAGGTTAGTTTAAAACCTTACTATCCTAGGTTAGATTAAAACCCTATAATCTTAGGTTAGTTAAAAACCCTACAGTCACAGGTTAGTTTAAAATCCTGCAATCCTAGGTTAGATTAACACCTTAGAATCCTAGGTTAGTTTAAAACCCTACTATCCTAGGTTAGATTAAAACCCTATAATCTTAGGTTAGTTAAAAACCCTACAGCCACAGGTTAGTTTAAAACCCTAATATCCTAGGTTAGTTTAAAAATGTAAAATAGTGATTCACTCATCGTGGGGTTAGGTTCTGTTAGGTTAGGTGGGCACATATTGCAAAATTAGTCATATGTTAATGACCCTAGTATGGCATCCGACGTAAACAAAGCAGCAGGCTGCTCGTACTTTTAACTATTTTATTTTATATGTTCTACTTATTTTAACATTACGTCCTCCTAAATATGAACAAGGTAAGATGTGCAGAACCCATTAATGCTACTTTTGTTGGTCTATGGCGTTTCTTTCAGAAAAGCCCCTAAACTGTATATCCAACATGTATATCCCATGTAAGTTATGCACTCAAAATCTAACTTTTATTGCTACGAAACTGGAGTGTGAAAAGGCCATGCATACATATTTAGCTAAACTAATACTATTTAGAGACTGCAATTGTAAGCCTAAACATGTACACACTCCCCTGTGCAAGTATCAACAGAAGATGACATCACTCTGCACAAGTGTGGACAATATGCTCTCAAATGAAAAATATCTTATCTGGAAGATGATTGAGTGATGCATCTGTCCACACAAAGGCTTACTGACTAGCCTATCAAGTTAACATACAGTTTTGAACAAACACCTTTATATTTATGAAAAAGTTGCTCCAACTTTTTTCTATCAATCGTAGTCCTCGGTTCCCTGAAGTACACATCTGGGTTCTGAAAGTAATTATCGGACGCCAAATCTAACTTCCAATCGTTCTGCGCCAAGCAAAATATCGCAGTGTTCTCTCCCGTCTGCGTAAAGGCGATGAACTTCTTAACTTTATCTCTTTGAGAAGACTTCAGTTTATGCTAAAAAAAAAAAATATAAAAAAAACATGACAAACATAACACTGCACACTGCTACGTTCCTTCATTCTCACGCACCACAAACATTTACCAACTTTTTTATGGAATGATTTACCATTTTTGTTTATCTACTGGTCCCAGTGAACATACATCATAAGATCGCACAAATTAACATGTTTCTTTTTCAGAACATACATACAAAACGAATTCAAACCTCAAAAATTATTCAGCTACTTGCCACAACCTACCCTCAACTGTTTTTCTTTTTAAGGAGTATAGTGGCCAATTTTTTGCGCCCACGGCCAACATCGACAATTCCAAACGAAATACACAATAAAAAGTTGGCAAAATCTCCACAAGACGAAATATTAAAAAATCAAAGGTAAATTTATCTTATGAAAACAAAACCGGCAAAACCACAAAATAAGGCCGCTACCACTAAGCCAAGGTCCAAAAAAAACCGTACTGTCACCGACGTCGCCTACAGAAGTTTCCCCCGCAAAACAAATACTTTGGAGGATTTTATTCTTTATAGCAGCATTAATTGCCTCGCAAAAATTCAGCCATGAGCTACAGTTATTCGAATTATTAAAAATATAAACACCGTCAGATACGTCAGTAGCAAACAATGAACAAACATCAGATTACAATTTACTAATTTTGTATTATATGTTTGTTTGTTTTATGTGACCGTAATATCTTTTTTCAATACACACCAAAAAAAAATATTCGACATGTCAAATTACAGTATAATCTATCTTAAAAATGAATTAACAATACAACAATTATGCGATATGAATTATGCAGTAACCACGTCTTCTGTACTCGCAGTTTCCAATTTATGTTATACTTATTAATTCCAGCCAATGCGAAAAGGCGACATGCCTGCCGTGTCTACTTTCATTTCTAACCTAGTGTATCACAAACATATTTGAACAGATTATACTACAAAACAAACATTTTCTATCTGAAAAAAAATATTTTTTGAACAAAAACAATCCTAAACATAAGCAGACCCACGCCTTTTTAATATTTTTTATACTTACATTTATGTAAATAAATGTTGTGGGGTCTCCTGCATTGTCTGGCACGGCCACTGTCTTCACATCATAGGGTCATAGTTACTCCACCTGTGCGGCCCGCGGAACACGCACGTAGTGCGTCCTGCTGCGTGTCCGCATCGTCCACTTGGGAATAAGTGATGACCCGATACCGATTGATACAACTGGGTGTATGTGGTGTCCCTAAAGAGATCTGTCTAATTATTATAGGAATCTAGTGTTAAAATGTGTATTAAATAGCATTAGAATTCATCGCCCATAGGCAAATGTTCGTAAAATTCGCTCTTAAGGGATTGCGAAGTGATGACAAAATAAATTCAGTCCACCACTTGCATATTTAATGAGGTGCATGGTAGCAATACTAAGGTATTTCAAGTGTTCTACATAATTTTCCGAGTGAAATTGTGTGTCTAATCAAGCCAATTAGTTATGTGGGAAATAATTAGTCCCTATCATCTGTATGTTTTACATGTTAATGTAATGAGGTCAGTAAACTAAGATACCTCGTGGGATGGCGCGAGCTCTCGGCGAGGACGCAGTTTGCCTGCACTACCCCCGGCAATCTGATTCCACAGGTCTTAGGAGCTGCATGTGCATCGTGTTGCAGGGTACTGTTATACTTTCTTCTGAACACTTAACTGCACTCAGTTAACATAATTTACTGGAACTTCTATTTAGTTTATCAACAGTCTTCCCCACGTTCGCAGCACTCCTCCGTCAGCTGAATTTACCGACACTGGAGGTTTAATTACTATTGTAAGTTTTCGTGCTATTCTTTGCCTTTTTGTACAGAAATTGGTCGCTGGCAGGTCTTGCGAGCCAGGTCCACTTTAGTTTGCATTGTATACATACAACTGTGTACACCATTCGGCAATACAATTTACTTGAGTTAACAGAAACTTTTGAGTTCTCATTTAGTGTTGTATTACGGGCCCTGGGTCTATCTATGAAGTCATCGACGTCTTAAGTAGGAATCCTTCATTTATAAGGTAAAAAGGTAATACTAAAGCGAGCTGGGGAGAATAAAAACCCCTGCTATTATTATGTTTACCTGTAAATTTGTACAGTGTGTGTCAGGGGATACAGCCACAATATTGAGAACTGTGACTCTGTCCTCACCCAGTTAGCTGGCGCCATTTTATTCGAAATAGGAGTATTGTGTAATATTCTGACTTTTCTTAACATAGTCGCCGGACGACGTCCTCATGACTATCCCTCAATGCTCAGGTAATGTTACTACCTGTGAACCACATGTTTTTGTCAAAGTATTAAATACCATTTTTTAGGCAGTGCTGCATCACAGTAAGAGTGATAAGGCGTATGTCACGGCTTAAACAGTGATAGAAGCAGCTCATGTTGTAGATTCTGAAAATCTAACTGAGTATGTCGTTTGCATTTATGTATCGCAGCCGAGGGGGCTTGTCGTGACGACCTTCCACCCCAAGGTCTTATCAGCTCCCCTTCCTAGCGGGCTTACGCTAAGGTTGCGCTTGCGAGCATAAATTTGACATTATGTCATTAACTTCACCCCCCAGGCATGTTAGTGGTCATTTTCCGACCACCTTGGTGGTCAGCGACTCCATGCTGATGGCGACAAATAATAATAATACTAATAATTATTAAAATTTTAATAACCCTATTTTATTTTGTTCCATGAATCTAAGCAACATACGCAGAAACTGTCACAAGTTAATAAGTTAGAAATTTAGAAATATTAGAGCTGGTGAGCGAGAATCCGATGAGCTAGTTTATGGGAGAGTGTAAGGTATTGAATTAGATGGTATACAGTACACTAGACTACACGTGTTGCACTTTTTACGGTTGAAAGAAACGCACTTATTCTGTTTCTAACTTGCCTATGGTGGCACTTCTGATTGCCTTGCAGTTTTTGTTATTCGTTTTTCAAAATTCAAAAACAGTAGATGTTTTAACGGTTTGTGTAAATAGTTTGTTTACACACGAAAGTTGCGATTGTAATGGTAACGCTCGTATGTTAAAAATTCAGTAGAGTAGTTGTCTTTCGTTGAAAAGTTAGAATGTTGGTGTATTTATTGATTATTATAGTATTGCTTGTTTGGTGTGTGATACTCGCAATACTTTTCGCGGGAAGAACTTCAATTTGGAGTATAGTGTTTTACGTTCTATTTTTGTACAATATCATAAGAATAACAGATAAAGGAGTAAAAGTTTTGAACATAAAATTGTTCAAATAGAAAACGTTTGTGGTCTCAGTCAAGCGGGGGTTTGGCAGCTACAGACCGCTGAGTCTCACATCGAGTACAGGAACGGTAATGGAGAGGCTGGTGGTCCAGTATGTGGTGAATGTCACGAACAAGAGGAATTGGTTGGCGGAGTCGCAACATGGTTTCAGAAAATAATACTCATGTGAGACACAACTGGCTGGGTTGTTAGAAGATCTGGGGCAGNGGAAGCAGGTTGATGCCTGCTTCATTGATTTTTAGAAGGCATTTGATATGGTGCCCCATGGAACTTTGATGAAGAAAGTGGATGAGCTGACTTTGGACGAGTGGGTAGTGGAATGGATTGTGAGCTTGGGGAGTGGGGAGGGGGGTTGCAGGCAGACATTGGCAGGATATGGTTGTGGGCCACGGAGAATAAAATGAAGATAAATGTAAGAAAAACTAAGATAGTGAGGCTTACAAGGAAGAAGGTGATAAGCAGGGACATGTACAGATGGGAGGAGCAAGAGTTAGAAGAAGCAGCAGAATATAAGTATCTAGGGATTGTATTGCAGGGAGACCTCAGATGGAAAAAACAGGTAGAGAGGGTGGTTGCAAAGGGAAGAAGGGCTTTGGGTATTTTGGGAAGGGAGTCAGCAGTGACGTGAAGAAGGCATATGGCACAATGGTACGGCCGATGTTAGAATATGCGGCAGCAGTATGGCACCCGTATGTGGAGGTGTGAGAGCTAGAGAAGGTGCAAATATTGGTGAAGGGTAGGTGGAGAAGACAGGGGCAGGATGGTGAGGACGAAGGGAACTTTAGGCCATCATTGATGATGAAAGAAATGGGATGGAGCTCTTTGAAGGACAGGAGGAAAGTTGAAAGGCTTGTCAGGATGTCCAGGGTGGAGACGTTTACGTTGCCTGCTAAATAATGAGGTGTTTAGTGGGAGAGAGAGAGAGAGAGGNCAGGATGTCCAGGGTGGAGACGTTTATGTTGCCTGCTAAATAATGAGGTGTTTAGTGGGAGAGAGAGAGAGAGAGAGAGAGAGGAAACAACAGCGAGAAGCTTCAGTATTTCTTGGTGATTAAGCGTATTAATACGGTTAGTCCTGAATACCCACGCATTCGTTTGTAACTTTTTAGTCCATTTCAAGTCGCATCAGAATGCAATACCTGTGTGCAAGGCTTGGAAGAACAGATCAGTGAAAGCATTGATATTGTGCTCGGGAGTGAAAAGAGTTAATGTGTTATGCGCCATTGAACAGTTTTGAGAGTTGTACTTGTATTTTACACCTTTAATGTAGTTTCTGCTCATTTTAATGTAAACTGTACCAGTGTCTCAATTTAAAGGATACTCTTTCGTAAGAGCTTTCTTTTGCAAAACGTGGCGAGAGCACTTCAAATTGGGACAACCACTCTGACGTTACATAGACAAGTAATGCCAAAAGGCGCAAGATTGGGTTAATATGAAATCGCTACCTACCGTAGATTAGCTTTGGGAATTATTTATTCAAAAAGTTTCACAATCACAAATAGTTAGCAATACCGGAATAACTGTTGGATTATGTATTTTTGTTTTAATACATTTCCATCTGTTATAGCAATTCTATTTGCATATTAGGCAGGAGTGACCAAAAACCAGCATGGTAAAACTTTGTCGGAAATTAATATCTATNGTTAATATGAAATCGCTACCTACCGTAGATTAGCTTTGGGAATTATTTATTCAAAAAGTTTCACAATCACAAATAATTAGCAATACCAGAATAACTGTTGGATTATGTATTTTTGTTTTAATACATTTCCATCTGTTACAGCAATTCTATTTGCATATTAGGCAGGAGTGACCAAAAACCAGCATGGTAAAACTTTGTCGGAAATTAATATCTATATATTTTATAAATGCATTTTATGTAGTACGTTATTTTGATGACTGAAAAAACTACAATTATTCACCCACAGGTTTTGGTGACAGTTTTGGATATTATAAAGTCATTCAATTGCTGAAACACTAAAACAGGATACAATGTGTGGTTAGAGCGTATGACTTTGTGTTCTCTGTTTTATCGCTCTTTCACGCACTCTCAGACAAATTGAGACGATTGATGTAAAATATGTGTTAATTGGGTGGCTTGGCCACGTTAAAATTTAACCTAACTTCGTGATTTGTGAATCACTGGGGTGGAAGGGTGCTTACATGTTATTGCAAATTGGAAAAAAGAATGGTAATTAATAATAGGAACAAATTATGGTAATTAAACAGTGGCATTTAACCATGTTAAATGCATGACTCTAAACCCCACACACACTCATATTTCCACACAGTTATTAGATTTAACACTTCCCACATAGTATTAAAATTTGCAGAGAGCCACAAAAGTGATCAAAATGTACCACATCTCCCTGAATGCACATTCTCAACTAACGATCAAACTTGTAGAAACTGCTGAACCAGTTAGCGATTTCTCCTTATAATTTAGCAACTTTCAATTGCTGGTTCTTAATCTCACGTTACGTGGTGAACATACCATTGTGGTACATGTAAGCAATTACTCTGAAGGCCTCGTACAATATATAATTTTTTTTTCTTTTTCCGCTGGATGTATTGCAGAGCCTGCCTGAATCTCAACAAGGTAAGGCTTGTCGAAGCCAAAACACAGTTGTCGTAGCTCTCCGACGTTTCCTTAAAAACAGTAGTGATTCTTAATAAATATCGAAACTATACCCACTTCATCACATAGGGACAAGGAATGTGGATGGACAAATGAATGAAGGTATGTTGCAGTGAATTCAAGCAGCTTGCGGCTGTGTCCAATTTCACNGTTCTTAATAAATATCGAAACTATACCCACTTCATCACAAAGTGAGCAAGGAATGTGGATGGACAAATGAATGAAGGTATGTTGCAGTGAATTCAAGCAGCTTGCGGCTGTGTCCAATTTCACCAGCAAAGGCTTCGAGCCGTAGGAAAATGCATCAATGTTGTTGACCCATTGCCACACACTCGAAACCACAGCACGGAAACAAAAGTACCCTAGAATATAGACTTAAGACAAGTGTTCATGTCACGTGCCCTTCAAAACTTTTTTTTTTGTTTATATTTTAATGTAATATTTATTATCCAGAAAAATTTGTTTAGAGAAAGGGAACAGGAGGTCATTACACGTGACGGGATGAAGGGCACGTCTTTCTGGATTTGGTCAAAGTCGGTGTCGTGTACTTTCACTTGTTTGTTGGCATTTCTTACGTGAGAAAATCTATTTCCGTTCTATGTAGGGGCAGCAATATAATTTTCCTGATATTAATTCTCCCCAAAAATGTTACTTTGTGGACATTGAGTACTTCCAAGACGTTTTTGACAATCGGTATGTGTTCTATCTTGAGACCACATGAAAACAGTATAAGTGTTTTCTGGGTGTATTCCCTGTAAAAAAAAACCTAAATTTTTTATTCTGGACATATATTAGCTGCATAATGTTTCTGCGTAACTGCAATCTGAAAAAAGTTGGAATACTGAATATATATGTCATATTTAGACCATCTTCGAACAGTAGGTGGTGAATACAAAAACTGCCTAACTATTAAAAGTTAATACAAACTGACCATAGCTATTGCAGTAAAGTTAGTTTATCTGACTAATGATAAATTAATTACTGATGGTTTGTTAAGACACCAACTTCATTCTCTTAGCTGACAACTTGCCACAAACAACACTATTCTTGTGGAATCATCGGAGCAAGGACGCAAAAG